>JAJJWW010008624.1:0-246291 GCA_023531295.1 Papaver armeniacum | reverse complement strand
TCTTCACCGCCGTGGTTTCCCCGCTCCTTCGAATTTCAGCTTTAGAAGCCAATGCTGCGCACAATCATGTTTGTTGTGGTCAAGCAATCGATGATTGGTCGTTGCGTCTACAAAATAGTTTAACAACTTCTCGTAAGCTCTCACTCTGTGGATGTGGGCTAGTGTCGTTTCCTCTTCAATGCGTATATCCTGGCATTCATCTGATTTAATCAGCAGTTCGGAGTCACTCTCTTATCTCCGTGACGCGTGACTCCCGCTGTTTACTGGCTATTGAAAGCCCTATGATGAAAGCTTCACATTCTCACTGAAAGTGTTCGGTGCATTTTAAGTCTAATCGAAGGAATGTGAAAATATTCTCCGTCGGAGAGACTCAACACCACGCTCGGCCCACCAGAAGATTACTGCTAGGGTAGCAGAGCCATCAAAACACAGAGCCACACTTCTTCCTCCAAAATGTAGACGGCCTCGGAAATTCTCCGTGGAGGCTCTCATGTAGTTCTGAGTGCCTTCTCCAGAAATGATGCCAGAAGTCTCGCAATCGCTTGACTCCTTGATAGCCTCTAGGTGACGCTCACGTTATGTCCAAAGCTCTGGCATTTGCTGAGAAGCCATTTGCCTGTCCTTCCGACCATGACCGCTTTGAAAGTAAAAACTTTGCAGACACGGATTTAGAAGACACGAGTATCACCTCGAAGTTCGGGCTGCTCTTCCACATTCGTGCCGCGGGCCAGTATACGTGGACGTCTGATTCTCTGCGTCGCCTTCCCGAGCGCAGCAGCTCCCACCTGCACGTGCCACCGAAGGCAAGCGGTAGAGACACAAGCCGCTTCCCTTGCACAGAGACTTCATGATGGCATTTGAGATGACAGTATTCGTTGATTCTTCGAAAAGCTTCTTTGGCCGGGTCATGTCCAAACTGGATGACTCGCCTTCTGCAATAAGGGTGAACGAGGTGGTGAGTCAGGCTAAACCAGCATAAAACGCCGAATGTAATTCACCTTGCCCATGAAACTCGGAGCCTTCATTGGAAATTTCAGTCCCGGGAGGCGGCATTGTGAGGATAGCCTGAGTCTCCGACGGCTCTACTCTTTATGCCCTTCTCGCAAACACTTGGAATCCTGTAGAAATTTACCTCCGAGGAGACACCGAAAGCGCAATTTCGTGAGGGTTCATCTCTAGCCTGTATCTCCCGACACCTCCTCAAATACTGCTGCCGTAAGACGTTGCGTGTGATCTCGCCCGAGCCTTTGGACTTGACTACGTATATCATCTACATAGACTTCTACGTGTTTATGCACCGCGTCGTGAAGATTGCCGCCATTGAGCACTGCCAGTATGCCGCGCTTGCACCGCATTCTTAAACCAAACGGCATAGCAAAGGCAGAGGTAAAAATTGCCAAGAGGGGTTCGAAAAGTCGCCAGTTCACCGCATCGCGGCTCGGCGCATCCTTTATCCGATTGTATCCGCTAGAGAACCAACCATTGATAGGAGATATGACGTGACCGCTACCGGGGAGGTCGCCACTAACATGTCGATTTGAAAGTGTGGGAAAGTCAGTCTCTGGGGGCAAGACTTGTTCAAGCCCTCCGAAATCCACGCAGCACCTGATTCCGACCGTTCTTCTTCTGTACAGACCACATTAGCTAATCCAGGTCGGATGATGAATAGGAATCCGATGAAACTGGCACAGAGCCAGTAGCTTCCGACCTCGCTCTGATTTGTTCTTTCTACTTCTGCGGTCGAACTGGCCTCTGGGATCGCTTGGATCGGCCTAGATCCGTGTATGACATGTAGGTGACGAGCCACCAATTTTTCATCTAGACCAGACATTTCTCGTATGTCCAGTGCAAACACATCTTGGTACTTTGGAGTAGGTGAACAAGATTTGCTACGCTCGTCACGTACATGTAGCGCTGAACCGATAGAGACAGCTCGGGAGATTCTTCATTCCCGATGTCTGACGGCCTCGAGCTCGCCATGGTGGAATTGGTTCCATCTTGGAGGCCAGTGGTGGGCATCCAATACCTCATCTTGTATTTCTGTCTATTCTCGCAACATTCTAATCATGAGAGCCTGGGTTCCAAACTTCTCCCCGCTAATTGCTACTGGGGCTGGGCGCCGTGATATTGTTCCCTCCCTTCCGATCACGCTTCGGCCCGAGAGCGCTGCTCCTTTCGGTGTGAGCAGGGCTGAGGGTTTCACCCATAGAGATGCCAGACGCCCGCCAGAAGATGTATGCCGTGGTGTTTAGCCTCCAGCAGCAAGCCGGTCTCTCTTTCTCTCGCCAATCTGAAGCCCACGTGGGTAGTGCGGCACGTGACTTTGCCCCGCCCTCTCATGAGTGCTCTTCTCGTGCCTCAAATAGGTCCACTCCGCATATCCCAAGTGTGCATTAACGGGCAGATGATGCGTGAATACTTGACGACTTCCCCATTTAGCATGGATCTGCAGGCACTGCGTGATATGTTGGAAGGGATGACCTTATTGTCGTGAAGCCATGTGTCCCCTAATATCATATGGCAGTCCTGCCTTTTCTATGACTTCACAAACCTCACCTTCGATTTGGGGCAGGTGTCCCCAATCGATAAATTTAAACTGATCGTGCTCCAGTATGAGATGGTCCGATTTCTCGAAGTCTATCAATAGGGCGTAGGTCACGCATAATCTTGCATGGACGCACCTTTGGCCTGTCCCGGAGTAGTCTTGAGCGTAATCACATTCGAAGATGCCTCGTGTCGATGAGGGCTCTTTGAAATCCGAACCCTTTGATGTGTGCGGTGAACACGGTGGGTCTGCCAGGACCTCCTCTGCCCATCATGTCGCCTTCGTAAATGTAACATTGTTTACAGATATTTCCGATGTAGCTATGACTTCTCGATCGAGCAGCGTGTGACATCCAGTAGCTATTTTTATTAATCGCAAAGAAACGCCTCTGTCCAGTTGATTCCTCGAGAGGTGCAAGAGTCTCACACAGCTTTCCACTAGAGATGCCGCCTCGATCCACCGGTCTCGGCCCAGTAGGTAAACCGCTGATCCGAGGGGAATTAGTCCCTGCGTAGAAATTCCTAATGCTCATCTCTCGACGCTCATCTTGATGGAGGATGATCAAGTATGCCGCTTATCGCTTTCTTTGACTAGCCTCCATGTTCTTCGGTGAATCTCGTGTACCCGCATAGTTCGCTCAATGTCGGAAATCTCCGATCATGCCGCCTGGATATGCCGTTAGAGGAGGGGGCATTCTCGGGCTGGAGGAACCACTGTGGATTTGAGATCGTGAAGCGGTCCTAAGACTCAACCACTCTCTGAAATTGGAATGAATGGTATCAAGAAATTGACTTTACAACCGAGAGATTAACCTCCAACCGTGGTCGCCAATTGTTTATGGGTGAAAACTATTCCCGCAGAATTTGGTAATTTGGGGCATGGATGAGGAATGAATCTAAACTCTTAAACAAATGCATGACTGGGGCTGAGTGCTTGTAGATTCGGAGATCAATCATGGCAAGTCCGACTCTAAACCAAGAAATGGTCGCTCCAGACTTGTTTCGTCACAAAGGTAAGGATGAGGGGTTGATCTTAGGGAGGGAATAAGCAAGGTGCTGAGATCGTGAAGGTGTGGATTTGCTTGGTGACTTGCAACATGAGAAGTGAACAATGCTTACGACGGTCAGTGTGCGGCTCCGGGCGCTTTCTTGCTGTTTTCTCTTGAAATAGGCGGAGAACCCATTTATACAAGCTCATCGAAGTCTTATTCTACGCCTCTCGGGAAGTGGAGGAAGGGAGTGATTGGAGTAGTGGATTTGTGTGAGGTGATACACGACCAGCCTCTGCTCACTTCTCATTGTTCATCTCTAACCGTCCACGATCTTCCTAACACGTTTGTGGATGGGTCGCATGCACGTCGTGACGCCGTAAACCGCCACAAATACCTCTGCATGTATCCCCAGCTTGAGACATAGGACTGATGCTCCTGAATGCTGGATCAGGATCCACGAAAGATAGCATGGCAATCGTTGAATTGAATAATCGCAAGTAGTTCAGAAGTCGATACTTGTGAAGTATCGTGGTGCATTTTATGCATGTATTGACATCATGGTGTGGTAAAGCGATGGGTAATGACGCCTCACCGACCAATACAACTCTCGACCAGGTCTGGAGTAATCAGCCGGTGGAGTTGGACTGATGAGATGATCTTGAGACACTCATCCCGCGACCGCTAATGAAATTAGGTTTTGAAGAGGTGCGCAGTGCATCACTCTTCAAACCTTGGTCGAAAGCAAGCATGGATACTATTTTAGCCAAGCTGACCTATACATGCGTGCAGACTGGCATGATGGTGTAGGCGCCATACCCCATTACCTCACGAAAGTGACATCCGGGTCACCAATTCATCCTAGGAAATCGAGTGGTCGAGATCGATTTGTGACAGAAACCAAGGCTAAGTAAGGGTCGCATGTCATGCTGTACTTCCAGCACACTGCTCCAAGAGCTGAATTCATCTGCTTTTGGTCGGTCTTGGCCACCGGTCCGTGTGAAGGTGGTGTCGTGCCGCACCTATACCCGAATATCCTAAAAACTTGATCCTGAGCCATCCAAATCGTGGACGCGGGTTGAGTGGTCGATCGCCGGCTGGCGGTTTGGGAGGCAGTGATCACGCTAGTTTGGGCGCATGTTTTGATTAGCTGCATGATATGCCTCAATACCCGGTTTAGGGAATAGATGGGTTCCACTGCGGCTCGCGCCGATATGATGGCCCGCTAACTGAGACCTGACCTCCATTCGGCACGTGAGAAGACGGACGCCGTGATGGCTTCAAAACCCCACTTTGGCTTTCATACTTCGTAAGGGACCATGCTCTTGTTTTGGCTTGTATTTATTTTGTCACGACTAAACATGGCTGGTCTCGACTGATTGGTCAAGCACGAGGCGGGCCCATGGGCGATCGTGCCGACATGCCTCGGGGCCCTTTGAGTCTACATCTACACCTCCATATACTTGCAAAGATGGATGGTCGAGACTGCTTTGCACACACGTGATATGCCGCAAACCCTCACTTCAGGGTTTTCGCACCATAATGCTTGGTAATGAACGCTTTTTGGCAAGCTAGGCCAATGACCGACCATGTGGTCCTGGCAAAGGGTATCCCATACCCGCTGAGGGTGATGGAATTGATCCTGGTCATCCAATCATGCTTATGGAGTCGTGGATGATCACGATCATATCCGGACCGACATACTGGCCAGTCCCGATGCTCAATCTGCCAGTATAACACACTCGAGAGGGGCCCAACTCTGGCCAGTATAACACACCGAGAGTCACTGCAGCACGAGCATTTCATGTACATGGTTTCATTATGTAGTGCTTGAGGCTCTGTTACTCGCGAAGAGTAACACTCAGGTCGTCAGTGCCACACCGATAATGAGTACTAGAAATATATACTGATATGAGAATTCGCAGTAGATGGGATTATGCTACATCCTCCAACCTCGAGGAATTTCATGGTATCTGGCTGTATGGGATCATGCACATGCTCCATTCTTGGTGAATTAAGTGAGGGAGTATCCAACACTTATTAATGGATTTATCTTTACAAGATGTCAGCGCACAATTTTTCCTGCTTTACAATTTAACCTTAAATCGAAAATCCACCATCAACACAGATGTTTAAAGTAATGAACATCTAAACATCCGGATTTGGAATTTAGAATTTTTCATTGGATTTTCAATTCCTCCAAAATCGCTTGCAATACTTCTGATTCGTACATTTAATTCAAGCAATTAACTTCAAAGTCTCAACTTACTTAAAGAAAATCTCTATCAACCGAAAATCCTCAAATCATTCACTTATCCAAAAATCAAAACCAAAATAAAACCTCGCACCTCCTCGTAAGCTCGAGGTTCAAGAGATTATGGAAGGGAAACTAAAGGAAATCAGAAAGAGAGATTTTTGCTCCTCTGCACTCTTCGTGCTCTGCCTCCAAGCTTTTTTCCAGCTAACTTCAATCAACCCGGATCCTAGACTCCCTTCCATCACAACGTCACTCTGTAGAGGTACATTCTTCTCGACGCTTTAATGGCTTCAATCTTCTCATGAAGTCATCCCACATTGAAACCCAGCTCTTCTAATTCTTCTAAGTTGTAATCCCAATCAAAGTGTACATCCGGGAGTAACGAGATTTCTAGCTTCTCATTCATATATCATCTATAAGCACGCAAGATAGCTCCTACTTGCCTCAAGTTAAGAAGTAAACACGCTTTGGGTCTTTGGTAACGACGATATGGCCACATATCTTCCATATCTTCTCGGACAAATCCACATACCCAGTGAGCAACACTTAATCCACCAACCAATTCATGGTACAGTAGCATCTTACTTGAATAAAGGATCAAAAGCAATCCTCATTTGAATATTTATGGAATCGATCATGACTGAGTCCCGCCTACACTGGAGCAGCTTTCTATCCGTGGAACAAATTCGCACTTGGGTTTTCGCCTTCGGCTGCCTTCAGAGAGGAACTCTTCACGACCCCGAGGCATGTGAGGTGGTTATGCTCATCATCTTGATTATCCATATGGTTTGAATTATCACTGGTTCCACTATTCTTGAACTTCAACATTTGCACCTAATATGAGGATTACACGTAGACAGACACTCAGGCATGGAACTCACAAGCAATCACCAAATTTAGAATGGGCGATCTAACACAGAAGTTCTTCATTATACATTCAATACATGAGAAAATAGCGTAAAGTCATCAAAACACGCTGCAACAAGCTCATCTGAGGGATTTCATAACGCCTATGTATAAGACGAAGAACAAAAGATATGTTTCGTGTCGCCTCAAGCGATTTTACACTTCCATGCACAAAGTGACTGCTGGGAGCAATTGGTAAGGAACAGTAAGGCTGAGTCATATAACATTATATTCGTATGGATGTCCTCAACAACATATCCAAAATCTACAAAGAATTGGATAAACGAGCAAAATATGTGGTCAAAACTTTGACTGCATATGCAACTGGAAAATTCTTCAAACTCTCGAAGTTTACTCAGCTTGCCAATTTTGGCTCCTAAACGTGCCTCAAAACTCAAAAGATTCTGACATGGAAGCTTAGAACTTCGGCATGAGAAATCATGAGACTATAAAAATACGACATCTACTGAAGATTCACAACGCTTTTACAAAAAGCATCAATCTGGATTTCCGATGACGTATTTCTGTAAAATTTCTCATGTATCGCATGGATTTTCATCCAATCATTCACAAATCATCAATTTATATCACGAAGAAATTACAGGAGGAACACTTACTCGAGGGTCTTCTAAGACATTCAAGGATTTATGTTGTCTGAAACCACTCATTAGGCACATTACCTTCATTCGGTTCCTGGTTTTCAAGATTCTCCATCTCCTTTATTTCCCACAAGAATGTGTGCATCATCATATTTTGTTATCCATGATAATCTCCTCCTGTATACACTTACACAATTATCATTATTTTATCTCAAGGAAATGCCATGATCGCTGTACGTGAAAGAGATACTTACATCGACTTTCTTCACTGTGCACGAATTCTCTAATTTTTTTCCTCAGAACAATTAGAACTGGCCAATAATCGATGGAGCAAAATTCTCAAATAGATTAATAAATATTGGTTCTGTATATCCTAATTATGGATAAGAAAAGCCGTGATGAGGATGCATGTCGACAATCACCAAAGAGACAATGGGACTCACACTCATTCGTGAACATCCGTAATTTTACTGGGTTCTCCCTCGAGGAATTTCTTCAATCTCTGAAGTCCACATTAATTCGAGGTCTCACTACACGACCACCCGTGGTGGTAAAATTAACGAAATGAATCAAGAGGCAATTGTTATGGCATCTCATAAAAGTCATGAGGAGCAATACGACTGTGAACATCCCGGAAGTGCTTTTCGCTTTTATCACCACCGAAGGATACATCAATGTTGGTCGATTAACCATTTGAACAAGTAATCCAGGTTCTGTACCGTCTAGTGAGGGTGTAGTGTAGGATTTCCAACTACGTAAGATAAAACTCAATACGATTGAACAAGTAATATCAAAATACACAACTATAGAGAAAATAGTTGGATCTGGCTTCACGAATCCCAAATGAAGTCTTCAAATCGTTAACCTAATAATGGTTTTGGAAAAACCTCGGTTAAAGGAGAATCGACTCTAGTTTACAACTACAGCACATGAAAGTATCGGATTAGGTTTTCCAGCCTAGAGTTCTCCCTTATATATCCTTTCAAATCATGGTTGCTTACAATCAAAACTAAGATAGCTTAGTAACAAAGCATTCAATATTCACCATTAAATGAACTCCCGATTTAAAATTCAAGCTAAGTCTCTGCTAGAAATTAAGTAATCAATCTCCAAAGTTAGATAGTTTTAGCTTGTTACACACAAATGAAATATACTTATATTTAGACATGGGTAACCGTACCTAAACGTGTATATTGGGTTGGCTCAATAACAGTTAACCGAAGTTAGCCATATGAACACTTTTGTCTTAACCATATTCATCTAACACTTCTAGATCAAATATGATGATCAATCAATCATGAAAGATAATCAAATGAATCTGATTGTGCTTCAAATAGAGTTTTTCAATTGTTCACTATCTCATAGAAATATATATGAACAAATTGAAACAAAATCGGATTGATTCGTAATCGTACAAAGTAATATTGCTCCCTTTGTGAGCGTGGAGATCAAGAGAAGTTATCCATGTTTTTGGATAGACGTGTACAATTCAGGCCCAATTTACTAGTCGTGAGTGTGTTTGAGACGCTGAGAAAGAGGCATGAGGTCTAGATGAGGCGTGTGCCTGAGTTTTATGCATGTATAAAACTCTTCAGACAAGATGGTTCAGTTCGGACGAGGCCATAACGCGACTGTGGCTGTCAGAGGTTTAGCCGACGTGACTGAGGCTGTTAGAGATTTAGCTGACGCGTCTGAGGATGTCTGACATTTGTCCGACGGGTTTGAGGCCGTCCGACATTTGGCCGACGAGTTTGAGGTCGTATGATATTTGGCCGACGGGTTAGAGTTTGTTAGAGACTTTAGCCAATGCTATGGAATCTCTCCGAAGTCAGCTAGGACATGTTTGGGAGAGGAAAGCAGGCTTGTACGCCTGATAATATCTCTCCGAGACTTTGGCTCACTTGTCTTTGAATCTTGCAGAGATGTGCTCGGAATCAATAGTGTCAGTATTTATGGGGCCGACATGACCAGTGTATCTCAGAAGGATGTTCTAGGAGTCTGTTGAAAGGGCCCAGAGGCTGAAGAACTAACGTATGTCGTGGGGATGTCCTAGGAATTATTCTGAAGCCTAGAGTAGATATGACCAGTGTATCTCGCGATGATGTACTAGGAATCAATATTTGATCTCAAATAGGAAGACTCGTGCTTATAAGATACATGTATGTCTCCACTCTGGGTCATAAGTCCACCGGGGACGTTTTTACGCATCTACATAGCCTACATGACCACCAGTATCTCGAGTGTTAGAGCACTGCTCGGTAAAACTCGCAAGCATTGCTATCTCAAGCTTGTTGTCAAGTTTAGTTGCCAAAACTATAAGTCTTGATTTATAGTCTACTAATAGTTAAGTCTCGGATTAGGATAGAAAGTGTAGTTGAGCATTAGACTTCACGACGTTCATCGATGGAAGACGAAGAACTACTAAGGGGAGCTTATGGAACTTCATCAACAAAAGGTATGTGGAGACTTAAACTCATCTATCACCCAAAAGTCTATCTACTCTATCTCCTATTTGAGACAAAATTCGTATAACTATATAGACTTCAATTATACACATTTATTATTTCGAGTTGAGTTTAACTCGCTTACATATTTCTCTAAATATGTGTTGGTAAGCTTTCTCTTTAACCAAGATCATCTTATATTCTTGACGAAAGTCAAAAGATGATCATGTGAAAATCGCCTTGTAACATCTTACATGATTTGTGTGAGACAATCATTTGATGTAGACTTAATATTTCGAATGATCATTCGATCACTTGAAAATTGCTTCAAGCTAATAATTTATGTGAGACAGCTATTGTCGTCTTCTAGGAATGTTTCAATGATTGAAATGGGAGTTTAGAACACTTAACCATAATTGGATTATAAGCACAGTATGCGTACTTTCATATGTGTTGATCCAAGACCGGAATGTAGTATGCATACCCGTATGCATACGGACGAGGTCAGGCAAAGTCCGGGAGCTAAAGTATGCGTACCTATACGCGTACTGGTGAAGCCAGTTGAAGTTTGGGTACTATAGTATGCGTACATGTACGCGTACTGGATTTAACTAAAACTTGGAAGTGTACGACAATATGAGTACCCGTTTACATACTGGAGAACATAATCCAAGTCCGGCTACTTAGGTATGCATACACGTTTGCATACTTGAGTGGGTTAACGACTTGAAGACTTCATTGGGATTGTGTAGCCAGACCCAACTATTTTCTCTGTAGTTGCGTGTTCTGATCTTGTCGTTTTCTCTACCGTGATTGAGTACTATCTTTTATAAGATTTGCTCGAGATTAATCTCCGATAGGCAAGATAAAAAATAGTCACAAACATCTTCGTCTCATCGTTTATGATTCCACAATATCTTTTTTCGCTACCATACGATTAAGATTATTGTGAGGTGATTGATATTTCTAGACTGTTCTTCGGGAATATAAGTCTGGTATATCAATTGTTTCTTGTTCAACTTGATTTATCAAAAGACGAAACTCATAGGTATATCTGTGGGAGACAGATTTATCTATTCAATAGACTTTTCTGTGTGAGACAGATTGGTTTATCAAGTCTTCGACTTTGGGTCGTTGCAACTGTTAGTTGTGGATGAGATCAGCTAAGAGAATCAAGTGCGCGAGAATGCGGCGTGGTTCTGAGGCGTAAGGAACGCGATTGTACCTTGATCAGTGTGAGATTGGTTAGGGTTCAACTACATTCCGGCATCGAAATTAACTTGGAGTAGGCTAGTGTCTGTAGCGGCTTAATACAGTGTAGTGTTCAAATCTGGACTAGGTCCCGGGCTTTATCTGCATTTGCGGTTTCTTTCTTAACAAAATTTCTGGTGTCTGTGTTATTTCTTTTCCGCATCATATTTTCTATATAGTTGAAATATCACAGGTTGTGCGTGAGTTCAATCAATTGTGAATCCAACCTTCGGTTGTTGATTAAATTGATTGACACTTGGATATTGGTTTTTGATACCGTCCAAGTTATTTCTTATATTCAATCGGGCTCACAAATTCCTATTTGTTTGATTGCAGATTGAATTGAGAAATAGAGATATAACTTTTTGATATACTTTTCTTAAGATTGAGTCTGACTGTCTAGTTGATTCTCTTTAAAGTATATTGGAGTTAGTCCATACAGATTTCTGAGCGAAATATTGGGTGTGGTTGTTAGACCCCCGCTTTTTCAATTGGTATCATAGCAGGCAAACACATTTAAGACCTCATAAGTCTGTGTTTGTAGCGATCTGACTCTATGGACAGAAGTGATATCTCAATAAATGCACCACCAGATCCAAGGATTCTAGAATTCTCTTCCATGACTGGTTTAATAAAATTTGTGGAAGAAATTCTATCTAAAGATTCTAAACCTCCTCCAGGTTTAAAATCCCTAGAAGTATTTTCAGGGTTTGAAAAAAGGCTTGAGAGCTTATCTCTTGATGTTGAGTTTTATCTCCAGAAAGAGCAAGAATCTCTTGATAAGCTAAATCAAGTTATTGATGAATAATTCTGATGTTGAGGTTGATATTAATCTTCTTATTTGTAAGGATATTCCTTCTCCTTCCTGTGTCTCAGACAAACTGGATATCAAAAAGTATTTAAACCTCATCTATCTGTCAGTTTCATCTCTGAACTTGACTATGTTCATCACCAAACCCCGATACACTCCGCTCAAGATAATGGTACGCTCCCTTTAGTGATAAAGCCAGATGTCTCCTTTTATCAAAATAGTTTCCCCGTACATTATGTAATATTATCTGCAGAATTGTGCGTTACAAGTTGTAAACAAAGAAATAAGGAACACAAATTATCTTGTGCTTTTTTTATGTTCTTTGAAAATCTTGTAAAAACAGTTCTTTGGGGTTCTCTCATTACTGTGAGATGTTAGAGTTGTTGGAAAGAAACTTTCTCTTG
This sequence comes from Papaver armeniacum, assembly GCA_023531295.1. Taxonomy (NCBI): domain Eukaryota; kingdom Viridiplantae; phylum Streptophyta; class Magnoliopsida; order Ranunculales; family Papaveraceae; genus Papaver; species Papaver armeniacum. Next base: position 234,086 of record JAJJWW010008624.1, on the reverse strand, counting down.
GTGTCATGTGTGCAAGGTTTTGTTTCTGTGAATTACTTGGTAAAGATTTGTTGAGTTTTGCTCTAACTCTTTTTATAGCTTGTTTAATAACAATTCAAAAAACAAACGAGCCCTTGTCACACACGTACGGTTCACATACCCTGAATTCGTGTGTTTGAACCACGTTCCAGAGCGAACTTAACCGGTTTTGGTTCCACGGTTTGATACTTTAAAAGAGAGAGAGAGAGAGAGAGAGAGAGAGAAGAATAAAAAAGTTGATCATCTTACTGTTGAGTTCTGCTCCAGTTAATTATTACATTTGTAATATACTTGATCAGTAACTCTTAAGAAAGTTCTCTTTGTTGCTCACTTTGAAAACCCTCGTTTTTCTTCCTTATGGTAGTTGATTTGTTGTCTTTCAACAACTATCTTATGTTATTTCCTTTGAGCTAAGATCTTCTGTCAATGTGTTTATAATTTGGCTTTGATCTTTATCAAAACTACTTCTAAATTAGGCTCCATGGTCCTCTCGGTTTTGAACCCGGTTCATAACCATGAGTGTACGTGCACTGGCCCGTCACCGAACGTAAAACGAGTAACTCTAGGGTTTCCCTATGAACATCTCATATGTATATATATCATGAATTCTTCCTCCGATATATACTGTTCAAAGAACGTCAAAATTCTCCTGTGAGATCATGGTGTGCACAATGGATGGATGCAAAAAGGAAGACAATGTTGAAGGCGACAAAGCTATTGAGTTTCACGAAAATCCTCTCTCCATAACCTTCTTCCATGCAGTTGATCATGGAAAAAGATTTGCCAGTTCAGATGTCGTCTCAATTGGTGGGAAATCTTCTTCGAGATTTTGGGGTTGTTCGTGAACAGCTTGAAATTGCAACAAAGAATCTTGAATTTCTGAAAATCGAACTGAAGATAGCAACTAATGAACTTGCCTGTGTTCGATCTATGGTTGCTTATTATGTCTGAAGACCTTCAGTTTTGTTTTTCATAGAATTACACTTTATTTTGTCTAGGAAACTTCTTATGATAATTTATTCTTGTGTTTTAAGAAGGATAACTAGGGTTTGGAATAACAATTATTGTGAGTACACATAGCTATTGCCAACGATTTTCATCTTGCAATATTTTTATATTTATTTATTTAAATTCTAAAGTTTATTTGGAAGATGATTTTGCAATATTAATCTTTATGGTTTAGTATATTGCAACTTGTTATGGGATATGTGTGTTTGTGTCCGTACACTATGATTGTCCCATATATGTCAAAAGTTAAGCCTATTATGTCATTATGCAAATATTGATGAAGATAGGATGAACTTTTGGTTGCAAATATTAAGTCTATTATATGTCTTTATGCAAATATTGATAAAAAATAGAATGAATCCTTGAATATTCCGCAGTATTGATCTTTCCCTGATCCACTTCTATGTGAAAGTACTGTGAGGTTCCATAAGTTCTCTATGTTGAACATTTTCAATTAAATTAATCATGGGTTCTCTTGTGAATAATTTAATTGATTTTTCTGGACACATATTCATGTTTCATGTGATTTGTTAATGTCCAAAGAAATCCTTCTTTTCTTGTAAAATTAAGGTCGCTCTTGTTGTTCTTTCGAGAATGACATTTTATGGGGGAGAGTTCTTAATTGAAATTGTGCTTAATTGCCAAATCTTTGTGGGGAGTGCGGCCGTGGAATATTGTAGGAGTTTCCTTGTATCTTTATAAACTCCTTTATGAATACACTAAGTTTCGACTATGTGAAATCATCGAAACAAAGTTGATATGTTCTCTTTTAGTCATGAAGTATCTCCATGAGAATTTCATTATGATCCCACTAGTTTTCGTACCTTTGCCAATTTATATTGACAAAAAGGGGGAGAATTAATGTGTAGTTCACACTACAAATACATATGGTTTACGGATCATTATGTAAGGGGGAGTGGTTTCATTTGAGATGAAGTATTGAATAAGGGGGAGTGATACATATCACCATAGTATTGTTGTCAAAGTTGTGATGCAATTGGACTTTGATGCAATGGTTGAGAGCTACTGTTTTCTCATTGTTATAGCTACGGATCTTCAACAACTATGATGCCGAGTTGAACACATTCAGAATCAATGGAGTACTTGGAAGTGACAAAGATTTCGAGTAATGTTGAAGAACCAAGGAGATCAAGCATTTGGATGAGAAGCTACAAAGTTTATTTATTTTGTAATCCATATGTATTGATAGTTTTGTCACTAAAATTGACAAAGGGGAGATTGTTGGAACACCGCTTCTAATTCAAACTCGCAAGCATTGCTATTTCAAGCTTGTTGTCAAGTTTAGTTGCCAAAACTATAAGTCTTGATTTCTAGTCTACTTATAGCTAAGTCTCGTATTAGGATAGAAAGTGTAGTTGAGCATTAGACTTCACGGCGTTCATCGATTGAATACGAAGAACTACTAAGGGAGATTGTGGAACTTCATCAACAAAAGGTATGTGGAGACTTGAACTCATCTATCACTCAAAAGTCTATCTACTCTATCTCCTATTTGAGACAAAAGTCGTAAAGCTATATAGACTTCAATTATACACATTTGATCTTTCGAGCTGAGTTTAACTCGCTTACATATTTCTCGAAATATGTGTTGGTAATCTTTCGCTTTAACCAAGTTCATCTTATATTCTTGACGAAAGGCAAAAGATGATCATGTGAAAATCGCCTTGTAACATCTTACACGATTTGTGTGAGACAGTCATTTGATGTAAACTCGTAATGTTTCGTAAATGATCATTCGATCACTTGAAAATTGCTTCGAAGCTAATAGTTTGTGTGAGACAGCTATTGTCGTCTTCTAAGAATATTTCAATGATTGAAATGGGAGTTTAGAACACTTAACTATAATTGGAGCACGGTATGCGTACTTGCATATGTGTTGATCCAAAACCGGAATGTAGTATGCATACCCGTTTGCGTCAAGCGAGGTCAAGTAAAGTCCGGAGCTAAACTATGCGTACATATACGCGTATCGGGCGAAGTCGGCCTGAAGTCCTGTACTATAGTATGTGAAAAAGTGGGGGTCTTAAAACCACACCCAATATTACGTTTAACAATCTGTATGGACTAACTCCAATATATTTTCAAGAGAATCAATTAGACAGTCAGACTCAATCTTAAGAAAAGTATATCAAAGAGTTATATCTTTGTTTCAAAATGTAATCAACAAATCAAACAGATAGAAATCCGCGAGCCTGATTATTATGTGAAACAACTTGAACGGTACCAAAGACCAATGTTCAAGTGTCAATCAATTTATATCAACAACCAAAGGTTGGATTATTTAATTGATTGAACTACGCACAACCTGTGATATTTCAATTATATAGAAAATATAATGCGGAAAGAAAAAACACAGACACCAAAAGTTTTGTTAACGAGGAAACCGCAAATGCAGAAAAAACCTCGGACCTAGTCCAGATTTGAACACCACACTGTATTAAGCCGTTACAAACACTAGCCTACTCCAAGTTAACTTCGTACTGGAATGTAGTTGATCCCTAACCAATCTCACACTGATCAAGGTACGGTTGGTCTCCTTTTGTCTCTGAATCCCAGCAGGACTCTACGCACTTGATTCCCTTAGCTGATCTCACCCACAACTAAGAGTTGCTACGACCTAAAGTGAAGACTTGATAAACCAATCCGTCTCACACAAAAAGTTTATCAATAAATAAATCTGTCTCCCACTGTGAGTTTTGTTCCTTCTTTTGATAAATCAAGGTAAACAGGAACCAATTGATATACCAGACTTATATTCCCGAAGAACAACCTAGAAATATCAATCACCTCACAATAATCTTAATCGTATGGTAGCGAAACAAGATATTATGGAATCATAAACGATGAGACGAAGATGTTTGTGACTAGTTTTTATCTTGCCTATCGGAGATTAAATATCAAGCCAAACTTAGAGAAGATAGTACTAAACGTGATTACTTTTTATCTTACAAAGCATTCAATATTCACCGTTAGATTAAAACCTGATTAGACTCAAGCTAATATCTTTCAACCGTTAGATCGAACTTAGCTTGATACACACAAATGAAAAGTGACTTCATTTAGATATGAGTAACCGTACCTAAACGTGTACACCTTTGTTGGCTGAATAATAGTTAACCAAAGTTAGCCATATGAACACTTTCATATCAACCATATTCATCTTAACCATAACTAGTTCAAATGAATCAAGTGAAACTAGTTCTAGATTTGTTCAATTTTTTATATTCTCATAGAAGTATACAAGACACAATTGAAGCAAAATTGATTTTGATTCACTCGAATCAATTCATGAACGTTATAGTAACGGTTTGCAAAATATTGCATTCCTTATTATATATGTTAGAGCATAGCTCGGTTGAACCCACCAAGCGTTGGTATGTCATATTTTAGTGAATCAAAACTCATGCTAAGAGTCGCTTGATTATGTACTAGAGTCAACTTCGTATAGGTTAGCTTGAAAGTATTAGGATATGAGACACTACAAGTATTGCGAAGTCTTGAAGATGTGAAGAAGCAAGGAGCTACAACGACAACAATCATCCTTCCACTTGAGGTTAGTGATATTTGACTTGAACTCGTTTCATTCCCTAACGTATCTTTCAATTCGTGCATATTGAAAACAAAACTGCAAGCATATTTGAACTCTAGATAGACATAGTATTAAGGAATACAATACGAGGTTTATTGCTAAACCATTAAACTTTGTAGATAAGTGTTGATGGTGGATTTTTATTTAAGGGCTGAAATTGTAAAAGCCAAAATTATGCGCTAACATCTTGCAAAAGATAAAGCCATTAATAAGTGATGAATATTTCTTCACCTTAATAATTCACCTAGAATAGAGCAGGTGACAACAATCCCAGCGTTCTGTGAATTAAATACACGAAATTCATCCAGGTTGGAGCATGTAGCAACAATCCCATATACCCTGTGAATTTACAGCATTATTAATTAATGCATGACCAAACCTTGTATTTCCCGTACTCATTACCTGCAAGGCATGACGACCGAGTGTTGTTCTCGTGAGCAACACGAACATCTCCAAGCATTAATAATAAAACATGTACGAAATACCCATACAGGCTACAACTCACGGTGTGTTATACTAGCCCGATTGAGCATGTTTGAACCTGAACTGACCATATCAGTCTCAGAAACGATCATGACCATCCAACTTCACCGGCATGATTGGATGGCCCAGATCGAATCCATAACCCTTAAGCAGGTATTTGAGTATTCACCACCGACTCAATGCGGGCCCCGCATGGTCGGCCTCCCCAAGAGGGAAGCAACGCTACCAAACTTGTCCAGCCAAAACAACATGGACATGAAACCCTAAACTAGGGTTACGGACATTACATGTGTTGCAAATCGCTCTCAACCATCCATCTTCGCAGGCATAGATGGAGGGTGTAGATGTAGATTCAAAGGGCCCTAACATGTTAACACAAACACCGTGGGCCCGCCTACATACATGAACAATCGGTCCAGACCAACTATATTTGGTTGTCCCAATTGTGCGTGCAAAACAAGACATGAAGCACGGCAGGCCAAAACCCTAATTAGGGTTTATATCGATCACGAGCGTCCGTTTTCTCTTGATCGAATGAGGGGCTTAAGAGACAATTGAGCAGGTCCAGTGAGCATCAAAGATGATCACCGTGGAACTATCTATCTCCTCACCCGACCGACCAAGGCATACCATGCCTGATTTCTCCAAAACGCACCCCAAACTAGTATGGTCGCGCTTCCCAAATCACAACCGATCTCGACCACTCAACTTCTCCGCACAAATTGAGCGGCTTAGATCACGTTTCTATGAGGCAATGAAGTACTGGCGTGAACACCAGCCTACCACCCACACGCCGAATCAATCGGCCAAGACCGACCAAGCTTGGTCGTCTTGGAACGCGTGCCCAAAATTGGCATGATGCGCGGCTTTTGCGGCACCAGATTTCTGTTGCAAATCGATCTCAACCGCTCCTCTTTAACGGTCAAATTGAGTGGCCTAGATCGCACCTTTGTGAGACAATGAGGTACGGACGTGTACACCGGCATGCCATATACACGCATGCCCGGTCGGTCCTTTCCAAAACACCTCGCATGCTTGGTTTCGACCAAGCTGAAGAGTGATGCCTGCGCACCTCTTCAAAAGCCCTAAAACTTCATCAACGGTCGCAGATGAGTGTCACAGATCATCTCGTCCGTCCAACTCTACCAGCTTGGTCAAGCAGCCCTGGTTAGGAGTTAAGAGACCAGCAAGGCGTCACCACAATCACCGTCCACCACTCTTCCACATGGAGTGATCGGTCAAGTCGTGGCTTACCCGTATAGCCTCCAAACGATCACTCAAGATGGCTGGACATGATGCTATTTTAAGACGCTTAAATTCGTGACTTACTCCGGTAAATCCTTAAAAACAAGACATGCTTCATACATGCTGAATATACTCGATACAAGACTACAGAATACACACGATACTTCACAAGTATCGACTTCCTAAATAATTTAGTTATTTAGTCTAGCATTACATGCTACTTTCTGTGGATCCCACGATCCACACACTCGAGACATCAATCATGTCACAAACTGGGGGATACATACTAGGGTATTGGTATGGCGGCTTACAGTGTGCAGCGCGCAACGCGCCATCACAAGAACGTGTCAGGAAGTCATGGACGGTTAGAGATGACAAGAGAAGTCGGCAAGACTGGTCGTGTAACACCAACACACAACTCCACTACTCCATCACTCCACTTCCCACGAGAGACGTGAATAAGGCTCAAATGACTTGTATAAATAGGTTTTCCTCCATATTTCCAACAACAACGGAACAAGTCCAGACAACAGAGGCAAGTGTTGATACCATCGTATTCAAACACCAGAACTGATAGCTTACATCCTGTAAGCCGGTTCAGCTTTCTGATACAAGTCATACATAGCCAAAACCTTCACAATCTCAACACCTTCTTCGCTTCCCTCCCTAAGATCAACCCCATCTCCTTCACTTTGTGACCGAAGCAAGTCTGGAACGGCCATTTCTTGGTTTAGGCCAGAGTTGTACAGATTGATTTCTCGAATCACAAGTACTCACCGCGCAGTGCATTTGTTTAGGGTTTAGATTCATTCATCATCCACACACCCCAAATTACCAAATCCGGCAGGAATATTTTTCACCCATAAACAATTGGCGACCACAGCAGGAGGTTAATCTCTCGGTTGTAAAGTCAATTTCTTCAAATCCGATTCAATTTCATCAATTTCAAAAAAAAGGGTAGGTCTTAGAATCAATTCAATCAACATTTCATTTCAAGATGGTAGAACTCGTGTCCGGATCGGAATCGATCCCGATGGAGCTAGTACGGATAACACTCCCGTGTCGATGTACCCGTCGGTGGAGCTACAAGGGTTAATACATCTCGTGGAACCGTTACTCCTATCACCAACGCTAGCGGAGCAGAGACATTCCAGTGGGTGTAACGCCCCCATCACTAGAGCCGAGAGCAGCCGCAAATCCCGGCATATCCTCAAGTGTAACGCCTCCAGTGGTCACCAGAGCAACAGCTTTCACTCCTTCATCGGGACGAGGAGCCGGAGGCACAAGAGGAGGTCCACCATCTATTACCACTGCAGACTTGATGGAGAAGCAGGAAATTCTTGCAAAGACTCAAACGGATATGGCCGCAACTCAGAAAGAGGTACTCACTTACCTTAAAACTTTAATCGAACGATTGCCACAAGATTCACGACAACCCTTAGAGCCAAGAGATATGCCTTCAATACACCCGAGTAAGCGTTTCCACTCGGACCCACATGAGTGAAGAAGCTCGTGTTGCTCCCGAGCGCCCAAGAGAGAGGGACCAGCCATCCAACTTCATCACACGTGAGGACCTAGAACGACTTCTCCAAAACCGAGGCAAAGGAAATCTGATGGATGCACACCAACATCAACCGCCGTACCCTCAAGATATGCAACGAATCCCTCTTCCAAGAGGATACACCTCTCCTCAGTTCTCCCTCTACGATGGTGCTGGTAACGCTCGTGAGCACGTTTCTCGATTTTTGGAATCCTTGGGAGAGCATGAGTACAATCATGTTCTCCGCCTGAAAGAGTTCTCGAAATCACTTACGAGAAGGGCGTACACCTGGTACAACAACATCACACCTGACAGCATATCCAATTGGGGGGAGATGGTCAGTGCTTTCTACAGGAAATATTTCTTCGTGTCCGAGCAGATCACCTTTTCGCATCTAGGAGAGTCTCTCACGGAACAACGAGCATCCGAACGACTTCGTTAAGATGTTCGAACTCAAGCACTAGATTGTCATGATCCGAACATCACTGAATGCCATTTGGTGGAGCTATGCATCAACGGGATGATACCCATATACCGCGCTTTACTAGAGAATTGGCTTTCGACGTTCTCCGAACTCCATGAAGTCGCCAAACGTTCGGCTACAACTGCCTCAAGATCGCTAGAAAGAACCAGGGGTTGTTCGAAACAAAGATCCACGTGAAAGTCGAGGAAGAAGGCGTCTCACAAACAAACAATACAACACTGGTCCTTCTGTGAGCGTGGTTGGCGAAGGAGGAAAAAGGAAAGCTTCAGCAACAAAACAACAACCCAAGCGTGCGGCTCCATCACACATGAATTCTTCTCAAAAGGGAGCTGGCAAGACTCCTGCACAAGACACCGAAGATGCAGGTTTCCCATTCCCCATGAATGAAGTAGTGGAACTCTTGGAGGCGTGGATTCAAGACGACGCCATCAAGCTGCCTCCTATCAGACGTCCACCAACTGAGAAAGATATGGCGGATCCTAAGTACTGTCGCTACCATAGGTTCGTTCACCATCCAACCAAAGACTGTAACATGCTGAAACAAATCTTCATAGAAAAGATAGAGACAGGAGAACTCCAGCTTGGAAACGAAGGTGTTCGTAGAGACCCTCTTCCTGTCAGGAACTGCATGATTTCTGGGGATTCCGTTCGCAAGACTGTACAATCTATGATGGAACATTTATGCGAGATCTTGTACTTCTCCAAAGCACAACGTCAGGACATATTTGCAGCCCTCAACCGTGTTGTCTCAGGCAAACGCTTGTATCTGGAAGAGGAAGCGGTCTCGAAACCTCAGTCCTTGCTGGAAGATGCAAGCAATGGAAATTGGGGACTCTTACCCGTTGCCCGTTTGAAGGACATCGAGTTCGATAACACATTGATCGATACGGCCTCTGAATTCAACATCATCACTCTCCAGACCTTAAAAGCAAGAAAGATTTCAAAACAGAGGCCACTCGCAACCCAATTGTGATTAAGACTCCAGAAGGAGAACTCGTAGATGCATATGGATACATTGATCTTGAAGTAAAATTGGGTGATGCATCGACACAAGCAAAGTTCTACATAGTCAGAGAGCATCCGAATTACGATATGATCCTAGGACGCTCTTGGGTACACGACAACAAGACAACACTGGGAATTTGCCCTCTACCTAAGTTACGACACCCGAAAGGATCTCTAACAAGCCGTCTGGACTCGGGCTGTCCGTTGCCGCACCTGCAGCTTGCCAATGCGACATAATTTCCTGGAGAGAGCCCATCAGCATACATTAAGAGGTTCCGAGCTTAAGTAAGTCTCATCACGCAACCCTCCTTGCAACCAATCACTTCTCACTATGATAAGTTCTGGGGACTGGCTCCAACCAACAAACCAACCCCGACTAAGAGATGTGAATGGGAAGCCGGCCCCTTCAAACGTTTTATCAAGAGCGTAGAGGCTGTCCTGGTCAAAGATGATAAGGCCAAGGTCCGGATATCTGCACGCCCAAACCCATTTAGAATTGGAGATCCGGTGACGAAGACGACTGCATTCAAGGTTGGGAACATGACGGTGAAAATGACCACTCCACCTGACTCACCCACCGAAAGAGAGGATGAACCATACCTGGTAGCAGATGTTATCCTAGGCGGCTACTGCAAGCTCATCAACGCTGATAAACTGGAAGGCATAACAATTCACTCACAATGGCTCAAACCCTACCAAACTTAAGATGCTGTGCTACCACTTTCCAAATGTCCTCCACACTTTAAACGTTGTGCTATTTCCTCCAGCGTGTTTTCTTTTACAATTTCATGTCATATTTGTAATTTCTCCAGAAAATGATTGCAATACTTGCATTCATAGCTAGGGTTTCAATTTTCGATTTTCAATTTAATTGAAGCATTATTTCCATCTGAGAACCTCTCTACCCCTAAAAACACAAAGTCCTGAGTCAACCCACTAGAGCAAGGAAGGAAACCCTAAGCAAACATCTCATGTGAAGAAGGAAATAAAATGTGTGCACAAAAGGAAAATGATTCGAGCCATCTCCCTCCCAAAGAAACCAAGGAAGATCTCACGTCGGAGCACACACGTATGCAATCTTAACAAGCGGTCATGACATAAACCTTTATTCAAGATAAGCAAACAGAAGAAAAGATCTTGAACTCAGCCACCACTGAGTACAAGAAAGAGGTTCAAAAAATTATGGGAATACACTTGGAAAAGAGGAAAAGAAGCAAAGAGGTTTAGCCGTCAAGAAGAATAATCGCGCCTGCACCACTGCTGGGTCCTGCTTCAACGCCATCACCTGCTACCGCTTCTCCCTTCAGAGCCTCAGCCTCTCCGCTTCATATGTTTCCGCAGCAACGTTCTCCGTCCCAACATCATCGGCAGGAAAAGCTTCCAAGTCTTCCCCAAAGCCCATAACAACACTAGGGTTTGCGCTGATTGCTTTCGAATACTCAGGTCCGTCTGTGTCAGAATCAAGGATTATCACACCGTCCTGGATTGGATAATCACGCCTATCTTCATCCGGAGGCCTCTTATGCTCCACTCTCCGCCTCTTTAACCGCGCTACAATCTTTCTTCCCTTGCGCTTACTGGTGATCGCAACGCTTCCTCATGCCTCCACCGTTCTTCCATGTCGATCGCAGCTGAAAGGGCACATATGCGTCCCCTGGTGATACGCAGGTGCGAAATGACATCCCCTCGTATAGCACGACCAACTTCACGAAGTGGGAGATCAATTTTAGCCATTACCTCCTCGTGCGCATTAGTCTCGGGTTTGTCAACTTCAAACTCTCTTCCGGAGAAGTTACGAATGATCATCGCCCGCCGCTTCCATGATAGGCTGCAAAGAAAAAAGAAGTTATGGGCACACAAAAATATGTGTATCATCATTAGTCAATCAGAAGATCAGATGAGTACGGAGCAATACCTGAGATACAAAAGGAACGACTATGTGACGAGAAGAATCCTTAGAATTTTCTTTATAATCTAGCAAGTCAATGTAATCCCATGAGAAAAGGAGTCTCTACTTGCCACCTATAAAGGCTACCGATTCAAGATAGCGATCAATGATGCTTATCGGATATATTTGAGGAAAAACTGCCGTGTAACAAAGGGGAGTACACCTAGTCCAAGGGATAGGCCAAGCTCTGTCCCGGATAGTGCGGAGGAAACCAAAGCGACTCGCCGTATCAAGTCCTGCTCCCTCCACCATCCTAATCGGGACCGACCAGCTTTGGGACAACACCGACGATGTCGGCCTATGCGGTAAATGTATATTCACCTTAGCTTGGTCATTTCTGTATACAAACTTGTCACCATCTTATGCCTACCCCACAATAGTGTAACCATTATGCGCTAGGCATGGGACTTAATGTTGATGGTGGATTTTTATTTAAGGACTGAAATTGTAAAAGCCAAAATTATGCGCTAACATCTTGCAAAAGATAAAGCCATTAATAAGTGATGAATATTTCTTCACCTTACTAATTCACCTAGAATAGAGCAGGTGACAACAATCCCAGCATTCTGTGAATTAAATACACGAAATTCATCCAGGTTGGAGCATGTAGCAACAATCCCATATACCCTGTGAATTTACAGCATTATTAATTAATGCATGACCAGCCTTGTATTTCCTGTACTCATTACCGGTGCGGCATGATGACGACCGAGTGTTGTTCTCAGCAGAGCAACACGAATCTCCAAGCATTAATAATAAAACATGTACGAAATACCCATACAAAGCTACAACTCTCGGTGTGTTATACTAGCCCGATTGAGCATGTTTGAACCCGAACCGACCATATCGGTCTCGTAAATGATCATGACCATCCAACTTCACCGGCATGATTGGATGGCCCGTGATCGAATCCATAACCCTTAAGCGGTATTGGAGTATTCACCACGGACTCAATGCGGGACCCGCATGGTCGGCCTCCCCAAGAGGGAAGCAACGCTTACCAGTTTGTCCAGCCAAAACAACATGGACATGAAACCCTAAACTAGGGTTACGGCACATTACATGTGTCGCAAATCAGTCTCAACCATCCATCTTCGCAGGCATAGATGGAGGGTGTAGATGTAGATTCAAAGGGCCCGGAACATGTTAACACAAACACCGTGGGCCCGCCTACATACATGAACAATCGGTCAGGACCAACCATATTTGGTTGTCCCAATTCGTGCGTGCAAAACAATACATGAAGCACGGTCGGCCAAAACCCTAATTAGGGTTTATATCGATCACGAGCGTCCGTTTTCTCTTGATCGAATGAGGGGCTTAGGAGACAATCGAGAAGGTCCAGTGAGCATAAGCATGATCACCGTGGAACTATCTATCTCCTCACCCGACCGACCAAGGCATACCATGCCTGGTTTCTCCAAAACTCACGCCCAAACTAGTATGGTCGCGCTTCCCAAATCACAAACTGATCTCGACCACTCAACTTATCCAGACAAATTGAGCGGCTTAGATCACGTTTCTATGAGGCAATGATGTACAGGCGTGAACACCAGCCTACCACCCACACGCCGAATCAATCGTCCAAGACCGACCAAGCTTGGTCGTCTTGGAACGCGTGCCCAAAATTGGCATGATGCGCGGCTTTTGCGGCACCAGATTTCTGTTGCAAATCGATCTCAACCGCTCCTCTTTACCGGTCAAATTGAGTGGCCTAGATCGCACCTTTGTGAGACAGTGAGGTACGGACGTGTATACCGGCATGCGGTCTACACGCATGCCCGGTCGGTCCTTTCCAAAACACCTCACATGCTTGGTTTCGACCAAGGCAAGAGTGATGCCCGCGCACCTCTTCAAAAGCCCTAAAACTTCATCAACGGTCGCAGATGAGTGTCAAAGATCATCTCGTCCGTCCAACTCTACCAGCCTTGGTCAAGCATCCCCGGTTAGGAGTTAAGAGACCAAAGAAGGCATCACCACAATTACCGTCCACCACTCTTCCACATGGAGTGATCGGTCAAGTCATGGCTTACCTGTATAGCCTCCAAACGATCACTCGAAGATGGATGGACATGATGCTATTTTAAGACGCTTAAATTCGTCACTTACTCCGGTAAGCCTTAAAAACAGCAATGCTTCATACATGCTGAATATACTCGATGCAGTACTGTTGATGGTGGATTTTCATTTAAGGTTAAAATTGTAAAAACCAGAAAATTATGCGCTAACATCTTGTAAAAGATAAAGCCATTAATAAGTGTTGAATACTTCTTCACTTTACTAATTCACCTAGAATGGAGCATGTGGCAACAATCCCATTCTGTGAATTAAATACACGAAATTCATCCAGGTTGGAGCATGTAGCAACAATCCCATATACCCTGTGAATTTATAGCATTATTAATTAATGCGTGAGCAGCCTTGTATTTCCTGTACTCATTATCAGCGCGGCATGACGACCCGAGTGTTGCTCTCAGTGAGCAACACGAACCTCCAAGCATTATAATGAAAGCATGTACGAAATACCCGTGAGTGATGCAACTCTCGGTGTGTTATACTAGCCCGATTGAGAACTCTCGGTGTGTTATACTAGCCCGATTGAGCATCCGACTGTCCGTATCGATCCGGATATGATCTCGATCATCCAACCTCACCAAAGCATGATTGGATGGCCCAGATCAATTCCATAACCCCCAAGCGGTATGGAATATTTACTACCGAACCAACGTGGACCCCGCATGGTCGGCCTCCCCAAAAGATTGGCATAGCTTGCCAAAACGTCCAAACCAGAGCAGTATGGATGGAAAACCGTAAATTAGGGTTTGCGGCACATTACATGTGTCGCAAAAAAGTCTCAACCATCCATCTTCGCAGGTATAAATAGAGGGTGTAGATGTAGATTCAAAGGGCCCAGAGCATGTCAACACAATCACCGTGGGCTCGCCTACATACCTGACCAATCGGTCAGGACCAACCATGGTTGGTCATCCCAATTCGTGCGCCCGAACAGAGCATGGTTACACGGCCGTGAAAGCCAAAATAAGGGTCTCAAGCATCACGAGCGTCCATCTTCTCCGGCACGAATGGAGGGTCCCATATTAGATTAAGAAGGTCCTGGTCATACCAAAGATGACCACCGTGGCCCCGTCTCTCCCTCACTGATCGGCCAAGGCATATCATGCCCGGCTATCCCAAAACGCGCGTCCAAACAAGCGTGGTCACACTTCCCAAATCGCAAATCGATCTCGACCACTCAACTTCACCGGACGATTTGAGTGGCTTAGATCACGTTTTCATGGGACACAGTATAGGCGTGAACACCAGCCTACCACCTACACTCCAGGGCCGATCGGCCAAGACCGACCAAGAATTGGTTGTCTTGGAACACGCGCCTGAAGATGGCATGATGTGCGGCTCTTGCGGCACTAGTTTTCTGTCACAAATTGATCTCGACCACTCAACTTCACCGGACGAATTGAGTGGCCCAGATCATACTTTCATGAGGTAATGGGGTATAGGCGCCTACACCGTCATGCCGTCTACACGTATGTACGATCGTCCTGGCCATAATCGTATCCCAAGCTTGGATTCGACCCGAGTCAAGAGGGATGCTTGCGCACCTCCTCTAAAACCCTAATTTCATCAACGGTCGCAGATGAGTGTCTCAAAGATAATCTCGTCTGTCCAACTTCACCGGCTTGGTTATACAACCCTGGTCAGGAGTTAATTGGTCAATAAGGCGTCTTGGTGATCACCACCCGTCACTTTACCACACCATGATGCAGTACCTGCATAAAATACACACGATACTTCACAAGTATCGACCTCCTGAATAACCACAGTTATTTAATTTAGCATTACATGCTACTTTTTGTGGGTTCCACGATCCACACACTCGAGACATCAATCATGTCACAAACTGGGGGATACATACTTGGGGTATTGGTCTCAAGCGGTTTACAATACAAGTAATGCGCCATCACAAGAATGTGTCGAAGTCATGGACGGTTAGTGATGATGGGAGAAGTGGGAAAGACTGGTCGTGTGACACTAACACACGACTCCACTACTCCATCACTCCACTTTCTCCACTTCCCACGAAATACGAAGGTTAGGCTAAAAGACTTGTATAAATAGGTTCTCCTCCCAATTTTCCAAACACAGGAGAAACAAGACAAGTCCAGACAACAGAGGCAAGTGTTGATACAATCGTATTCAAACACCGAACCGATAGCTTACTTCCTGCAAGCCGGTCCAGCCTTTTTCGATACAAAGTCATACATAGCCAACACCTTCACATTCTCAACACCTTCTTCGCTTCCCTCCCTAAGATCAACCCCATCTCCTTCACTTTGTGACCGAAACAAGTCTGGAACGACCATTTCTTGTTTTAGGCCGGACTTGCACAGATTGATCTCTCGAATCTACAAGCACTCACCGCGCAGTGCATTTGTTTAAGGTTTAGACTCATTTCTCATCCACACACCCCAAATTACCAAAACCGGCAGAAATAGTTTTTCACCCATAAACAATTGGCGACCACTGTGGGAGATTAATCTCTCGGTTGTAAAGTCAATTTCTTCGAAATCCGATTCAATTTCATCAATTTCAAAAAGGGTAGATCTTAGAATCAATTCAATCAACAATTCATTTCAAGATGGTGGAATTAAGGTTTGGATTTGCAATCAATTCTGATGGAGCTAGTGTGGATAACAATCCTGGTGTCGAAGTACCACAAAGGAGCTACCGTGGTCAATACATCTCGTGGAGCCGTCACTTCTACCATCAAGAATAAGCGAAGCAGAAATATTCCAAGAAGTGTAACACCTCCCATCACTGTGAGCCGGGAGCGGCCGCAAATCCCGGCATCTCCTCAAGTGTAACACCTCCGGTAGTCACCAGAGCAAAAACTTTCACTCCCTCATCAGGACGAGGAGCCGGAGGAACGAGAGGAGGACCACCGTCCATTACCATTGCAGATCTGATGGAGAAACAGGAAGTTCTTGCTAAGACTCAAACAGATATGGCCGCAACTCAGAAAGAGGTACTCACTTTCCTTAAGACCTTAATCAACGATTGCCACAAGATTCACTAATCCTTGGAGCCAACAAGAGATGCCTTCAATGCACTCGAACAAAGAGTTTCCACTCGCACCCACATGAGTGAAGAAGCTCGTGTTGCTCCCGAACGCCCAAGAGAGAGGGACCAGCCATCCAACTTCATCACACGTGAGGACCTGGAATGATTTCTCCAAAACCGAGGCAAAGGAAATCTGATGGATGCACACTAACATCGACCGCCGTACCCTCAAGATGTGCAACGAATTCCTCTTCCAGGAGGTTACACCTCTCCCCGCCTCCTCTACGACGCAGACTGGTAATGCTCGTGAACACATCTCTCGATTCTTGAATCCTTGGGGAACATGAATATAATCATGTTCTACACCTAAAAGAATTCTCAAAGTCACTTACGGGGAGAGCGTACAACTAGTACAACAACATCGCGCCTAACAGCATATGCAATTGGAGCGAGATGGTCGGTGCTTTCTACGTAAAGTATTTCTTCGTGTCTCGAACAGATAACCTTCTCGATCTGGGAAGAATCCTTCACGAACAACGAACATCCCAACGACTTCGTTAAAAGGTTCAGAACCCAAGCGCTAGATTGTCACGACCCGAACGTCACCGAACGACAATTGGTGGAGTTGTGCATCAATGGGATGATACCCATATACCGCGCTTTGTTAGAAAATCTGGGCTTTCAAACGTTCTCTGAACTCCATGAAGCCGCCAAACGTTCAAAGAACAACTCGCACCAAAGATTGCTAGAAAGAACCGAGTTGTTCGAAGTGAAGATTCACGTGAAAGTCGAGGAAGCAGGCGTCTCACGAACAATCAATACAACACATGGTCCTTCGTGAGTGTAGTGAGCGGAGGAGAAAAAGGAAAGCTCCAAATGACGGAACAACAAACTAAGCGGGCATCCCAGCACACAAGACTTCGTCTCGGAAAGGAGCGGACAAAACTCCCGCACAAGACACCGAAGATACAGTTTTCCTTTCCCCATGAATGAAGTGATAGAACTCTTGGAAGCATGGATCCAAGACGATGCCATCAAGTCGCCTCCTATCGACGTCCTCCAACTGAGAAAGACATGGCGGATCCCAAATACTGTTACTACCACGGATTCTTCCATCATCCGACCAAAGATTGTAACAGGTTGAAACAAATATTCAGGGAAAAGATAGAGACAGGAGAACTCCAGCTTGGAAACGAAGGTGTTCATAGAGACCCTCTTCCTATCGAACCGCATGATTTATGGGGATTCTGTCGCAAGACTCAGGCAATCTACAATGGAGCACTTGTGTGAAATCTTGTATTTCTCCAAAGGACAGCGTCAAGACATATTTACGGCCCTCAACCGCATTGTGTTAGGCAGGCGTTTGTATCCAGAAGCAGTCCAGAATCCCAGTCTTTCCTGAAGGACGCGAGCAAGGGAAACCGGGACTCCTAACTATCACCCGTTTGAGAAACGTTGAGTTCGATAGCGCGTTGATTGATACAGTTTCCGAATTTAACATCATTACCGTCAATACCTTGAGAGCAAAGAAAGATTTTAAAGCAGGAAGCTACTCGTCACCCAACTGTGGTTAAAGATTCAGAAGGAGAACTCAGAGACGCATATGGATATATCGATATGGAAGTAAAATTGGGTGATGCCTCGACACAAGCAAAATTCTACATAGTCAAAGATCATCCCAACTACGACATGATCCTAGGACGCTCTTGGATGCATGACAACAAAATAATACTAGAAGTCTGTCCTCTACCGGTTTCGATACAGAAAGAATCTCCAACACGCCTTCGGACTCGATGACTGTCTCTGTTGCCGCACCAGCAACTTGCCAATGTGACACAACTTCCCGGAGAGAGCCTGCCAGCATACATTGAAAAGTTCCGATCTCAAGTAAGTCTCATCGCGCAACCCTCTTTACAACTTACCGCCCTCCATTCTGACAAGTCCTGGGGACTGGCTCTAGCCAAAAAACCAACCTTGGCTAAGAGATGCGAATGGGAGGCCGGCCCCTTCAAACAGTTCATCAGGAGTCTAGAAGATGTCTCGATCAAAGACGACAAAACCAAGACCCCAATGTCTACACGCCCAAACCCGTTTGGAATTGGGGACCTAGTGACGAAGACAACCGCATTCAAGGTCGGAAGCATTATGGTGATGGCTACCTCACCCGATTCAGCCACCGAGAAGGAGGATGAACCATACCTGGTAGCAGATGTCATCCTAGGCGGCTACTGCAAACTCATCAACGCTGAAAAGCTAGAAGGCGTAACAATTCACTCACGATGGCTCAAACCCTACCGTACTCAAGACGCTGTGCTATCACTTTCCAGCATCCTACACGCTTTAAGACGCTGTGCTACTTCCTTCGGCATATTTCCCTTTACAATTTCACATCATATTTGTAATTCCTCTAGAGAATGATTGCAATACTTGCATTCATAATTAGGGTTTCAATTTTCGATTTTCAAATTAATTGAAGTGTTATTTCCACCTGAGAACCTCTTTACTCCTAAAGACACGAAGCCCATCCTAAATCAACCCACTAGAGCAGTGTCAGAAAGAAACCCTAAACAAAAACATCCCGAAAAGAGTTGAGGGAAAAGATATGCGCGGGAAGGGAAGAAGCTTTGAGCCACTCACCCCAAAGAAGGCCGGAAGATCTCGCATCAGGAACACGGGTCCGTAGGTATTCCACTATGGCATTATTTCTTTTATCACAAAGAATTACGTGTGAAGGCGCACCCTTGCGCCTGAGAAGGTTCAATTGCAGTCTTGACAAAGGGTTATATATATATATAAAAAAAAAAAAAAAAAAGCCTTTGTTCAAACGATCAAATATAAGAAAACCTTGAACTCGGCTGCCACTGAGTACAAGGAAGATGTTCAAATATACTAATATACTTGGAAAGCGGAAAAAAAAGAAAAAAGAGGTTTTAGTCGCCAAGAGGGTCGACATCGCCTGCACCACCGTTAGGTTCTCGCTTCAGCGCCATCACCTGTTGATGCTCCTCCCTTCGGATCTACCTCAACTTCGCATCGACATCTCCACAACAACGCACTCCATCCCAACATCATCAGCGGGAGCATCAAAGGACACATCAACATTAGGATTCGTGTCGATTGCTTTCAAATGATCAGGTTCTTCTGTGTCAGAATCAAGAATTATCACGTCGTCCTGGATTGGGTAATCGCACTTATCTTCATTCAGAGGTCGTTTATGCTCAACCCTCCGCCTCTTCAATCGCGCTGCATATCTCTCTGCCCTTGCGCTTACTAGTGCTTGCAACGTTTCCTCGCGCCTCCACCGCTCCTCCATGTCAATCGCAGCTGAAAGTGCACAGATGCGTCCCCTGGCAATACGCAGGTGCAAAATAGACATCCCCTGTATAGCGCGACCGACTTCGCGAAGTGGAAGATCGATCTTAGCCATTACTTCTTCGTACGCATGGGTTTCAGGCTTGTCAACTTCGAAGCTTCTTTCTGGAGAAGTGACATAATGATCGTCCACCGCTTCCATGATAAACTGCAAAGGAGAAGAAGTTACGAGCACACACAAAAAAAATATAAAAATCAATCGATCAGTTAATCAGAAGATCAGATAAGTGTGGAAAAGTACCTAATATATAGAATAAACGACTACGTGAGATGATTCTTTATAATCTCACAAGTCGACAGAATCCCAGGAGAAAAGAAGTCTTCACTTGCCACCTATATAGGCTACTAATTCGGGATAGCAATCAACGATGCTTATCAGATACATCTGAGGAAAGCTGCTAGGCGAAAGGGAGTACACCTGACCCAAGGAAGGGGCCTAGCTCTGTCCAGATATGTACAAAGGGAACCAAAGCGACTCACCGGATCAAGTCCTCGCTTCCTTCACAGCCTTAATCGACTAACCAGGTTCGAGTGGCAACGCCTCGACGATGTCGACCTATCCTAATAAATATGTATTCACTTTAGCTTGTTCATTTCAGTACACAAATTTGTCACCATCTCATGCCTACCCCACAATAGTGTAACCATTATGTGCTAGGCATGGGACTTAATGTTGATGGTGGATTTTCATTTAAGGTTAAAATTGTAAAAACCAGAAATTATGCGCTAACATCTTGTAAAA
Source organism: Papaver armeniacum (assembly GCA_023531295.1). Classification (NCBI taxonomy): domain Eukaryota; kingdom Viridiplantae; phylum Streptophyta; class Magnoliopsida; order Ranunculales; family Papaveraceae; genus Papaver; species Papaver armeniacum. Next base: position 213,552 of record JAJJWW010008624.1, on the reverse strand, counting down.
GATAAAGCCATTAATAAGTGTTGAATACTTCTTCACTTTACTAATTCACCTAGAATGGAGCATGTGGCAACAATCCCATTCTGTGAATTAAATACACGAAATTCATCCAGATTGGAGCATGTAGCAACAATCCCATATACCCTGTGAATTTATAGCATTATTAATTAATGCGTGAGCAGCCTTGTATTTCCTGTACTCATTATCAGTGCGGCATGACGACTGAGTGTTGCTCTCCACAGAGCAACACGAACCTCCAAGCATTATAATGAAAGCATGTACGAAATACCCGTGCATGTGCCGCAACTCTCGGTGTGTTATACTAGCCCGATTGAGAACTCTCGGTGTGTTATACTATCCCGATTGAGCATCCGGACTGTCCGTATCACCGGGATATGATCTCGATCATCCAACCTCACCAAAGATGATTGGATGGCCCAGATCAATTCCATAACCCCCAAGCAGGTATGGAATATTCACTACCGAACCAACGCGGACCCCGCATGGTCGGCCTCCCCAAAAGATTGGCATAGCTTGCCAAAACGTCCAAACCAGAGCAGTATGGATGGAAAACCCTAAATAAGGGTTTGCGGCACATTACATGTGTCGCAAAAAAGTCTCAACCATCCATCTTCGCAGTATGGATGGAGGGTGTAGATGTAGATTCAAAGGGCCCAAAGCATGTCAACACAATCACCGTGGGCCCGCCTACATACCCGACCAATCGGCCAAGACCAACCATGGTTGGTCATCCCACCCGTGCGCTCGAACAGAGCATGGTTACACGGTCGTGAAAGCCAAAATTAGGGTCTCAAGCATCACGAGCGTCCATCTTCTCCTAAGCACGAATGGAGGGTCCCAGATTAGATTAAGATGGTCCGGCCATACCAAAGATGACCATCGTGGCCCCGTCTCTCCCCTCACCTGATCGGCCAAGGCATATCATGCCCGGCTATCCCAAAACGCGTCCAAACTAGTGTGGTCACACTTCCCAAATCGCAACCGATCTCGACCACTCAACTTCACCGGACGATTTGAGTGGCTTAGATCACGTTTTCACGGACAAGTCAGGTATAGGCGTGAACACCGCCTACCACCTACACTCCAGACCGATCGGCCAAGACCAACCAAGAATTGGTTGTCTTGGAACGCGCGCCTGAAGATGGCATGATGTGCGGCTCTTGCGGCACTTGTTTTCTGTCACAAATTGATCTCGACCACTCAACTTCACCGACGAATTGAGTGGCCCGATCATACTTTCGTGAGGTAATGGGGTATAGGCGCCTACACCGTCATGCCGTCTACACGCATGTACGATCGGCCTGGCCAAAATCGTATCCCAAGCTTGGATTCGACCAGTCAAGAGGATGCTTGCGCACCTCCTCTAAAACCCTAATTTCATCAACGGTCGCAGATGAGTGTCTCAAAGATCATCTCGTCCGTCCAACTTCACCGGCTTGGTTATACAACCCCAGTCGAGAATTAATTGGTCGAAGAAGGCGTCTTGGTGATCACCACCCGTCACTTTACCACACCATGATGCAAGACTCAGATAAAATACACACGATACTTCACAAGTATCGACCTCCTGAATAACGGCAGTTATTCAATTTAGCATTACATGCTACTTTCTGTGGGTTCCACGATCCACACACTCGAGACATCAATCATGTCACGAACTGGTGGATACATACTGGGGTATTGGTCTGGCGGTTTACAACGTGCAGCGCGCAATGCGCCATCACAAGAACGTGTCAGGAAGTCATGGACGGTTAGTGATGATGGGAGAAGTGGGCAAGACTGGTCGTGTGACACTAACACACGAATCCACTACTCCATCACTCCACTTTCTCCACTTCCCACGAGATACGAAGGTTAGGCTAAAAGACTTGGATAAATAGGTTCTCCTCCCTATTTTCCAAACACAGGAGAAACAAGACAAGTCCAGACAACAGAGGCAAGTGTTGATACAATCGTATTCAAACACCGGAACTGATAGCTTACTTCCTGCAAGCCAGTCCAGCTTTCTGATACAAGTCATACATAGCCAACACCTTCACATTCTCAACACCTTCTTCGCTTCCATCCCTAAGATCAACTCCATCTCCTTCACTTTGTGACCGAAACAAGTCTGGAACGGCCATTTCTTGGTTTAGGCCGGACTTGCACAGATTGATCTGTCGAATCTACAAGCACTCACCGCGCAGTGCATTTGTTTAAGGTTTAGACTCATTTCTCATCCACAAACCCCAAATTACCAAAACCGACAGAAATAGTTTTTCACCCATAAACAAGTACCTACATAAAATACACACGATACTTCACAAATATCGACTTCCTAAATAATTTAGTTATTTAGTCTGGCATTACATGCTACTTTCTGTGGATCCCATGATCCACACACTCGAGACATCAATCATGTCACAAACTGGGGGATACATACTGGGGTATTGGTCTTGCGGCTTACAGCGTGCAGCGCGCAACGCACCATCACAAGAACGTGTCAGGAAGTCATGAACGGTTAGAGATGACAGGAGAAGTGGGCAAGATTGGTCGTGTAACACTAACACACAACTCCATCACTCCACTTCCTCCACTTTCCACGAGAGACGTGAATAAGGCTCAAATGACTTGTATAAATAAGTTCTCCTCCCTATTTCCAACAACAACAGAACAAGTCCAGGACAACGAGAGGCAAGTGTTGATACCATCGTATTCAAACACTGGCCCGATAGCTTACATCCTGTAAGCCGTTCAGCCTTTCTCGATACAAGTCATACATAGCCAACACCTTCACAATCCCAACACCTTCTTCGCTTCCCTCCCTAAGATCAACCCCATCTCCTTCACTTTGTGACCGAAGCAAGTCTGGAACGGCCATTTCTTGGTTTAGGCCAGAGTTGTATAGATTGATTTCTCGAATCACAAGCACTCACCGCGTGATTGCATTTGTTTAGGGTTTAGATTCATTCCTCATCCACACACCCCAAATTACCAAATCCTATAGAATAGTTTTCACCCATAAACAATTGGCGACCACAAATGGGAGGTTAATCTCTCGGTTATAAAGTCAATTTCCTCGAAATCCGATTCAATTTCATCAATTTCAAAAAAAAGGGTAGGTCTTAGAATCAATTCAATCAGCATTTCATTTCAAGATGGTAGAACTCAGGTCTGGATCAGCAATCAGTCCTGATGGAGCTAGTACGGATAACACTCTCGGTGTCGATATACCCGTCAGTGGAGCTACAGTGGTCAATACATCTCGTGGAACCGTTACTCCTATCACCAACGCTAGCGGAGCAGGAGACATTCCAGTGGGTGTAACGCCCCCCATCACTAGAGCCAGAGCAGCCGCAAATCCCGGCATATCCTGATGCGTGTCGTAGGTGCAATCAAATTAATCAATGTTTCCACTCAATTAAAAATAATATAATGGAAGTCAAGTTCGTTCCCACGAGGAGCAAGAGATCTTAGTTGTAAAAGTTGTCACGAAAGGGGGTGTAAAAAGCAAAAGAAAATAAACAAAGCAATTAAAATCGAAAGTTGAAAACAATAAGAGAGACAAGACCAAGGAATCCTTCTTCGTTACGAAACAATGAATCAAGTTATGTTCTATTCTACTTGTTATTAGTCACTAATTATCACCAACCGTAGGTAAAGCAAACTAGATCGGTGTTAAACCCCTAAATCCCTTGTATCACCGGATACGGAAGTTCTCGACTACCGGATTCTATTTACCAAACCACCTAGTAGTAGATCACTCTAGATGTAATTTAAAATAAACGCATTAAGATTTATGAACTTATTAGGTTAATATTAGTAGTTAGACTCTTAGATCAAGGTCTACTTGCTAACGTTGTTTTCACACACAATTGCTCCACGGAATCCCTCCGCAAGGTCTCGTGTTTGCTACTTATGTAAAGAGTCAAGAAACGATTACTTATCCCCTAACTTTCACTAGCTTTAGATCAAATTAACAAATCAATTTAGCGTGCACTCTAAACAATCTATCAATCAATCATGAATGTCTTTAAGATCATTCCTATTAGTAAAAACAAACGATAATTATGTGAAAAACTTCAAGATAGAATTGAAAACAAAAACTCAAAACATAAATTAAGAACTAGGAATTCATCCTCAATCAATAATAAAATTAGCTACTCATGTTTTTGAAATTCACACAAATAATAATAATTAAAAGAAGAATTTTCAAGTTCACACAAATAGTTAAAAAGAAGAATTTTCAAAAGCTATCAAAAACACAAGTGTTGTGTGTGTAGAGAGGTGTGTAAAAGATGTAGAAAACTTCTCTATTTATAGGCTTCAATATTCTCCAACTCTTCCAAGGATTAGAATCCTTTTCCTTTTGCAATTCAATTTCCAAATTCAAGTCTTTCTCTTCTTCCATCTTCTCTTTCCAAATTTGAGTCCACCTCCATCCAATTCCTAGCCCAAGTCTTCACACCCATGAGAGAAGTCCATAGAAAATTCTGGAATTTTTTGGCTCGCCGGAAAACTGGGATTGTGGCCGGAATAGTCCGTTGAGGGAATATGCGACGGAATATTCCGTCAGTCCACCGTTAGGACTAACGGTCAAACGGGTCAACCGTCAGTCAACTGTTAGTCAAAGGTCAAGGGAGAAGAGTCAGCTGGGTCAAAACCGAGTCAGTTGCTGAGTCAAAGCTAACTCGGCTGAGTGATCCATGCCTAGGCCATTGCACAGCTTGCACAGGCCAAGCATCTCTCAAATGACCATGTTGGCCCTCAATTCCACCTGCAATTCCCATTCACCTCCAAGCTAACACTGAACCATCCTCCTATTATCAGACCTGCACCCTAACCACACTCAAGCACAGTTGCACATACACAAATTTAAGCACCTGCAAAACCATCTTGCAACCTCCATTTGCCAGTCCCTTGTATCATGCCTGCACAACCAATTTCTGCAGCTTCATCTTCTCCATGAGCTCAACCAATTTCAGTTCCATTTTCATCTCCTTTGCTTCCACTCGAATTCTTCCCTGCAAACTTCTTCTTGTAACTTGCAACTCAAAACCAGGCCATGGCGCAATTCCACTGGCCAGCACCAGCTCAACCTTACTTTCTGACACTTATTGTCACTGCCTCCAGCCCATCCTGCAATACTGAGTTCCAGTCACATCTCACTTTCCTGTAGTTGCTCCAGCTCTTGTTAGCTGCCAATTACAGCTCCATCAAGTTCATTCTCGGAACACAACTCCAATAGCACTTACAGATCGTCACCTAAACAAACCGCAATCATCCTCGCCTTTCGTACCTTGAGCCATCACATTAAGACCTAATGGCATCAACATTCTTCGATTCTAGCCTGCAATAGTCCATGGCTTCACTATAAGCAAAAATGGCACCGGCCCACAACCTGCAATGTCTCAAGGGCTGCAACTACAGCCTCATTTAGCACCAACAACACCAGGTTGACTTCAACCACCAACAACAGCTCTGCCACAGCTGCAAATTCATCCTTGCAGCTTCATAATTCTCAACCACAGTCAACACCACCATTGTCGATGTCACAACCTAACTCCATATCCCTGGCTCCTACAAGAGTCTTCATCATGTTTCTTTCTCATCCCAAATTTGAAGGCAACAAAGACCACCGCTTGGTGCTTTTGTGCTTGCACTCGATTTGCACACAAATTCGCCATGCCTAACCCGAGTACCACCAACATCCGCTCACTCACCCGAAACATAGCAGCCACCATTTTCGATACCCCTCTCATCTCAAAGTTATGATCTCCACTGCACCCATCTCTCATTTCGATTCTAACTCCTCACAATTTCAAATGTCGATTCTTTCACAACCAGCCACAAACCCGTCTCTTTCTCGTTCAATTTCATCTCCAAGATCGACATAACCATTTAATCCACTGAATACAGTACGAACCCATCTTCAAAGCTTCTTTAATTTCAGCACAAACCCAATCTCGTTCTTCCACCGTAAACCCAGCAGCTCTATCTCCTTCATTATTTCTCGATCTCTCTCAACCACAGACCCATCGAATCATCCTTCAACAGCTTCTTCTTCGATTCATGACTATGGCAGCGACAAACTAATTAAACCCTAGCTCAGTTAACAATTTCAATCCCCTGAGACCCATCAATTCCTTCATTTCTATGTTCTTCTCCAATTCTTGATCTGAGAATCAGACACCCATATCTTCCGAGCTACTTCAGATCCCCTAACTATACTACAAATCGAACCCGTCTTCACAGCCTTGCATCATTAATCTTTCTTAATTCTTCTTGGATTGATAGCAGCAACGGCTGTTGTTCTCACCTCTTTTCTCTTTTTCAGAGAATTGTAATAAAAATGAATGATTGAGAGAACTCAGAGAATATGTCGATTTAGGGTTGGGTAATTTGAGGTTGGATTCGGGCATGGATCCGGGTACGGGTGTGGGTCTATGGGTTTAGGGTGTGGGTGGATTCAGACACCCACCATAAATACACCCCAATTGTGCTATTCTCACTCCCTTCTTTTGGATAAGGGACACCTCTTTGACCTCCCCTTAACCTTGGCTGGGCTCCATATAGTATTCCCTTCTTGGTGAAATGACAATTTTACCCTTTTGCTCAAATTGGGTGATTTCTTCTTCTTTTCCTCCGTGTGACTCCAAAGTAGCTACAAAACTCAAAACAAGCGTAAAATACAAAATTCACAAGAAAAATAGCAAAGAAAGCATAAACAATAGATAGTAAATAGGATGTATTCTACACCCTATCAAATTCCCCCACACTTAGACTTTGCTAGTCCTCGAGCAAATCAAACTAAAAACTCACAACTTCAAAGCGTTCAAGCGTCCCAAGCATCCAAAAAGTTATGAGGACATAGAGTTTCTGCATGCTAGTAATAAGAAGTTAGAAATACTAAAGAACATATTCTCGTTCTTAATTGTTGAGTGAGAAATAACCACACCATAATGAGAGAACGCGTGTTTGAGAAACGATCAATAAGCATTTCGCCTCGACTTCGCCTCACCAAAAGGATTTTATGATAATTGCACTCAAAAAGACGGCTTTTTTATGGTTCTCACATGTGTGCAGTAAGAATGAAGAGAGAAATCCCGCAACACGTTGAATGGTGGGAAGGACAACTTCCGAAATATTTTTAAAAACCCACATCTTTTAATATTTTGAAAACCATTTTTCTGACGATCTCTACAAAAGGAAATCAACCATTATTATTGAGGATGAGATTACTTACTCACCTTCACATCCGATCGCCAATTATGATAACACCACTCTCACGGCATCCAATAGAAACGTCTTCCGCTCCTCGCCTTGATCTTCTTGGTCTTCGTCTTCGGTTTCAACTATTGATGATAAAACCCTTGAATTTTCATAAATCCTTGACAATTTTTAACTCTTTTACCTTAAAAATCCTTGTCGCTTGAAACTTCCTTATAGATTTTCCTTCCCCACGGCTTATTAACAAAACAAATATTTCTCTTTTTTTTCTCTTTTTTTTTTCTTTTTTTTTTTTTTTTTTTTTTTTTTTTTTTTTTTTTTTTTTGAAACACAAGAGAAATTAAATACAAAATAAACCATGGCCGTGGGAGAAGTATTTTACCGCTTGATTCTTCACAACTTGTATCGTCTCGAAATCATAAACTTCAACAATTCTCACCTTTTGATTTTCTTTGCTCTTATAAATAAGTCTTCATACTTGGATATAAAATTACCTCATTGTATTGTAAGTCCTCAACATATATGTAAAATCCGCTCATTTGTATGTTGCTTTTACTTGTATTTGAAATTTGCTCTTTTTCTCATTCCGTTGCTTGTAAACCTTAAACTTTTTCAACTTTCCTTGTAGATTTTGATGTCGCTCCTTGTTGATGATGAATGTGTTTCTATGGATCCGTTGTTGTCGAGAGAGAGAATGGTGCTAACTGCAAATCGAACTACAAGAAGGAAGCTTTCATCCATGGATGTCACCCTCATGATTGACAAAATTAGCACTCAAGAGATCAAGAGTAGTGCTTCTATTGGTGGGAGGTTGGGTAGCTCACCATTCTACCCGGAATTAACGTACGGTGACACACACTCAAAAGAAAGCTCTTTAGTAGATGGAAAATTTCTGGTCGGTGCCTCTCATGATATGAATACGGGTAGTCTCCACTAATGATTGATCAAAGAACTCTAATAATGCCCTTCTCCCCGCACCAAATTCGCATCACCGCATGATTAAATCCATTATTTAACACTCAAACAAGCAAGAAATCCGAATGTAGTTCTCTAACATTTCCAAGTTCAATTATGTCGGTCAAAAACCTCTATGTAAACATACCTAGAAATATGCTAGTGACTCTAAAATCTCTAAAAGTTGGAGTTTTTATGTAAAACTTTTTTTTTTTTTCAAAATTTTTTTAATTTTTTTTTGTAATTTTTGTTTTAAAAACATGCTTAACCACTCCCCCACACTTAAACCTTACATTGTCCTCAATGTAATTGAATCCTCCTAGTAAAGTCAAGGTGGGAAATTTTAACATGATAAGAAACAAGAAAAAGAAATAACAAAAAAATAAAAAGGATAAGAAATACAAAACCGATGGGTTGCCTCCCATTAAGCGCTTGTTTTAAAGTCGACGGCCCGACTTAGCTCTTGCAAGATTCATTAGCCCGGATCAATCTCTTTTACGGGAAAACATGATTTCACATCACTAGGGTATCGCGTTGTCTCAAAGATATTGAAGTGGATGAGTGTACCATCAAACTCCATAGTCAAGGTGCCATTTTGGACATCAATCTTTGTTCCAGCGGTGCTTAAGAATGGTCTACCCAAAAGCAAAGGTGTAGACTTGGAAGAATTCTCATCATTCATGTCTAAGACATAGAAATCGGCCGGAAATACAAGCTCATTAACCTGCACCAAAACATTCTCAACAATCCCTTTCGGGTAAACATTAGATCGGTTAGCAAGTTCAAGAACTACCCCGGTCTCTTTAAGAGGACCAAGATTCAAAGAATCATAAATCGAGGAAGGCATAACATTAACCGATGCTCCCAAATCTAGCAAATCTCGAGTAAACCTTGTTTTACCAATTGTGCAAGGTATATTGAAACTACCGGGTCCTTTAATTTTGGTGGGAGTTTCTTGAGAATAAACGCCAAGCATTCTCCCCCACACTCATGACTTCATTCCCTTTCAACCTTTTCTTCTTCATGCACAACTCCTTTAAGAACTTTGCACAACGAGGAATTTGACGAATAGCTTCTATGAGTGGAATATTGACTTGTACTTTCTTAAAGATCTCCCAAATATCCATGTATTCCAAGTCTTTCTTTGATTTAGCAAATCGGCTAGGAACGGGGGTGGAGTTGTGAAAGTAGGAACCGTCTCCTCGGATTGGTTGGTTGGAGATGTTTTATCCTTTGGTGCGATTTCAATTTCCTCTTTCTCATCATACACCTTATCTTGTTGAGTTGGTTGCTCCACTTGTTTCCCACTCCTCAAAGTAATCGCATTAACGCTCTCTCTTGGATTAACAAATGGTTGTGAAGGAAGTTTTGTGGACGCTTGCGCTTGCAATAAGTTCACATCGGTCGCTAATTGCCCCACTTGAATTTGTAACTCCTTGATTGCCGAATCGGTCTTTTGTTGGTGTTGTTGAACCATAGTGGTGAGACCTTGCACACCTTGCATTAACGCATTGAGCTTGTCATCATTCAAAGAATCACGCTCCTTGACTTGTTGTGGTTGAAATTGTTGTTGAGGTTGGAAACGTGATTGTTGGAAACCACCTTGTTGCTCATACGGATTGGGAACCGCCGCTTGCTTATTTGCATAACTAAAGTTGGGATGATCCTTCCAACCGGGATTGTAGGTATTGGAGTATGGATCGTACCTTGGCCTTTGATTTGGATATAAAGCATTCACTTGTTCGGTCTCACCATCCGGAATAATTACCGCGGCCATCCTTTGCATCATTATCTCCATGTTACTCATCCTTTGATCAAGATGTGATGAATCACTTACTTCATGCACTCGCCTAACCATTGGTTCATCCCTTGTGTAGAATTGTTGCGAGTTCGCAGCCATACTTTCAATCAACTCGGTAGCTTGGGCCACCGTCTTTGTGACGGACCGGAAAATTACGCCTTTGGCGCGTTGCCCCGCAGGCCGTAACTCCCCCGGTGCGCCATGATGAAGCTACGATCCGGGCCTCAAAGCTAGGCAAATGCACGTCCATTTGCCCTTGCAAGCATGCTCATGGAGCATGACGCAGCCTAACTTAGCTTCCACACTGTTCCAACTTACCCTTGTCCCGCAAAAAGGGTTTACGGCCATAAGGCCAATGCCAATGCATTTCTCATGCATCTCTCGGCTTTGTCTTTACATAGGGAATTCATCACTGAATTCCCTAGCTAGCTGAGCATCCGTCATTGTCCAGGTATAAGCCTTGGACTTTGGCGTAGGCCGCACCAAGCCCTTGCCATTTCCCACGTTACCTCGCTTACCATCTCTTCATAACTTGATAGGAAGTATGAGCATCCACTTACTGGCATGCAACTAAGCCTCATCAAGTCTGGCCACAATCATCTCTTGCGTCGGGCTACCGAGCTTAGATGATATGAGGGGCCAACGTCTTTGGACCGGCAATGCCGCAACTCATTGCGGCTGCCTACGCACCCTTCCCTACTCTAAAGGGATCAAGCCACGTACCGTAGTTCATCCACGAAGGACAGAAAATTAAACCAAATCGTTTGCAAGGTCAGTGGCTCTAGCAAAAACGGTAATGGCCTGGTCCGTATAGGCCATTCCGCCAAGATGCATAATGATTATGCATCATCGGGTCCGCATTTGGGCATAGCGATGCCAACGCATCAAATACCCTCTTCGAAAGGCTACGCAACTATAAATGAGCCTTAGGCATCATTTATGCTCTTCCGCTAAGCTATGAAGCTTACTTGGTGCATAGTCCGCATATGCACCTTCAACCAACTACCCCTCCCTATATATGTCTTAATGGAATTTCTACAAGTATAAAAAGGGGAGCATATTGACATGCTTGCTTCACTATTCATGGCCGTTGCCATATATTTCTGAAGGACCGACAATGATTGTTGAGTCTCCGTTTTTGTTGCACAATGATTGTGCACCACTGCTCCGTCTCACGCACAATGATTGTGCACCACTTGTTCTCGTCTCGTTTGCACAATGATTACACACAACGACGATTGCGTATAATGATTGCGCACCACCCGGTCTTCTCGATCAAGCTTCGTTTATTGCACAATGATTTCGCCGTAAGATCGAGCCCACCTACCCAATCGGCCTAATGCATCATGATGATGCAACATTGGCCCTTGGCCAATTTCCAAACAAAATGCGCCATTTTTGGCGCGGTATTGGCCTTTAACCCAATCCACCTTTTTCACGCTGAAGCTTTGGATGAAGCTTCATCACAAGCAAATGGCGCATCTTTTAGCATGCGCCATGCTAAAAACACGGGTGTTACATTATCACACCCTTCAAAGAATTTCGTCCCCGAAATTCAAAACCAAAACTATTGTGGACAATCTCTTCAAGTTGGATTTCCCGAGCAAAAGTCCCATACCGTAAGCTCGTAAATCACGGGTTTCTTCAAGTTGTCATGAACAACAATTTAGACCTTCCGAGCACATGTCCCATACCACCTGCCCAGAATCCAAAAAGTGCCCACAACAAAACCAAGAATCGCAATTGCCGCTGCCAAGAGGATATCTCGACAAGGTATCCCGAATGTGCATCCCATACTACGCACATGAGAAGTCCCTAAGGTTCACAAGTTGAAAGGTGTCATCAAAATGACAAAATTTTAGCACAAAGGTCTTTGTGGATCAAGATTCAGCTTGCCCACCGTCCCCGACGGTCATCCAGTTGCCACTGTAAGTGGGATGCTAGCTGTGCTCGACAACGCACACCCTTGGCTGCCAACGTGTGGGGATGATCAGTCCCATTGTCTACCCACCGTCCCCTGCACGGTCTTCCTGATATCCACTCGTAAAGTGGGGTGCCACTTAGGCCAGGCAATCTCACAATTTGAACAAGCTCAACTCGATTTGCAAAGTAACCGGCCCAAATAGCCACAAACTCTTTCCCGTTGCAGGTTGGCCTACTCTCCAACTTTAAGTTTTCCGTTAAGGAAAATACTTGCCAATGAGTCCATTCCACACAAGTCCCTAGAGTTTTCTCGGAACTCGCTCTGATACCATCTGTGACGGACCGGAAAATTACGCCTTTGGCGCGTTTCCCCGCAGGCCGTAATCCCCCCCCGGTGCGCCATGATGAAGCTACGATCCGGGCCTTTAAATCTAGGCAAATACACATTCATTCGCCCTTGCAAGCATACTCGTGTAGCATGACGCAGCTAACTTAGCTTCCACACCGTTCCAACTTACCCTTGTCCCGCAAAAGGGTTTACGGCCATAAGGCCAATGCCAATGCATTTCTCATGCATCTCTGGCTTTGTCTTTACATAGGGAATTCATCACTGAATTCCCTAGCTAGCTGAGCATCCGTCATTGTCCAGGTATAAGCCTTGGACTTTGGCGTAGGCCGCACCAAGCCCTTGCCATTTCCCACGTTACCTCGCTTACCATCTCTTCATAACTTGATAGGAAGTATGAGCATCCACTTACTGGCATGCAACTAAGCCTCATCAAGTCTGGCCACAATCATCTCTTGCGTCGAGCTACCGAGCTTAGATGATATGAGGGGCCAACGTCTTTGACCGGCAATGCCGCAACTCATTGCGGCTGCCTACGTACCCTTCCCTACTCTAAAGGGATCAAGCACAGACCGTAGTTCATCCACGAAGGGACGTAAAATTAAACCAAATCGTTTGCAAGGTCGTGGCCTAGCAAAAACGGAATGGCCTCGGTCCGTATAGGCCATTCCGCCAAGATGCATAATGATTATGCATCATCGGGTCCGCACTGTGGCATAGCGATGCCAACGCATCAAATACCCTCTTCGAAAGGCTACGCAACTATAAATGAGCCTTAGGCATCATTTATGCTCTTCCGGCTAAGCTATGAAGCTTACTTGGTGCATAGTCCGCATATGCACCTTCAACCAACTACCCCTCCCTATATATGTCTTAATGGAATTTCTACAAGTATAAAAAGGGGAGCATATTGACATGCTTGCTTCACTATTCATGGCCGTTGCCATATATTTCTGAAGGACCGACAATGATTGTTGAGTCTCCGTTTTGTTGCATAATGATTGTGCACCACTCGCCCGTCTCGTCGCACAATGATTGTGCACCACTTGTTCTGTCTGTTGCACAATGATTACACACAACGATTGCGTACAATGATTGCGCACCACCCGGTCTTCCGATCAAGCTTCGTTTATTGCACAATGATTTCGCTGTAAGATCGAGCCCACCTACCCAACTGGCCTAATGCATCATGATGATGCAACATTGGCCCTTGGCCAATTGCCAAACAAAATGCGCCATTTTTGGCGCGGTATTGGCCTTAACCCAATCCACCTTTTTCACGCTGCGGAAGCTTTGGATGAAGCTTCATCACAAGCAAATGGCGCATCTTTTAGCATGCGCCATGCTAAAAACACGGGGTGTTACAGTCTTGTTCATTAATGCACCACCACCCGCGGCGTCAAGAAGAGACCTATCACTTGGGTGGAGAGCTTCATAGAAGTATTGGAGTATCATGACATCACTAAATTGATGGTGTGGACAGCTTGCCACCAACCTCTTGTATCGCTCCCAACATTCATACAATGATTCTCCCACTTGTTGTTTCAATCCACAAATCTCCTTGCGAATTTGAGTAGCTTTGGATGCGGGAAAATATCTCTCGAGGAAAAGTTTCTTCATCCCATTCCATGTTGTGATACTTCCGGAAGGCAAATAATATAACCATTCCTTAGCATTACCCGCCAAAGAAAACGGGAAAGCTTTCAACATTGCTCCATCCGCATTAGTCTCCGGTGGAAGCATAGCCATAACTATGGTGTAGAAGTCCATAAGATGTTTGTTTGGGTCCTCATTCACCATGCCATGGAACTTTGGTAACTCTCTAATCAACCCCGGCTTGATCTCGAAGGTTGAATTAGTTTGGATACACCATTGTTGTGTATCAAGCTTGTGAGAAGCTAGGTCCTTTAGTGTACGATCAGCCATTGTTTCTTCCTCTTTGTCCGAATCACTTGATGAAGAGGGAGGAAGTGGAGTGTTAATCGCACGAATGAAATCCTTTAGTTGAGTGCCGGATCGAAGACGTATTGGACTCGGTCTGCCCTCTTTAAGCATTCACCAAAGGTATAACACCTGAAACAAGATTCTCAAAAACTAAGTTAGATACGGTAAAGAATCTAACAAAGCAAGAATAAAGCAAAAAGAAAAAACAAAAACAACTAAAAATCGCCCGTTGCTCCCCAAGAATCTGCGCCAAAATTTGATGCGTGTCGTAGGTGCAATCAAATTAATCAATGTTTCCACTCAATTAAAAATAATATAATGGAAGTCAAGTTCGTTCCCACGAGGAGCAAGAGATCTTAGTTGTAAAAGTTGTCACGAAAGGGGGGTGTAAAAAGCAAAAGAAAATAAACAAAGCAATTAAAATCGAAAGTTGAAAACAATAAGAGAGACAAGACCAAGGAATCCTTCTTCGTTACGAAACAATGAATCAAGTTATGTTCTATTCTACTTGTTATTAGTCACTAATTATCACCAACCGTAGGTAAAGCATCTAGATCGTGCTAAACCCCTAAATCCCTTGTATCACGGATACTAAGTTCTCGACTACCGGATTCTATTTACCAAACCACCTAGTAGTAGATCACTCTAGATGTAATTTAAAATAAACGCATTAAGATTTATGAACTTATTAGGTTAATATTAGTAGTTAGACTCTTAGATCAAGGTCTACTTGCTAACGTTGTTTTCACACACAATTGCTCCACGGAATCCCTCCGCAAGGTCTCGTGTTTGCTACTTATGTAAAGAGTCAAGAAACGATTACTTATCCCCTAACTTTCACTAGCTTTAGATCAAATTAACAAATCAATTTAGCGTGCACTCTAAACAATCTATCAATCAATCATGAATGTCTTTAAGATCATTCCTATTAGTAAAAACAAACGATAATTATGTGAAAAACTTCAAGATAGAATTGAAAACAAAAACTCAAAACATAAATTAAGAACTAGGAATTCATCCTCAATCAATAATAAAATTAGCTACTCATGTTTTTGAAATTCACACAAATAATAATAATTAAAAGAAGAATTTTCAAGTTCACACAAATAGTTAAAAAGAAGAATTTTATGAAAAAGTGTTGTGTGTGTAGAGAGGTGTGTAAAAGATGTAGAAAACTTCTCTATTTATAGGCTTCAATATTCTCCAACTCTTCCAAGGATTAGAATCCTTTTCCTTTTGCAATTCAATTTCCAAATTCAAGTCTTTCTCTTCTCCC
Source organism: Papaver armeniacum (assembly GCA_023531295.1). Taxonomy (NCBI): domain Eukaryota; kingdom Viridiplantae; phylum Streptophyta; class Magnoliopsida; order Ranunculales; family Papaveraceae; genus Papaver; species Papaver armeniacum. The sequence continues at coordinate 198,081 of JAJJWW010008624.1, read as the reverse complement.
ATCTTCTCTTTCCAAATTTGAGTCCAATTCTCCATCCAATTCCTAGCCCAAGTCTTCACACCCATGAGAGAAGTCCATAGAAAATTCGGAATTTTTGGCTCATGAAAACTGGGATTGTGGCCGGAATCCGGCCGGAATAGTCGCCGTCGGCCACCTGAAAATTTCTGTCCGTTGAGGGAATATGCGACGGAATATTCCGTCAGTCCACCGTTAGGACTAACGGTCAAACGGGTCAACCGTCAGTCAACTGTTAGTCAAAGGTCAAGGGAGAAGAGTCAGCTGGGTCAAAACCGAGTCAGTTGCTGAGTCAAAGCTAACTCGGCTGAGTGATCCATGCCTAGGCCATTTCAGACTTACAGCCAAGCATCTCTGCCCGACCATGTTGGCCCTCAATTCCACCTCGCAATTCCCATTCACCTCCAAGCTAACACCGAACCATCCTCCTATTATCGACCCCGCACCCTAACCACACTCAAGCACAGTTGCACATACACAAATTTAAGCACCCGCAAAACCATCTTGCAACCTCCATTTGCCAAGTCCCTTGTATCATGCCTGCACAACCAATTTCTGCAGCTTCATCTTCTCCATGAGCTCAACCAATTTCAGTTCCATTTTCATCTCCTTTGCTTCCACTCGAATTCTTCCCTGCAAACTTCTTCTTGTAACTTGCAACTCAAAACCAGGTCATGGCGCAATTTCACTGGCCAGCACCAGCTCAACCTTACTTTCTGACACTTATTGTCACTGCCTCCAGCCCATCCTGCAATACTGAGTTCCAGTCACATCTCACTTTCCTGTAGTTGCTCCAGCTCTTGTTAGCTGCCAATTAAAGCTCCATCAAGTTCATTCTCAGCAACACAACTCCAATAGCACTTACAGACTGTCACCTAAACAGCTGCAATCATCCTCAGCTTTCTGTACCTTGAGCCACTGTTACAGCACCTAATGGCATCAACATTCTTCAGTTCTAGCCTGCAATAGTCCATGGCTTCACTATAAGCAAAAATGGCACCAGTTCCACAACCTGCAATGTCTCAAGGGCTGCAACTACAGCCTCATTTAGCACCAACAACACCAGGTTGACTTCAACCACCAACAACAGCTCTGCCACAGCTGCAAATTCATCCTTGCAGCTTCATAATTCTCAACCACAGATAACACCACCATTGTCGATGTCACAACCTAACTCCATATCCCCGGCTCCTACAAGAGTCTTCATCATGTTTCTTTCTCATCCCAGTGAAGGCAACAAAGACCACTCGCACGGGTGCTTCGTGCTTGCACTCGGTTGCACACATTTCGGTTCATGCCTAACTCCGAGTACCACCAACATCCGCTCACTCACCCGAAACATAGCAGCCACCATTTCCGATACCCCTCTCATCTCGTGTTATGATCTCCACTGGCCCATCTCTCATTTCGATTCTAACTCCTCACAATTTCAAAATAATCGATTCTTTCACAACCAGCCACAAACCCGTCTCTTTCTCGTTCAATTTCATCTCCAAGATCGACATAACCATTTAATCCACCGAATCAAGATTTAAACCCATCTTCAAAGCTTCTTTAATTTCAAAGACAAACCCAATCTCGTTCTTCCACCGTAAACCCAGCAGCTCTATCTCCTTCATTATTTCTCGATCTCTCTCAACCACGAGACCCATCGAATCATCCTTCAACACTTCTTCTTCGATTCATGACTATGGCAAATGACAAACTAATTAAACCTAGCTCAGTTAACAATTTTAATCCCCTGAGACCCATCAATTCCTTCATTTCTGTGTTCTTCTCCAATTCTTGATCTAAGAATCAGACACCCATATCTTCCGAGCTACTTCAGATCCCCTAACTATACTACAAATCGAACCCGTCTTCACAGCCTTGCATCATTAATCTTTCTTAATTCTTCTTGGATTGATAGCAAGAACTTGCCGTTGTTCTCACCTCTTTTTCTTTTTCAGAGAATTGTAATAAAACTGAATGATTGAGAGAACTCAAAGAATATGTCGATTTAGGGTTGGGTAATTTGAGGTTGGATTCGGGCATGGATCCGGGTACGGGTGTGGGTCTATGGGTTTAGGGTGTGGGTGGATTCAGACACCCACCATAAATACACCCCAATTATGCTATTCTCACTCCCTTCTTTTGGATAAGGGACACCTCTTTGACCTCCCCTTAACCTTGGCTGGGCTCCATATAGTATTCCCTTCTTGGTGAAATGACAATTTTACCCTTTTGCTCAAATTGGGTGATTTCTTCTTCTTTTCCTCCGTGTGACTCCAAAGTAGCTACAAAACTCAAAACAAGCGTAAAATACAAAATTCACAAGAAAAATAGCAAAGAAAGCATAAACAATAGATAGTAAATAGGATGTATTCTACACCCTATCATATCCTCAAGTGTAACGCCTCCAGTGGTCACCATAGAAACAACTTTCACTCCTTCATCAGGACGAGGAGCCGGAGGCACAAGAGGAGGGCCACCGTCTATTACCATTGCAGACTTGATGGAGAAGCAGGAAATTCTTGCTAAGACCCAAACGGATATGGCCGCAACTCAGAAAGAGGTACTCACTTTCCTTAAAACTTTAACTGAACGATTGCCACAAGATTCACGGCAACCCTTAGAGCCAGCAAGAGATGCCTTCAATACACCCGGAGCAAGCGTTTCCACTCGGACCCACATGAGTGAAGAAGCTCGTGTTGCTCCTGAGCGCCCAAGAGAGAGGGACCAACCATCCAACTTCATCACACGTGATGACCTGGAACGACTTCTCCAAAACCGAGGCAAAGGAAATCTGATGGATGCACGCCAACATCAACCGCCGTACCCTCAAGATATGCAACGAATCCCTCTTCCCAGAGGATACACCTCTCCTCGCTTCTCCCTCTACGATGGTACTGGTAACGCTCGTGAGCACGTTTCGATTTTTGGAATCCTTGTGAGAGCATGAGTACAATCATGTTCTCCTTTGAAAGAGTTCTCGAAATCACTTACGGGAAGGGCGTACACCGGTACAACAACATCACACCAAAGCATATCCAATTGGGGGAGATGGTCAAGTGCTTTCTACAGAAATATTTCTTCTTGTCCGAGCAGATCACCTTTTCGATCTAGGGAGAGTCTCTCACGAACAACGAGCATCCGAACGACTTCGTTAAGAGGTTCGAACTCAAGCACTAGATTGTCATGATCCGAACATCACCGAACGCCGATTGGTGGAGCTATGCATCAACGGGATGATACCCATATACCGCGCTTTACTAGAGAATTGGCTTTCGACGTTCTCCGAACTCCATGAAGCTTCCAAACTTCCGATCGAATAAAATAAATTGAGAATCTTTTATTTAAGGTTTTTAATTTTATTTTTGGAAAATGAAAATTAGTAATGTGCATTTACTAGTTGGAGATTTTCTAAGAGATTTTCGGTTAATATTTGGACAAAGCATTTCCAAGAATTATGGAAACCGAAACTGGAATATATTGCATATCTTGAGAATATTTTCGGTTTTGGAAATTCCTTGGTCTATAAATATGAAAGTTTGCATTTAGAGCAAACTAATCCTCAGAGACAGCAAAACTATCTCAGTTGTGCTGATACTGGTGAAGCCGCCTATTCGAAGAGGAGAGTAACCTAATTAGGCGAAATCTCTTACGGCCGCTTAGTATAAAGACTTCTTTGGGATTGAGAAGCTCTATTAGTACCGTTGGTGGGAAACTAGATAATTACGGTTATCTTTTGTTTTCGATTGATTTGATTGACTAACGGTGGTTGAACTTTTATTGCACCTAGTTTGTTTATGCTTGAGAATCTTCTCTTCTGATATAAGATTCACTCAAACTAGATCAAAGTTTCGACGGGGATCGTTAGACTGTTTGTAGATCTAAAGACGTCTTGTGATAATCCATTGTTAACAGACTCCGTTCTGTGCGTGATTGATCACAAGAGATTCAAGTTGATTGTGTGCAGGTATTTATTGAAGATCTAAGAAGATTTGAAGACAAAGAAGACTTTGAAGATTTCTGATTTGGGTTCATAATCTTTGGCGTGCACAATACTTGTTTCGGTAAAAGAAGATCCAACTATAATCGGTTTATCCTTGTGGTAGATTAGATTGATTAGTTGTGTAGATCGGCATTAATAAAATTCTTTGTGAATAAAAGTATTGATTGCAAAATCTTAACAATTACTTTGGTAGTTGATAATAAGATAGATCTAAGAACCCGACAAAGGAGTTTATTGAGATAAACAGAAGAGCCTTTTGTCGAACTCACATCACTTGGTTGAAAAGAGTTGATACCAAACAGATTTGTTGTTCCTTTATTGTTTTGGAATACGAACCAAAGCAATTGTTCCAAGTACGTGACTTATTCATAAGTTGGAGGCGTGGGAATACGAGACGGAGCTAGGTGAACTATAGGTTTAGTTGCTTGGTCTCAACTATACGAAGTTGGTTTGATTTTGTATTAGCTGCTTAATCCTGAGAGTATTCAATTCTGGACAAGGTCCCGGGGTTTTTCTGCATTTGCGGTTTCCTCATTAACAAAAATCTTGTTGTGTCATTTACTTTTACTTTCCGCAATTATAATTGATGTTATTATAATTTAAAGTAAATTACACAAACGTTAATTCCTATTTAATTGATAAGTAATCCTATTGTGTTTGGTCAAGTCCGAACCTTTTATCAAGTAAACATATTTCGTCGTTGTATTGTCTCGATCTCGTATCCATAGACGATCACACGAAGTGTGAACCGATTTGTTGTATTGTCTCGACTCAGTTCATAGACAATCACTTTCAGAAAAAGGACTTATAGGTGGAAAAGTTTTAGATTGAGGTATATTTGGGTACCCTCGTCTTTTCATAAAAAAATCGATTTTAGAACGTAACCTACTCAAGTATGCAAACGGGTACACATACCTAAGTGGCCGGACTAAGTTTGGGTTCGCCAGTACGCGAACGGGTACACATACCACAAACTCAGTTAAGTCCCGAAACTTGAAACTCACGCCAGTACGCGTACCGGTATGCGTACTTAGTTCCCGGACCTCTATTAAACCAATTAGTACGCATACGGGTATGCATACCATGGTTCCCGGACTTGGAATAACTTGCAACAGTACGCATACAAGTACGCATACTGTGCTATACCCAATCATGGTTATTTGTTATGAACTCCCAATTCAATAATTTAAACATTCTCAGAAGATGGGAATAGCTGTCTCATACAAACTATTAGCTTCAAAGCAATGTTGAAGTGATCGAATGATCAATACGAAACATTCCGAGTCTACATCAAATGACCGTCTCACACAAATCATGTAAGATGTTACCATGCGATTTTCACATGATCATCTTTTGACTTTCGTCAAGAATATAAGATGAGCTTGGTTAAAGCGAAACCTTACCAACACATATTTCGATAAATATGTAAGCGAGTTAAACTCAGCTCGAAATATTAAATGTGTATAATCGAAGTCTATATAGCTATACGACTTTTGTCTCAAATAGGAGATAGAGTAGATAGACTTTTGAGTGATAGATGAGTTCAAGCCTCCACATACCTTTTGTTGATGAAATTCCACAAGCTCCCCTTAGTAGTTTTTCATCTTCAATCGATAAATGCCGTGAAGTCTAATGCTTAACTACACTTACTATCCTAATATGTGACTTAGTTATAAGTAGACTAGAAATCAAGACTTATAGTTTTGACAACTAAACTTGAAAAACAAGCTTGAGATAGCAACGCTTGCGAGTTCGACCGAGCAAAGTGCTCTAACAATCCCCCTCTCACAATTTTAGTGACAAAACTATCAATACATATGGATTACAAAATAAATAAACATTGTAGATTCTCATCCAAATGCTTGATTTCCTTGGTTCTTCAACATTACTCAAATATTCGTCACTTCCAAGTACTCCAAAGATTCTCAACGTGTTCAACTCAAAGATCATAGTTTTTGAAGATCCGTAGCTATAACAATGAGAAAACAAGTAGCTCTCAATCATTGTTATACAAAGTGTCATAGTATTATTACACAACATCAAAGTCCAATTGTATCACAACTTTGACAACAATACTATGGTGATATGTATCACTCCCACTTAGTCAATACTTCATCTCACATGAAAACCACTCCCCCTTACATAATGATCCATAAACCATATGTATTTGTAGTGTGAACTACACATTATTCTCCCCCTTTTTGTCGGTATAAATTGGCAAAGGTACGAAAACTAGTGGGATCCTAATGAAATTATCATGGACATACTTCATGACAAAAAGAAAACATATCAACTTTGTTTAGATGCAATCATATAGTCGAAACTAAATGCATTCATCAAGGATTTAAGAAAGATACAAGAAAACTCCTACAATATTCCACAGCCGCACTCCCCACAAAGATTTGGCAATTAAGCACAAGTTCAATTAAGAACTCTCCCCATAAAATGGCATTCCCGAAAGAACAACAAGATCGACCTTACTTTTACAAGAAAAGAAGGATTTCTTTGGACATTGACAAATTACATGAAACATGAATTTGTATCCAGAAAAACTCAATTAAATTAACCACAAGAGAACGCATGATTAATTTAATCGGAAATGCTCAACATAAGAGAACTTACGGAGTCACATACAAGACTTTCACTTAGAAGCGGATCAGTGAAAGACCAGTACTGCGGAATATTCAAACATTCATTTTATTTTTTTATCAATATTTGCATAAAGACATATAATAGACTTAATCTTTGCAATCAAAAGTTCATCCTATATTCCATCAATATTTGCATAATGACATAATAGGCTTAACTTTTGTTGTCAAAAGTTCATTCTACCTTTCATCAATATTTGCATAAAGACACATGATAAACTTAAATTTTGACATCTTCATCTGTACTTCTTATGGATTAACATATTTAGCAATTTAATTGAAAGATAAAATCATTCAAGGCTAAAATACCATTCAGGTCATTACAACTATTAAAAGATAACATTTAATAAGGTTCAACATAAGAAGTTCAACAGACAAATCAAGTAACAGTACTGCAAATACAGAGATTAATCACTCATCTCATAATAATCCCTAGCAATTTCATAAAACTTCTCACCCAGTTCAGGATAAGCTGTCTTGGCATAATCCACATGCTCTTTCAAAACCTCAACTTCTTGCTGGAGACGGATGAGTTCAGAATTAGACGCTGCAGGAGTTCTAGTTGGAATTCTGGACATTTTTCCAATGCTTTTCATGGTCAAGACCTTTGGTCCTCCAAGATTGGTTCCAACAACAACGATCCCAAATTGACTAAAAATCCTTGAGATGAGACAAGGAAAGCCATGAGTCTTCTTCGAAATCTGTCTGACACTTATCATCTGACGAATAATAAGGCCACATAAATCAATCTTCCTCCCTTCAACAACGTAATAAACTAGCTCTGCAAGAGGTATGGTCCATAATTGTTTGTCAATTGTGTTGGGCATCAAGTTGTCCACCAGTAGTTTTCCAGAAACTTTGAGGAGCAATGAAGCGTCATGAACATCAATCTTACCATCTTACCAAGAGACATCATTTGCAAGAAGGAAGTTTGAGAGCACATTCAGATAAGATCTCAAATGCTCGTGGGTGGTAATAGAAAATCACCATCACGAGACAAGTTATAAAGTTCAGCAATAACTTGTCGACTCACAAGAAAAATTCTTCCTTCAACAATGGTTTTGAAGGTGCGGTTGACAGTATCAGGCTCATGCAGGTTTGCATAAAATTGGGTTGTCAACTCAATATAGGTTGTTCCCATGGGACGGTGAATAATTCCTCATTCATGATTGTCAAAGAACCTAGGAAGGCCATCTACCCTAAGTTCAGAGGGTTTATAAATCCTTTCAATAATAGGATTTTTTGTACTATATTCCACATAGTAATCACGAGCCTTAGTGTCAACGAACCTAATTTTCAAGCTTGGGTCATAAAAAGTATATTCACGATTTTGAGTACTGATCGGTTGTCACCGACACAAATATAATTTACACTTTCTTACTACTCAAAATATATAATGAAGCAAGGGCAAGAAAGGATCGTTCCCAGAGAGGTCTTGGTTGTCAAATGGTTTCTTCCTCTATGAATAACACCTAGGGGTCTTGTGATTTTAATATAATAAACTAAATAAAAGCAAACAATAAAGGTAAACACGCAAATCAAGGATGAGAAAGTATTGGTCATGGATTTCGTCTTCAATCACAAACATGTTTTCAACACAATAACTAGAATTGATATTTTAATCTCAACTTTTATCAAAGGCCCTAGAATACCTTGATCGCAAGAATATCCCGCTAATCTCCTCTTGTCATCAACAAACACATTAAAAGATGCGAATATGAATTCTATCTAAAAGAACAACCTAACGTGTAAAAGCACTAATCAAGTTTAATTCCCTAGATGCATTAGGTTCTATGAAATCAGGCCAATCAAAGCAATCGAACGTGTAAAAGCACTAATCCGATTTAACAAAGGTTATGGTTCACATATGATCATAAGAATATATCACTACAAACTATAATCATATTTATGCTACTTCAAATCAGAAATTATCACTTTTGCGTATAATAACCCTAATCTAGCAAAAGACATGCATGTGAGTTCTACCAATTTGCAACTTGACAAAACAAACATTCAATCATATGACAATATTAATGGTGAATCATAAACGATAATATGAGAGAAAACTAATTTATTGAACAAAAACTCATGTTTGGAAATCCAACTAATCCACAACCAAAAGAAAACTAGGTACTCATATTCATGGAGTTCATCACAAGAAGAAAGAGAAAAGACTTCATGGTTCTAAACCCTAGAAAATAAAAGTAGTGGCCTCCCTAATGGAGATATCTAGGTTTTAAGAAAGACTTTTCTATTTATATGCTTCTCCCATTCCAAAAGGATACTCTTTCCAAAATTAGGTCAAATCTTCTCAAAACCCATCTCCAAGTGGTCCACCAAGCCCATGAGTGAAAGTAAGTCTCTGGAAATTCTGGGTCCAAAATTGGATCGCCGGGTTGCTGACGTCATCGCCGAAATCCGGTCACCGGTCGCCGAACCGAATCGTTTGGAAAATCTTCTCCAACCACCTGAACTTGCCTCCGGCTACTGAAACTGTCACAAAGCAAATATGTACTTCCTGCAACTCATCTCTCCTTCTCTATGTTCATACATTCACAAAAAACCATCTAACCCAACTTCTCACTTCTTGCGAAAACGTACTCAAAAGCGTGACCCGTAGCTCATATATGCCGCGGCCGACTCTTACATTCGACTCATACCCCCTTCACGATTCACTGAAACATTACGATCCCCACTTTCGGTTCCAAAATCCGGCACCCGGAACTAGTACCACGGGCTTGCCATTCTTGCTCGTTTTCGCACAATTTCTACAAAGATTAGCCATTGCCGCCTCAGGTTTGCTCCTCGCCACAACCGCACTTCTTTAACCCAAGTATACCACCATTTCAGTTGTGAAGCACCACCAAACACCGAGAACCAAGATCTCCTCTCATCCGACGGATCCACCGGACTTCCCCGGCTGATTACTCCGAGCTCAATCCTCGTGTTAACTTGGCGCGTCTGTTGCTTCAATAGCAGCCACAACTCCACCCGCAATGAAACATCTCCACCATCTAACCCTATTTCATTACCAGAGCCACCAAATTTCATCTCGTACACCCATTTCAAGGCAAAGAACACAACCGCAATACCATAGTTTCAAATGCATTATCCACCCGCAATCTCTTTGTCACGCCATACATTCCTGCAAATAACCCTTATGCATCACAGGACTCTAGCCATAACTCCTATCTCAGCTCCAACCCTTCAAAGACAACCACGGTCTCAATCTGCAAACCCCATGTAAACACGCATCGAGTCAAGGCTGCCATCGAGCCATCTCTTCCATGTTCCTCTCGGCCAATTCAGCCTTCAATTCTTAGCACACACCGTGAGACAACCACCGCAATCGCATAATCCTTCCAAATGCACCATTCCATTTGTGTAATTTCAGGTCACCACCAACACTATCCCCTTGCTCAGCCAAACTCAAACCCCCGCATTCTTCATAACCAGATTCAATCGCACCACTATTCTCGCAATTCCCAGCTCCTACAAAGACATCCATCCTTTTGGCATCTCATTGTCAAACTCCAATACTAGCAAAGAGCTTCTTGTTTATTGCATCGACCCATAGCCGCAGCACAATTTCGTGTAAAACTCATTGTCGCGTCGCTCGCACACTACCCGCAATGCAGATTCAATGTACCCACAATCTCCATATCTGAATCAACCTCAGGCTAGGCCATTGCACCACCAACTCAACAGACTCATATCCATTCTTCTCTGCAGCAGAACTTAACCCATTAACAGCTCCATAACCTCCACTTGCAATCCACTGTTAGTTGTAGCTCATCTAAACAGTTTCATTATCACGGCTTCAACTCATTCTAGTCCTCCAACTACAATTGCTCTGATTCACCACCAACAGCTGCACACTTCACAACTCAAGCTTTTCACAGCCTCGCCTGCAACTTAGCCATACAAACACACACACACACACACATCATCTACATCACCACCACGATCACCAAAGGCGCTACAATCTTCTCAAACTCGGACCCAGACAAACACCCATACTCTGCAACTCCTCCGACCGATATTCGTCACACTGCCAAGCTCTGTCCGTAGTTCCATCGAGATTCTCCCTGGGTATCTTCCTCTGGTCCATATTCTTCTCAGGCCAAACTTACGACAAAACTGGTGGAGATAAGCTGCTAGTCGTTCAGGCATTTACACAAACGCCTAATCTGCGTTTTGCTAATGATGGAGATACAACACTGAGGTTGATCTCCAAGCCATTCTATACCTCCTTCCCTGCACTGAACATCAATTTAACACAAACCCATATTCTCAATGCGATGGAGACTCATAAAAACACATTAATTTCATTCATTCTTCCCTGTTCATCAATGTCAGGAAACTTCTCCATCTTACCTGTATTTCTAGCCATGAAGTACCGACAGAAACTCATTCCACTCTTCCTTATTTTTCTCGATTGAACAGCCACAAAAGTCCGCAGCTTTGTAGCTCAAGTTCACCACTTTAACCTTCACTGAACTACTCTAATTCGATCCGAAAAACGATCCGAAAACCCTAATTTCGATCCCATCTTCTCAACACAAAGAAGATCTCCATCGGTTCTTCAACAAATACCACCAATTCAACAATCTCATATGGGTTCTCTCTTTCTCTGAGTGATAGTGGAACCGCCATGGACTCTCCTCTGAGTTGGGGATTGAATGATTGAGAAATCATTCTCTCAATCCCAGGTGTTGGTAATAGCCATATTAGCTAGAAGCACCCGGACATGTGATAGGGGCTACCTGAAACTACTATATGCCTTGTACTGTCAGCTTTGGGAAACTGACAAGTTTAATCTTTGATTTTTGCTCATAACTTCCTCATAGAACGTCGACATAACCGCATTCTTTCGCCGTTGGCTTCGTCTTTTCGTTCTCCTCAAGATGATGAGAAGAAATCTTGAATTTGAGCGAGTTCCACTTCTTTTTTTGCTCCAATGACTCCAAAATACCTGATTAGCTCAAAAGCACACATAAGATACACAATTCACACGAAAAATAGCAAAGAAAGCATAAACTCTAGATAGTAAATACGGTGTATTCTACACCTATCAAATTCCCCCACACTTAGACTTTGCTAGTCCTCGAGCAAATCAAACACAATAAATTCTAAAACATACATACAACTCCGTGTCATCGAGGCTACGGTCACTTTTAGCATAAATAACAAGCCTTTAAACCTCTAGGTGTCCCTAGTGGACGAGTTATAGTCTCGTGAGGGTTTACTAGAGATATACCCACAAAACCTATTTTTCCAACTTACTAGTTCTCCGTAATGATAGCATCCAACGCGCTAAGAAGACATAGAAATTCTGCACACTAGTCATAAGAAGTTAGACACATAAATGAACACAATCCCATCCTTAAAAGTTGAGAGAGAAATAACCATCCCTTATCGAAAGAAATTCGGGTTCGGAGTGAACAAAAGTCTCGACTCTGCCTCACAAGAAAGGGTTTTATGATATTTCTCTCAATAATAAACAGCTTTTTATGGGTCACACATGTGTCCAGGTAAGAATGAAGAGAGAATCCTGCGACACGTTGAATGGTAGGAAGGTAAAAACCCTACGAAGTATTTTGAAAACCCACATCTTTTATAATTTTGAAAACCCATTTTTCTGACGATCTCTAAGAAAGGAAATCAACCACTTAACGAAGGTGGGAATATGCTTACTTACCTCGTTATCCGTTCGATATGCAGCTAGCACCACTCTCACAGCATCCATAGAAACGTCTTCGGTCGTCAATCGGTGTCTTCATCTTCGTCTTCGGTCTTCAACTCTTGATGATAACTCTTGAACTTCGTAAAAACTTGACAATGTAATTCTTTCCTCTAATTTCTTGTTGCTTGAAACTTCATTATAGATATTCCTTCTTCCCTTGGCTTTATTGAAAGAATACAAAACTAAAAACGAACTATACAAACCCAATTTTTTTTAATTTTTTTTTTTGAATAAAAAAATAAATAAAAATAAAACAAATACAAAATAAAAACGAAATAAAACAATAAAACTAGTAATGAACCTAAAGAAATTTTCTCTTGTCTTATTTATTTTTTTATTTTTTTTTTCATATATATTTTTTTTTTTGAGACAAGAGAAAGTAAAATACAAATAAAATAAAAACTTAAGTACAAAGGCCATGGTGTAAGTACTTTACCGCTTGATTCTTCACAACTTATATGTCTTGATATCATAAACTTCTCGAACTCTCATCCTTGATAATTTTCACTCTTGTACAATAGTCTTCAACTTATAAAAATTCTGCTCCTTGTTTTGTTGCTTTACTTGAATCTGAAATCTGCTCATTTTCGTATCGTTGCTTGTAAACCTCGAACATGTTCAACTTTCCTTCAAATTTTGTGATGCTCCTCTTGTTGATGATGATGGTGTTTCTATGGACCTGTTGGTGTAGAGAGAGATAAGGTGGATGGTGCTAACTGTGAACAAGATTACAAGTGGTATGTAAGTTAGCAATTCGATGTCACCATCATGATTGACAAAATAGCACTCAAGAGATCAAAATAGTGCTTCTATGGTGGGAGGTTGGGCAGCTCACCATTCTGCCCGGAATTTACGTACGGTGACACACACTCTAAAAGCACAAATTTAGACAGGTACAAAGAATTGAAGGTTGGTGCCTCACATTATGTAACATGGGTAGTCTCCACTATAGGGGATCACTACTCTACTACCGAATTCGATCTGCACCTTATTTTCCACTTTGGCATGGTTAAATCCAACTTTAACTCTCATACAATTAAGAAACCCGATCATGTTCTCTGTCATCTCTAAGTTCAATCACTCTTATGAGATTCTCGATGTAATCTTAGCGACATGTATACTATGTGACTCTAAACTAACTACAAGTTGGAGTTTTCTTATTCACTAATTTACACAAAAGTTGAAAAATTTACAACGCAAATGCTTAACCACTCCCCCACACTTAAACTTTACATTGTCCTCAATGTAAACTGAATCGTCCAAAGAAAGTCAAGGTGGGAAATATTATAACAATATGCGACAAGAAAAAAAATAAAAACAAGAAAAGAAAAATTAAAAGATAAAAACAAGACAAGAAATACAAAACCTATGGGTTGCCTCCCATTTAGCGCTTGGTTTAAAGTCGTCAGCCTGACTATATCCTTGCAAGATTCATTCCCCATATACCAACAATCGAAAAGTTGGGGATCCTTCCATAAAACCTGTTTTGCAAACACTAGCTTCACACAAATATTAGTAATATAAAACAGAAAATGAAGCTATTAACCGATAAAAGTTTCCCCCACACTTATTCTTGTCCACACTTGGAAGTGTATAAAGAATATAGAAGTCGGGTACTTCCACGGTTTCTTGTTCCAAAACCTGCATAATATGAGAATCAAGTATCTCTAATGGAGGAAATCGAGAAACAAAGTCATTCAACAATACTCTCGAGCACATACATTCAAACCAATAAGAGGTAAAGGAGAAGAAACAATATGCAACGGGTTAGACAAACCTTGCACAATCTCTTGTATTACGGAATCCTCTTCATCCTTGAAAAACTCAAGTGAATTATTCACCTCTTGTATATCATGGTCCTCTATCAAACCTTGCAACCATTCTTCGTCCGTTTCTGCCGTAACCAAAGTTTCGACATTAACATTATCATTACAATCATATGCAAGCTCAATTGGGTCTTCCACAATAGTGGTCATAACGGTCTCATTCTCAACACACTCCTTTTCATTAGACTCAAACCTTGTTGCAAGAAACTTTTGTAACACACTAGTTTCATCATACTCATGTACCTTTTGAATAGGTATTTGATCAATTATAAAGATCAAGAGTTGAGTCGACTACGCTAATGTCATCAAATATTTCCAAAGGTTGGTCCTTTTTAACACAATCATCTTCGTCTTCATTTTCAGACTCACCATAATAAGAATCGTCGTCGGTTTCCCAACCCTTATCACGACGTCGTTTAAGTTCCATATGCATCATAGCCAATAAATTGGTTTTGATTGTATCCCATAGATGGTGGGTAATTGTCATAGTGTTGAGGTTGTTGGAAACCGTATCCATCGTTCCAATATGCTCCTTCCATAGAAATTGGTACCTGAAACAAGAGTTCTCAAAACTATGTCAAAACCAGAAAATAAGAAAAACTAAAAACAAAACTAAAAACAAAAATAAGAAATCAAAAACAATTGACAACCGCTGCCTCCCCGGCAGTGGCACCAAAATTTGATCGGTTGTCAGCCGGCACAAATATAATTTACACTTTCTTACTACTCAAAATATATAATGAAGCAAGGGCAAGAAAGGATCGATCCCACAGAGAGGTCTTGGTTGTCAAATGGTTTCGGTTCCCTATGAATAACACCGGGGGTCTTGTGATTTTAATATAATAAACTAAATAAAAGCAAACAATAAAGGTAAACACGCAAATCAAGGATGAGAAATTATTGGTCAATCACAAACATGTTTTCAACACAATAACTAGAATTGATATTTTAATCTCAACTTTTATCAAAGGCCCTAGAATACCTTGATCGCAAGAATATCCCGCTAATCTCTTCTTGTCATCAACAAACACATTAAAAGATGCGAATATGAATTCTATCTAAAAGAACAACCTAACGTGTAAAAGCACTAATCAAGTTTAATTCCCTAGATGCATTAGGTTCTATGAAATCAGGCCAATCAAAGCAATCGAACGTGTAAAAGCACTAATCCGATTTAACAAAGGTTATGGTTCACATATGATCATAAGAATATATCACTACAAACTATAATCATATTTATGCTACTTCAAATCAGGAATTATCACTTTTGCGTATAATAACCCTAATCTAGCAAAAGACATGCATGTGAGTTCTACCAATTTGCAACTTGACAAAACAAACATTCAATCATATGACAATATTAATGGTGAATCATAAACGATAATATGAGAGAAAACTAATTTATTGAACAAAAACTCATGTTTGGAAATCCAACTAATCCACAACCAAAAGAAAACTAGGTACTCATATTCATGGAGTTCATCACAAGAAGAAAGAGAAAAGACTTCATGGTTCTAAACCCTAGAAAATAAAAGTAGTGGCCTCCCTGTCAATATTTTATCAAATGTTTAGAAGAAGTCTTCGATCGAGGATAAGAGGTCCAAAGGTCAAGTAGCAGGAGCCTTACCTAGTTTCTGAAATTAAACAAGGTGACTATTGCAAACTCCTTGGTACTGACAACTGGGAGGAGTAGCAATACACACTAGATAGCTCCCGTCAGTTCCTGAAACATTATATTTCCATTTCCCTAGTATTTCCCTTGTTTTCATACAATACTTACAATTCATCCAAAATGGTTGCACCAATTTGCATTCATAGTTAAGATTTCAGTGAAACACCATTTCTTTCACAAAACAAAAACCTCTATTCTTCAAGAGCAGCCGCCTACCTGTTCAAAACCAAATCAAACCACAAAGGAACGTCTCGTCTTTCCAAAACACCTAAAGGGAAAAGTCCTGGGAAGGAAATAAAGGCATTCAAGGGAAATCATTCAGCAGCATTTCATCTTTTTTAGAGAAAACACTTTTTATACCCTGAGGAGTATCCTGCTTCAACTTCAACTCCTGAGACAGTTTCTCAATTTTCGATTTATGATTAATGAGATTCATGGAAGGAATCCTATCCATTTCAGTTCGCAAATTTCGGATTTTGGAAATCCCTTCACATAACCAGAAACATTAAATCCAAAGTCTACACACATGTATTGAGGATACTTCCGATATTCGATCACTCATTCAGAAGCATCATGCCTGATCATACTACACATTTGGTCATGAAAATGTGTCAATACTTCTTCAATATTCGGGCGTACAATTCAGCATACTTCGCTAACACGTTGAACCCCCTAATTAACACGTGATTTACATGAGGAGCATCAAATTGAGGGTCGAGGGCGCAGTCACATCCTCAAAATCTTCGGTCGCCTCCATTACCTCTCGGTTCTTCCTGCAACGTCATCCCGGATACATGTAAATCCAACAAGGGCGTTCATCTTCTCAAAGCATTAAAACTACGAAAGAAGTTAAGCAAGATTAGTTCAAAGCTATCCAGATAATTCATCCAGTCAAACAGAGCAAATCATGTACATACACGTACATCCGAAGAATTGGAAATCACTATAGCTGCTCGAGCGCCACCTGCAATCCTCTCTGACATAACCTATTTCCCCTGGGGACTGCCTCCACCTTGCCTAGAGGATACCACTCATACGCCCACCGAACAACTTAAAGTCAAGGCCTCTTGCAATCGAGCACAACGGAGTTCAGAAAATTTTGAAATTTACTTTGGAGAGGTCTGTGACAAATTACACATTCCAGAGAAGATCGATGGTACAACTTCTACACCCTCTGGTCCAGGAAGAGGAATCGTCACGTGATTAGGATGAGTCCTAACAATCGTATAGGATACTTCGAAGAATTCATCATCCATATTGGGCGTGTCTTTGGAATCATTAATTCCCCTTGGCTTAGTAGCGGAAATATCCCCAGATTGCTTTGTTGCTGTTGATACTCGCTCTACCGCTGCTAACAAAGAAAGTCAATCACATCGAATTAAACGTGGATATTGCACTCACATTAAGATCACGAAGACGAGATAGACTTACCTTGCTGTTGTTTGGTGTACATGAAGATGGGTGGGTCTTGATGTTCGTGCAAAACAGGAAAGAGCATAAGCTCCCTTTACACCCGACGAAATTTTAAAGCCGGAAAGGGTTTCTTCCTCTCGCTCATACGAACGGGATTCAGAGAATCTAGTTGAGATCCAAAGACTTGACTGGACATGCCGCTATCTTTTTCCTACCATTGATGAGCAAGAGCGGTAATTTGTTGGTAGCCCCTGATTGAAAGCTGCTTCACCAGTACGACTGCAAAGGAAGTTCAAACCAAGCGATATACCTCTGGTAACATCTATCTACTTCATCTTATTGGTTTTGGTTTTGGTTTTCGTTTGTCACCATCTAGTGCTTACCCCGCAACAATGTCACTGTTACGTGCTAAGCGGGGACTTAATATTGATGGTGGTTTTTAGTTTAGGGAGAAAATTGTAAAAGTCTATCTACCTGACCCGACGTCGGAAGTAATAGACCTTGATATGTCTATATTCCGCAAGGAATTTGAAGAATAAATCAAAATCTGATGAGTGCCTATGCCGCTCTTCATATTGTATTGAAACTCAAGCTCCTAGATGAATTCTTCACTAGTATAGAGCCTAATGAGTATTTAAGCTCATAGTTGCATTATTCACTAATGAAATGGATCCATTTAAAAGTGTTGAGTGCCTAAGCCTCTTCGCCCATATATGTATTGAGCAATTCAATATATTTATGTATATAAAATTTACTCAGAATGGTGCATGTAGCAACAATCCCAAATATTCTATAAATTTTATCTTGCACCAGCATTAATCACTAATGCATGGACTGCCTAGTGTTTTCCTATGCTATATTACCCAGCCGAACTCTCAATATTGGCATGACATGACGATTAATGTTCACTCGCAACGTAGTAGCATGAATCTCCCGAAGTGTTAGTATTGTGACATGCATGAAAACACTCACATAGGCTACACCACCCTCTGACAAAGAGATCAGCGCATTCGCACACCTTTTAATTAAAAGTTGGCGCGATCGAACACGTTTAAATTCCGTAAGGAAAATTTGGACTGTTCACATCAGTCTCAAAAAATAATCACGGCCACACGATTTGGCCGCGCGATTTAACAAACTTAGACTACTCCTAGCAGAACTAGGCAATCACCATAGTGACCATCGGCGGGCCCACTAATGCCCTAGTTGATCGAGTCCTATTCAATTAACTCCCAAGCGCTCCGAACGTCAACTCTAAGATGGGTGTTCACGCAAGCTCAAACGAGCTAAGACCGTTAAAAAGGGTCTTAAATACATCGTGAGCGTTCAACTTTGCCAGCCTTGTTGGACGGCTGAGATCTTCCATGGAACGATCAAAAAGGTGTCGGCGCACTCACCGGCGGACCAACTTCTTTCCTGCTCGATCGACTTGCTTGTAGCAAGTCCAGAGGATACCAAATCGCTTGCCTAAACCAGGGCAAACGCGCTATTCTAAAACCCTAAATTCGAGTTGCGGCAATATATAACTATCACAAATCAATCATGACCATCCAACTTAGCTATCCTAATTGGACGGTTTAGATCGCGTTTCAGACGATCGAAGAGGTGTCAGTGCGTTCACCGCAGGCCTAATATTATTCCCGACCAGTCGACTTGCCCATGGGAAATCAATAGCACGCTGATTCGTTCGATTGAACTAGAGTGAACGCGGCTGCATTGAAACCCTAGTTTGTGTTTGCTGCAGTGAGTTACTTTCGCAAATTGATCATAATCGCTCATCTTCGTCGGCCAAACAGAGGGCTTAGACCTAATTTTAGGCGATCCATGAGATGTCGGCATGCACGACAGCAGCCCGTCTTCATGCATGGCCAATCGACCTTCTTCATTAGTGCTTAGCTCTCACGTTCGATTAGTCGAACTATGGTTGGCCACACGGTTTACAAACCTTAATTTGAATCAATGGCGGCAAATATCTGCCGCAGACCATCTCGTCCGTCCAACTTTGCTAGCTTGGTTGGACAGCTTGGATCAAATATTAGGCGAACGATGAGGTATCTCCATGATCACCGCCCACCTCTCCTTCACAGGGAGCGATTGACCAAGGTGTTAGAGCATTACTTGGTCGAACTCGCATGCGTTGCTATCTCAAGCATGTTTGTTAAACCATGGCTATAAAGTTCATGAACCGATTCGAGTGAATCAAACCGTTTTTGCTTCGATTGTGTCTTGTGTAGTTACATAAGATCTAAGCAATTGAACAACTCTCTAACTAGTTCATTTGAGTCATTTGAACTAGTTATGGTGAAGAAGAATATGGTTGATATGAAACTGCTCATATGGCTAACCATTTGGTTAACTATTGTTGAACCAACAAATGTCAATGTTTGGGAACGGTTACATAAACCCAAAATTGGACATTTCATTTGTGTGTAACAAGCTAAGGTTTCGATCCAACGATTAAGAAATATTAGCTTGAATCTAATCAGGTTTTTCATCTAACGGTGAATATTGAATGCTTTGGTACCAAGCTAACATTGATTGCAAACCCTGATTTGAAAGACTATATAAGGGAGAACTCTAGCAACTGGGAAACTTAATCCCCACACCTTACATGTGATACTAGTTACATAAGCTAGAGTCGATTCTCCTTTAACCTTGGGTTTTCTTCTCTAAACCAGGTTAACGACTTAAAGACTTCATTGGGATTGTGAAGCCAGACCGATAATACTTTTCTTGTGGTTGTGTGATCTGATCCTGCCGTTTCTATCATACGAGTACAATTGGAATAATTGGCTTGAGATTTATATCTCCGATAGGCAAGATAGAAAAGAAATCACAAACACTTCGTCTCATCGTTTGTGATTCCGTAATATCTTTTTTCGCTGCGTCGATTAAGATTATTGTGAGGTGATTGATAATACTAGGCTGTTCTTCGGGAATATAAGTCTGGGTTATCAATTGGTTCTTGTTCACCTTGATTTATCAAAAGACGGAACAAAAACTCATGGGTATATTCGTGGGAGACGGATTTATCTATTATCGTAGACTTTTCTGTGTAATACAGATTTGTTTATTAAAATCTTCGACTTTGGGTCGTAGCAACTCTTAGTTGTGGGTGAGATCAGCTAAGGGAATCAAGTACGTAGCATCCTGCTGGGATCAGAGGCGTAGGAGCATAACTGTACCTTGGATCAGTGTGCGATTTATTGGGGTTCAACTACAGTCCAGACCGAAGTTAATTTGGAGTATGCTAGTGTCTGTAGCGGCTTAATACAGTGTGTGTTCAACTAGGTCCGGGGTTTTTTCTGCATTTGCGGTTTCCTCGTTAACAAAATTTTGGTGTCTGTGTTATTTCTATTCCGCATTATATTTGTTTATATAATTGAAATATCACAGGTTGTGTGTTGTTCAATCAATTAGAATATCCGACCTTTTGGTTGTTGATTTAAATTGATTGACACTTGGATATTGGTCTTTGGTACCATCCAAGTTATCTCTCTTTGATAAAGACTCGCAGATTTCTATTTGCTTGAGTAAAGATCAAATCGAGAGATTGAGATATAAACTCTTTGATATACTTTTCTCTAGATTGAGTTTGACTGTCTAGTTGATTCTCTAGAAAGTATATTGGAGTTTGTCCATACAGATTGCTAAGCGAAATATTGGGTGTGTTTGTTGTATCCCCGCTTTTTCACAAGGAATGACTTGTCCCTAGAGCTACCAAACGACCACCCAAAGGTGGTCGATCGTATTACCTCCTTTAAGACGCTTATCCGCGACTTATTCAATCAAGCTCTAAAACAACGATGCTTCATACACATCGGTTAATTTGAGATGCTTAAATGCGACGCTTCACATACATCAAATACATACGATATTTTATGTCGGCTTCATAAACAACTTAGTTATTTAACCTAATAGCACCATATGCTATTCTCCGCGGAAAGTCCCACGACTTGACCCACTCATTCGAGACATCAAACATGTCACAAGATGGGGGATGCTCACTGGGTATTGGTCTGGCGGTTTACAGCGTACGGCGTGCAGCGCGCCCATTACGAGAAAGTGTCGGGAAAGGCGGACGATTAACGGTAATGGGAGTAGTGGGCGAACGTGTGGTCAGTCTTCCCTCATAATAGGAACACGATGATCACTACCTTCCGCACAAACCCACTTCTCCACTACTTTACTTTCTCCACTTCCTAAGAGATCAGGGTGCGCTCAATGGCTGGTATAAATAGGTTTTCAATCTATTTCGAAAGACAAAGAACACGAGGTTATCAACACAAGTAGCCAGAAACCATTTTCTGATACGAGTCATAAACATCCACACCTTCATAATTCAACATGTTGGTCTCAAACACCTTCTTCGCTTCTCTCCCTAAGATCAACCCTTCTCCTTCACCTTGTGACCGAATTGAATCTGGAACGGCCATTTCTTGGTTTAGGCCAAAGTATTACAGATTGATCTCTCGAACTCAAAAGTACTCATATGCAGTACATTTGTTTAGGGTTTGAATTCATTTCTCATCAACACACCCAAAATTTACCAAAAACAGCAGAATCGGTTTGTTACCCTCAAATACCTGCATTCGATGACATTAGTCTCTTGGCTGGGTTGCTTATAGACTCTAATGCGCCTTTTTCTGAACCTTTTGGTATGTAGTGCCCCCTAACTTTAGATCGATCCAGTCATCCACCGAAAACATCTTCAGCTCCTTCCGTATATACTCATGAAGCCCGAAAACATACTTCATATAGATAGCATAATCTTCCAAGTCTAAATCCAAAACCATAGCTTGATTCTGAAATTTCGAAGTATATTCTTGCACGGTTTGGTTGTAGGACTGCTTCAAGTCATACCACTTGAACCATCTCTCTTCAAGGTAGCCAACCGGATAAAATTATTTCCTCACAACTTCCTTGAATCCCTTCAATGACAATGCTCCCTTACTTAGGAATTGTCTTTGATAAGCTTTCCACCATATTAGAGTATGCTTTGAAAGCTTCAATGCTACAAAAGCTATCTTCTCTTTCGAACCATATTCAAAAAAAGAAAAGTACGCCTCTAGACGCTCTATCCAATTGTTGATGGTGGTTTTTAGCTTAGGGTTAAAATCGTAAAACCTTGCATCTGATGTGACGTCACTCTACAAGGAAACAGAGCCACGTGTGCTAACCTCTCCACTGGCATATTTATTAAGCCGCTCAATATACTTACATGAAATTTATCCAGACTGGCGAATCCCAGATGTTCTGTAAATTTCGGCGTCTCGCGTATATCACTTAATATAAGTTCCTATGAATGCCTTATATGCTATGTCCTCCGACTGAACCCTTAATGTTGATATGGCATGACGATTTGTGTTCACTCGCAGCAGAGTAGCACGAATCTCCAAGTACCAAGGATAAGGTCTTTGCATAAGGTATTCGAAACAGAAAAGCATGCTGCTCTATGGCAATGAACTTAAAAGAACTTTGTGTCAACACATAGAACTCAATCAATCGTCCTGACTAACTTACAGAAGTTAGGGTTTCGCGCCTCGCGCAATGTACCAGGCCTTGCTTGTCAAAATTAAGCCTAAGTAATTAATCCGCCATGGATTAGCAGGTGCAGAACCTCGCCCAGAATAAGAAAATAGGGAGCCGCAGCAGCAAAGAGAGGCGTGGTTATGCCTTAGGCCAGCTAGCGCCATTGGCCACGCCCTGACCCTATTTCTCTCGACCAATCAGGTCGCTTTAAACTCGCCACACGCACATAAGTTGTGGTTGGGCCCATGCTTGCCGGCTCCACTTCTAATCGACCAATAAGAATGCGCCAAAGCCGACACACTCTCACCAGAAGTGTGGTCGCGCCTTGTGTTTGGACGGACCCCTTTTGTGGCCAATCAAGTTGCTCTAAACTTGCCACCATACGTTAAAGGCCAAACACACCTTGCCGCAGCCTCAAAAGAGGTCTCCATACTAAGTCGGCTTCCCAAAAGCGCCAACTTCCCAAAACGCGCCAACATGCCGCATGCGCATGCCGCACATGCCAGACGCGCATGCCAAACGCGCATGTTGCACGTGCATGCCAGACGCGCATGCCAAACGCCCACTGCCATTAAAGATAGCCATGATCGACGGCTACCTTTCCTCATGAGATGCAATCTCAGCCATCCAAGTTCGCCACCAAACTAACATGGCTTGTGGAAACTTTTGAGCGACCATGCCACAACTACTAGCACGTCGCTATGCCACGGCTACTGGCATGCCACCATACCACAGCTACTGGCATGCCACCATGCCACAACTACTAGCACGTCGCTATGCCGCGGCTACTGGCACGCCACCATGCCACAACTACTAGCACGTCGCTATGCTGTGGCTACTGGCACGCCACCATGCCACGGCTACTGGCATGCCACCATGTCACAGATACTAGCACGTCGTTATGCCATGGCCACTGGCATGCCACCATGCCACACATATCAACCTGCTACACGTTTTTGATGCGTGTCGTAACCACAACAAATTAATCAAAATATTTCCCACTAATTAAATAAATAATATAGTGGTAGTAAGGATCGCTTCCTACGAGAGTGTGTAATTGATATGTTATTTAGTTCAAAGAAAATAATAAAATACAAGGGGGATTGTTTGATCAAGTAAAATAAAAGTAATAACAAATAAAAGAAAGAGATGATTAAGGAATCCTTCACTGTTACCAAGCGATAATCGGATTAGTATACTTATCTATCTTCGTTAGAACCATTCATCACCAACCGTAGGAAAGCGGCTAGCTCAGTGCTATCCTCAAAACTCCTTTTACCACGGATACGGAAGCTCTCCAATATCGATTCTATCCAACCGAACCACCAAGTAGTAGCTCACTCAAGGTGTAATCCGATCGAACGCTTAGGCTTTGTGAATTAGGTTGATCCCAGTGAGTTAAACTCTTAGCTCAAGGTCCACTTGTCTGGTGTTATCTTCACTGCAATTGCTCCACAGAATCCCTCTGCAAGGTCTCGCGATTTCTACTTGTGCATGAATTATTCGACGATTACTTATCTCCTAACTCAATACTAGCAATAGAACAATTAGTAAATCAATCTAGCTTGCACTCCAAATCAATCCAATAATTACTCATAAAGATCAAATAGTGAAAACAAACGATAATGTGATTAAAACTCCGAACAAACTTGTATAATAATAGAGCTTCACGCTAGAACATTGAATTCATCCTCAATCAACACAAGTTTAGCCTCTCATGTTTACACCGTTTCCCGGTTTCCCCCAAAAGGGGTAAACCCTAAAATATTGATGAAGAACAAAAGTGTATTATGAGATGTAAGATATTATCATCCTATGTTTAGGTTAAGAAATCTTCTTTTATAGGTATCCAAGAGTAGAAGTGCCCGTGCTTCAAATCCCGTGTAAAGTTGGTTGCCAAAACCTAGCCTACATTCCAAAATAAGCTCACGCCCAAGTCTTGGTCATGACAGAAATACACACAGCTTGAATGGGCCACGAGTTACCATAGAAGTCCAGCCCATTTTCTAGTTCAATGGATTGTCAGTTTGCCGAAACTGACAGCCTAATCTCCTTTATCTCCATCAGCTTCACGGACACTCGACTAGTCGTGAAAATATGAAACATCTGGATTTTCGTTTTCGGCCAAAAACTTCCACAGACACTTCTCCCTCCGTGAGTTTTCAAACTCCCTGAGTTTTGTGTTTCCGGCCAGACATCTCACGTATACCAGGCCCTCCGTGAGAATTCCTTTTCTTCTGGATTCTTCAGCTTCTCATTACCAATTCAACATCGACAACCAACA
Source organism: Papaver armeniacum (assembly GCA_023531295.1). Taxonomy (NCBI): domain Eukaryota; kingdom Viridiplantae; phylum Streptophyta; class Magnoliopsida; order Ranunculales; family Papaveraceae; genus Papaver; species Papaver armeniacum. The sequence goes on along the minus strand of JAJJWW010008624.1, from coordinate 172,951 downwards.
CTTCTCTGTCCATAGAACATCACAGTCATTATCATTCCTTGTTCGAACCCAGAGACTCGAATCCTCTCCATCGATCCATTCAAACCCGAGTTGTTCTTCATCACAACACACACCCATTAATCATCTCCTCCTTGCTCGTAAATTCCCTTCCATCAATCACCTCTATCTCTGCTCGAGCAGTCTTCATTCACCATGATGATAATGCCAACAACATATTATCTCATCTCTGGCATCTCGATCACCATTGATCATTCCCTCAGTTAACCTCCGTGAATCGAACCCACCATCAACCATTATATCCATCGTCACCGCAAACTCCCTATTTTCCCGAAACTCCAACGGACTTTGCATCAACATCACAAAGAATTACGACTGAGCACCAATCTCGTATTCTCTCGCCAAAGATTCATCTACGTATTGCTACAACCACAGACCACCAATGTTTCTCCTTCGCTGCTAACCAACTCCATTCTTTCATCATTAATCACTGCCACACTCCGAGCACAGTCTTGTTTAACCCCTGTTACCTACAAACTCTTCGCATCCCTGATTTCTCGAGTCCCTATAGCTTCGTAGCTGCGCAGCAACCTTACTTCCCTGAGTTCCCTCGATCACCATCAATGATATTAGCAGCTGCCATTCAACTGCCATTGATCCCGACAGCAACCAAATCTTTCCCACCACCGAGCTTCTCCATTACTGACAGCACAAAGCCGAGCTGTTCATTATTCGATGGAAGCAAAAACCCAAACTCGAGCTCTCCATCAGTTGAGCTCGTCATAGACTCGATCTTCTCAATTGCAACCAATCCACCAAAGACTCGAACCCAGTCTCTTGATACACTCCTGCTCAACTCTGATGTTTCCTCTCTTCCTCGCTGCCAATCTCCAACTCCATTCCCTGTATTGCTAACGATAACAGCTTCCTTCTTATCCCCTCCATCATCCAAACTTGAGTTATCCCATTATCTCCAACAACGGATTATGTTTAATGTCAACGGCCAAGGACAACAAAGACCTTCATTGAATCTGTCGAGCTCCATTCCTTCCTTGAGTTTCCAAACATATTCCATCTCCCAAAGAAACTCTCTCGCACGTGAATTGCCATCAATCATCCGAGACTCCACTTTCTGCATCACCATTAACCAATCACCACAGGCCTAATAAACTCCACTCGAGTTTCCCATTTCGAACTCAATCTCATTGCCATCGACCATTTACTGCCATCAATCATAGAAGCAACCTATTCTTACAGCTCTTTGCTTCCCGATCAAGCGTTGAGACTCGAGCATTTCTCACTTCCATCGTCGGCAATCATCGAGCCGAATTTCCGAGATGAAGAGATAACGTCCCCTTAGTAAAACTCGGCAGAGTCCTCATAACAAGTGTGTAGCTGCCCTTAGCAAGTGAACGGGTTCCTTTAACAATCCGCCACATTCTTGTTGGACTGCTTGTTGATAACCGACAAGCTTAACTTCTCGTTTCGCCCATAACTTTCTCATATGACGTCGGAATGAACTCGTTCTTTCGCCTTTCGCTTCGTCTTTTCGTCCTCTTCAAGATGATATCAAGGACTCCTAGATTCGAACGAGTTCCGCTTGGTGTTTGGCCCTTCTCTGCTCATAGCTAACTTCTTTTATTGCACAATTGAGTGCAAATTCACTTCTTTTGGACAATTCACCTAGCAAAACATAAATAAAAGAAAACAAGAGTAATATACAATAATTCGCAAGAATATATAGCAATTACTAGCATGGATTCAACACTAAATATATGCAAAATATGCACTTAACAAATTCCCCCACACTTGGCTTTTGCTAGTCCTCGAGCAAACTATCTAAATACAACAACTCCATGTCGTCGAGGATACGGTTGCACTTAGCATGTGCAACAGGCCTTTAAACCCCTAGGTGTCCCTAGTGGACGAGTTATAGTCTCGTGAGGGTTTACCAGAGATATACCCACAAAACCTTCTCCAACTTCAAAGCATTCCAGCTTCCCAAGCATCCAAAGAGTTATGAGAACACAGAGTTTCTGCATGCTAGTAATAAGAAGTTAGAAATACCAAAGAACATATTCTCATTCTTAAATGTTGAGTGAGAAATAACCACACCATAATGAGAGAACGCGTGTTTGAGAGCGATCAATAAGCATTTCGCCTCGACTTCTGCCTCACTTAAAAGGATTTTATGATAATTGCACTCAATAAGACGGCTTTTGTATGGGTCTCACATGTGTGCAGGTAGGAATGAAGAGAGAAATCCTACACACATTGAATGGTGGGAAGGAAACCTTCCGAAATAATTTCTGGACCACAAAATTGTGGAAAATAAAAGACTTTTTTCTGATGATCTCTAAGAAAGGAAATCAACCACTATTATCCAGGATGAGAGTACTTACCACATTCACATCTGATTGCAATGATGATAACACCACTCTCACAGCATCCAATAGAAACGTCTTCGATCGACTCGTCTTCTTCATCTTCTTGGTCTTCGTCTTCGGTCTTCAACTGCTGATGATAAACTCTTGAACTTCGTAGAACTCTGAAAATTTGTAACTCTTTCTCTTCAATTTCCTTATTTGCTTGATACTTCCTCATAGATTTTTCTTCCCCATGGCCTTATTGAACAAATAACAACCTAAATGAAAATCTTTTTGTATTTTTTTGTATTTTTTGTATTTTTTTTTGTATTTTTTTTTTTGTATTTTTTATTTATTTTTAACAAAAATATTGCAACTACAAAAATAATAGCGAAATTAAAATAACATGGCCATGAAAGAAGTACTTTACCACTTTGATCTTCACAACTTGTATTGTCTTTGTATCATAAACTTCAATAACTTTCATCTTTTGATTTTCTTCGCTCTTGTAAATAAGTCTTCATACTTAGATATAGAATTCCGCTCCTTATGTATAAGTCTCCAACATGTATATAAAAATCTGCTCATTGTATGTTGCTTTACTTGTATATGAAATTTGCTCTTCCTTGTATTGTTACTTGTAAACCTCAAACGTCTTCAACTTTCCTTGTAGATTTTGATGTCGCTCCACTTGTTGATGATGAGTGTTTCTATGGACCTGTTGTTGGCGAGAGAGAGAATGGTGCTAACTGCAAATCAAACTACAAGAAGGTGGTTTTCATCTATAGACGTCACCCTCATGATTGACAAAATTAGCACTCAAGAGATCAAAAATAGTGCTTCGATTGGTGTGAAGTTGGGTAGCTCACCATTCTACCCGGAATTAACGTACGGTGACACACACTCAAAAGAAAGCTCTTTAGTCAGCTACAAAGAAATTTGGTATGGTGCCTCTGTTGATTTGAAAATAGTAGTCTCCACTAATGATTGATCAGCAACTCTAATAATGCATTTCTCCCTGCTCCTAATTTGCATCACCGGCATGATTAAATCCATTATTTAACACTCTAACAAGCAAGAAATCCGAATGTAGTTCCCTAACACTTCCAAGTTCAGTTATGTCGGTCAGAAATCTCTATGTAAACATACCTAGAAGTATGCTAGTGACTCTAAAATCTCTACAAGTTGGAGGTCTTATTCAAATATATACAAAAATTTTGACTCAAAAAGGCTAAAAACTCTATATGCAAAAGACTCCCCCACACTTAAACTTCACATTGTACTCAATGTGTAAAACCGAAAATTCTGAATTCTGACGTAACAGCAGATAAAACGCAAAAACTGTGCAAATTGGTAAGGAATTTGGAAAAACTCCATTTCACAAAAGTTGTTCATATACGTCTTTTCTACACAGTGTCAAAAGAACACAATGTTTCGATAAACGGTCTGACAGTTATGGTCTCTGGAATGAACTACGTGCAGTCTGAATTTTTCTGACGAAAAGGTATTCGTCATAATTCTCTTCTAAGATAGATTCCGGACTCAATGAAATTAAACATGGGGATGCAAATATGATATGAAAACAATAAATACAAAAAATAAAAGGGATTAAAATACAAAACCTATGGGTTGCCTCCCATTTAGCGCTTGGTTTAAAGTCGTCAGCCCGACTTTCTTGTTATCGTCCATATACCAACAATCTGAAAATCACGTAGTCCGCCTTTTAAAACAATCTGAAATTCTAATAACAACTTCACACAATTATTAGCATAACATATGAATAATGAAATTGTTATAGCTTGAAAGCTTCCCCCACACTTAGTCCTTTCTACACTCGAAAGTGGATAGAGAACATGAAATAAGGGAACTTCTATAGGTTCCTCTCGATGAACCTGCACAATACTAGAATCAAACACATCAAGTGGTATATACTTAGAAGTAAAATAATCCTTTAGAATTTTAGAAGCACAAATACTCAATCCCAAGTGATGTGGATCAAAAGATTCAGAAATATGCAAAGGATTAGACAAACCTTCCACAATCTCCCGTATTACAGATCCTCATCATTCTTAAAGAATTGCAATGAATTATTTACCTCATTTGTATCGTGGTCCTCTATCAAACTATTTAGCCATTCTTCGTCGGGCCGCTTCAACCGTAATCTCAAAGATCAATATAATCCTTGGCTAGCTCAATTGGGTCTTCCACAACTTCAACCAATTTGGTTTCATTCTCAATCTCTATTTCTTCAACAACCTCGTCATCGAATCTAATCATCTCCTAGAAATTCTAGTTCATTGGTGCAAATCTTAAAATCATTGTTTGAGTACGTTACACCATTTATAACAACGGTTATGTCATATTCATTCTCCTCCTTTTGAATAGGCGAGTGATCGTTATTATGATCCGGAGTTGAAATAACATTACCATTATTGCAAGGATTTTCCAAAGGTTGCTCATCTTCATCGAGTCTTCACAACCTCATAATCTTCAATATCCTAACGACGTTGAAGTTCCGCTCTTATTACCTTGTTAATTTCTTCGAGAGTCTTTTCTGATGCTCCAGCTTCTTCTAACTGATCATATTGTTTAGAAAGTTTTCTGATATTAATACGTTTTCCTCCATTATTCACGATTAAATTTTCAGACTGTATCTCCTCTTTTGACATAAATGACGAAAGAACATGATAAAGAGGAGTAGGTCTTTCCAAACTCTCTCACATCCGACATTACTAGAAAACAACTCGATCGTAGCATAACTATCCTCCCATCCTTTGATTGCTCACGACATACCCGTCATAAGGTTGTTGATATGTATGAAAGTATCCATAAGGCTCCGTAGGGTATGGTTGGTAGTTGTTATATGAATGAGGTTGAAATCCAAATTGATTACCACAATAATATGATGATTGGTCTTGTGCTCCGTACATGTTATGTCCATAAGGAAACATGACGACTCACAAGAACACAAGAAAAAAAATTTAAAAATAAAAACAAGCTAAACAAATAACAAATCAATTAACAACCGCTCCCCGCAGCGGCGCTAAAATTAAAACTTCATTTCACGGGGTATGGTCTTTAGTCTAAAACCTTAAATCATAGTACCATCTACTATCAGTTATATGTTAAATTAACTATGAATGAGGTTGATCTATTCTTTTAGTTTAGTCTCCCACCAAAGATGATTACCAAACAAAGAGTCTTTTGATGCGTGTCGTAACCACAACAAATTAATCAAAATATTTCCCACTAATTAAATAAATAATATAGTGGTAGTAAGGATCGTTCCTAAACAAATAACGAGCTGTGTAATTGATATGTTATTTAGTTCGTTATTTAGTTAAAAATAATAACACAAGGGGGATTGTTTGATCAAGTAAAATAAAAGTAATAACAAATAAAAGAAAGAGATGATTAAGGAATCCTTCGCCGTTACCAAGCGATAACTGGATTAGTATACTTATCTATCTTCGTTAGAACCATTCATCACCAACCGTAGGAAAGCAAATAGCCAAGTGCTATCCTCAAAACTCCTTTTACCACGGATACTTTAAGCTCTCCAATATCGATTCTATCCAACCGAACCACCAAGTAGTAGCTCACTCAAGGTGTAATCCGATCGAACGCTTAGGCTTTGTGAATTAGGTTGATCCCAGTAGTTAAACTCTTAGCTCAAGGTCTACTTGCTGGTGTTATCTTCACTCGCAATTGCTCCACGTAATCCCTCCGCAAGGTCTCGCGATTTCTACTTGTGTATGAATTATTCGACGATTACTTATCTCCTAACTCAATACTAGCAATAGAACAATTAGTAAATCAATCTAGCGTGCACTCCAAATCAATCCAATAATTACTCATAAAGATCAAATAGTGAAAACAAACGATGATGTGATTAAAACTTCGAACAAACTTGTATAATAATAGAGCTTCACGCTAGAACATTGAATTCATCCTCAATCAACACAAGTTTAGCCTCTCATGTTTACACCGTTTCCCGGTTTCCCCCAAAAGGGGTAAACCCTAAAATATTGATGAAGAACAAAAGTGTATTATGAGATGTAAGATATTATCATCCTATGTTTAGGTTAAGAAATATATTCTTTTATAGGTATCCAAGAGTAGAAGTGCCCGTGCTTCAAATCCCGTGTAAAGTTGGTTGCCAAAACCTAGCCTACATTCCAAAATAAGCTCACGCCCAAGTCTTGGTCATGACAGAAATACACACAGCCTGAATGGGCCACGAGTTACCATAGAAGTCCAGCCCATTCCTAGTTCAATGGCTTGTCGGTTTGCCGAAACCGATAAACTAATCTCCTTTATCTCCATCACTTCACGGACACTCGACTAGTCGTGAAAATATGAAACATCCGGATTTTCGTTTCGGCCAAAAACTTCCACGTACACTTCTCCCTCCGTGAGTTTTCAAACTCCCCGAGTTTTGTGTTTCCGGCTGCACCTCTCACGTATACCAGCCCTCCGTGAGAATTCCTTTTCTTCTGGATTCTTCAGCTTCTCATTACCAATTCAACATCGACAACCAATACTTCTCTGTCCATCGAACATCACAGTCATTATCATTCCTTGTTCGAACCCAGAGACTCGAATCCTCTCCATCGATCCATTCAAACCCGAGTTGTTCTTCATCACAACACACACCCATTAATCATCTCCTCCTTGCTCGTAAACTCCCTTCCATCAATCACCTCTATCTCTGCTCGAGCAGTCTTCATTCACCATGATGATAATGCCAACAACATATTATCTCATCTCTGGCATCTCGATCACCATTGATCATTCCCTGTTAACCTCCGTAACTGAACCCAGCCATCAACCATTATATCCATCGTCACTGCAAACTCCCTATTTTCCTGAAACTCCAACAGACTTTGCATCAACATCACAAAGAACTACAAACTCGAGCACCAATCTCGTATTCTCTGCCAGCATTCATCTACGTACTGCTACAACCACAGACCACCAATGTTTCTCCTTCGCTGCTAACCAACTCCATTCTTTCATCATTAATCACTGCCACACTCCGAGCATAGTCTTGTTTAACCCCTGTTACCTACAAACTCTTCGCATCCCTGATTTCTCGAGTCCCTATAGCTTCGTAGCTGCGCAGCAACCTTACTTCCCTGAGTTCCCTCGATCACCATCGATGATATTAGCAGCTGCCATTCAACTGCCATTGATCCCGACAGCAACCAAATCTTTCCCATCACCGAGCTTCTCCATTACTGACAGCACAAAGCCGAGCTGTTCATTATTCGATGGAAGCAAAAACCCAAACTCGAGCTCTCCATCAGTTGAGCTCGTCATAGACTCGATCTTCTCAATTGCAACCAATCCACCAAAGACTCGAACCCAGTCTCTTGATACACTCCTGCTCAACTCTGATGTTTCCTATCTTCCTCGCTGCCAATCTCCAACTCCATTCCCTATATTGCTAACGATAACAACTTCCTTCTTATCCCCTCCATCATCCAAACTTGAGTTATCCCATTATCTCCAACAACGGATTATGTTTAATGTCAACGGCCAAGGACAACAGCACCTTCATTGAACTGTCGAGCTCCATTCCTTCCTTGAGTTTCCAAACATATTCCATCTCCCAGCAAACTCTCTGCACGTAACTGCCATCAATCATCCGAGACTCCACTTTCTGCATCACCATTAACCAATCACCACATGCCTAATAAACTCCACTCGAGTTTCCCATTTCGAACTCAATCTCATTGCCATCGACCATTTACTGCCATCAATCACAGAAGCAACCTATTCTTACAGCTCTTTGCTTCCCTGACTGCGTTGAGACTCGAGCATTTCTCACTTCCATCGTCGGCAATCATCAGAGCTGTAACTCTGAGATGAAGAGATGACGTCCCCTTAGTAAAACTGGCAGAGTCCTCATAACAAGTGCGTAGCTGCCCTTAGCAAGTGAACGGGTTCCTTTAACAATCTGCCACATTCTTGTTGGACTGTCGGTTCTGGATAACCGACAAGCTTAACTTCTCGTTTCGCCCATAACTTTCTCATATGACGTCGGAATGAACTCGTTCTTTCGCCTTTCGCTTCGTCTTTTCGTCCTCTTCAAGATGATATCAAGGACTCCTAGATTCGAACGAGTTCCGCTTGGTCTTTGGCCCTTCTCTGCTTATAGCTAACTTCTTTTATTGCACAATTGAGTGCAAATTCACTTCTTTTGGACGATTCACCTAGCAAAACATAAATAAAAGAAAACAAGAGTAATATACAATAATTCGCAAGAATATATAGCAATTACTAGCATGGATTCAACACTAAATATATGCAAAATATGCACTTAACAGTTTTCCACGAAAAACACTCGAGACATCAAAACATGTCACAAACTGGGGGATACTCATCAGGGTATTGGTCTGGCGGTTTACAGCGTGCAGCGTGCAATTCGCCCGTTACAAGAAAGTATCATGAAGTAGGGCAATTAGTGGTGGTAAAAGTAACCGTGTAACCAATTCATTTCCTTCATCATGGAAGCATAATGACTGACGGTTACACGAATTCACTTCCCTCATCATGGAAGCATAACGCCTCACGGTTACACGTTACTCTTTTCTTCCACCACTCAAACGTTTCCACTTCCTACGAGACCAGGGTACGTTTTGTTACGACTTGTATAAATAGGTCTCACCTATTTCCACCAAACGACAAGTTTTGGTCAGGAGAACAATACCACATCCAGAAATCACCTGGTAGCTTTCCATTCAGCTCACCAGTTCAATTTTCTGATACAAGTCACAAAAACGCCCACACTTCCAGAATCAACTATTTTGGTCTCAACCCTTTCTTCGCTTCCCTCCCTAAGACCAACCCTTCTCCTTCACTTTGTGACCGAAGCAATCCTGGAACAGCCATTTCTTGGTTTAGGCCAGGATTGTACAGATTGATCTCTCAAATCAAAAGTACTCCCGTGCAGTACATTGTTTTGGGTTTAGATTTGTTTCTCACCCACACACACAAGATTACCAAAATCGGCAGAAGCAGTTTTCACCCACAAACAATTGGCGACCACAGTGGGAGATTAATCTCTCGGTTGCAATACTAATTTCCAATTTCATTTTTTAATCCCAATTTCAAGATGGTAGAGCTCAGGTCCGGTTCAACAACAAACCATGATGCCACCGGCGCTGAAAATGCCCTTGATATCAACGTTCCTTCCAGTGACATCAATGTACCACCTGTCAGCATGATCAACACCAGCGTCGCGCAGACTCTACCACCAACACCAGCGACATAGGAAACGTTCCCTCGGGCGTTACACCTCCGATCACCATAGCCGGAGCCGCTGCCGCCACCCCCATTGCTTCTTCAAGTGTGACGCTCCCAGTCGTCACCATAACTGTTGTCACTCCACCATCAGGACGAGGAGCCAGAAGAAGCCAACCCCCTATTACCATTACTGATTTGATAGAAATACAAGAAGTTTTTGCTAAGTCTCAGACGGACATGGCCACAACTCAAAAGGAGAGAAACAATGAACATCCGAATGATTAGTCAAGGGATCCAGAATTTGGGCGTTAGATTGTCATAAACCAAATATGACCGAACATCAATTGGTGGAGTTGTGCATTAATGCTTTCTGGGGACTCTGTTCACAAAACCATGTAATCTATGATGGAGCATGTGTGTGAGATTTTTTTATTTCTCCAAGGTGCAGCGCCGAGATATATTTTCAAGCTCTCATATGTGTTGCGTTGGCTCTTCGAACTTTGCTCCAGGAGCCGCTTCAACTTTTCGCTCCAGAAGCCGCTCCGCTTCCTCGTTTCACTCCAGGAGCCGCTTCAACGTTCTCCCCATAAGACGCTCCGCTTCAACGTTTCGCTCCAGGAGCTGCTTCAACGTCTCACCTCCGTGGCCGCTCCTCTTCAACGTTTCGCTCCAGAAGCCGCTCTGCTTCCACGTTTCACTTCAGGAGCCGCTTCAACGTTCTCCCCAGAAGCCGCTCCGCTTCAACGTTTCTCTCCAGGTGCCGCTTCAACATCTCACATCCAGAAGCCTCTCCTCTTCAACGTTTCGCTCCAGAAGCCGCTCTGCTTCCACGTTTCACTTCAACGTTCTCCCCAGAAGCCGCTCCGCTTCAACGTTTCGCTCCAGGAGCCGCTTCAACGTCTCACCTCCAGAAGCCGCTTCTCTTCAACGTTTCGCTCCAGAAGCCGCTTTGCTTCCACGTTTCACTCCAGGAGCCGCTTCAACGTTCTCCCCAGAAGCCGCTCCGCTTCAACGTTTCGCTCCAGGAGCCGCTTCAACGTCTCACCTCCCGAAGCCGCTCCTCTTCAACTTTTCGCTCCAGAAGCCGCTCCGCTTCCACGTTTCACTCTAGGAGCCGCTTCGACGTTATCCCCATAAGCCGCTCCGCTTCAACGTTTCGCTCCAAAAGCCTGACGCAGACTCCTTCCTTCCAAGGTTCATGCCCGTAGCCACCACACTCCTCCCTGTCAAGGATCGTGATCGCAGCCAGCCAAGATTCATAGTTGTGGCCACCTTTTGTTTCATCCCATCAAAGATCTGGGTACTTTTGTCCGTCTATCAACCCGTCATCATCCTGGTGTCATCACTAACACCTGATGATGCTCACTCATGGGGGAGCCTAAAATACCCAAAGCCCAATCATGCGTGAAGGACTTGCCTTGCGGAGACAGAGCTAAGTAACTATCCTAAAACTAAATGTTTTATATCTATTAGGTATATTCAATAATTTTTAAATATCTTAGTGTTGAGACGTGGAAATTCCTCAACAATCACCACTGTGTTGCTAGGCAGGCTTCCTCAACACACTCATCTTCTTGGTGTTGAGACGTGCAAATTTCTCAACACCACTATTGTGTTGCCAGGCATACTGCCTCAACACACCCTTCCTCTTAGTGTTGAGACGTGCAAATTCCTCAACACTCACCAATGTGTTTCCAGGCATGCTGCCTCAACACATCCTCTTCTTAGTGTTGAGATGTGCAAATTCCTCAATACCACTATTGTGTTGCCAGGCATACTGCCTCGACACATCCTTTATCTTAGTGTTGAGACATGTAAATTCCTTAATACTCACCACTGTGTTGCCAGGCATGCTGCCTCAACACATCCTCTTCATGGTGTTGAGACGTGCAAATTCCTCAACAAGACTATTGTGTTTCCAGGCATACTGCCTGAACACATCCTTTATCTTAGTGTTGAGACGTGCAAATTCCTCAACACTCACCATCATGTTGCCAGTGCATGCTTTGCCTCAACACATCCTCTTCTTGGTGTTGAGACGTGCAAATTCCTCAACACCACTATTGTGTTGCCGGGCATACTGCCTCAACACATCATTTATCTTAGTGTTGAGACGTGCAAATTCCTCAACACTCGCCACTGTGTTGCCAGGCATGCTGCCTCAACACACTCTCTTCTTGGTGTTAAGACGTGCAAATTCGTTAACACCACTATTGTGTTGCCAGGCATACTGCCTCAACATATCCTTTATCTTAGTGTTAAGACGTGCAAATTCCTCAACATTCACCACTGTGTTGCCAGGCATGCTGCCTCAACACATCCTCTTCTTGGTGTTGAGACATGCAAATTCCTCAACACCACTATTGTGTTGCCAGACATACTTCCTCAACACATCCTTTATCTTAGTGTTGAGACGTGCGAATTCCTCAACACTCACCACTGTGTTTCCAGGCATGTTGCCTCAACACACCCTCTTCTTGGTGTTGAGACGTGCAAATTGCTCAAACACCACTATTGTGTTGCCAGGCATACTGCCTCAACACATCTTTTATCTTATTGTTGATACGTGCAAATTCCTCAACATTCACCACTGTGTTGCCAGGCATGCTGCCTCAACACATCCTCTTCTTGGTGTTGAGACGTGCAAATTCCTCAACACTCACCACTGTGTTACCAGGCATGCTGCCTCAACACACCCTCTTCTTGGTGTTAAGACGTGCAAATTCCTCAAACACCACTATTGTGTTGCCAGGCATAATGCCTCAACACATCCTTTATCTTACTGTTGAGACGTGCAAATTCCTCAACACTCACCACTGTGTTGCCAGGCATACTGCCTCAACACACCCTCTTCTTGGTGTTGAGACGTGTAAATTCCTCAACACCATTATTGTGTTGCCAGGCATACTGCCTTAACACATCCTTTCTCTTAGTGTTGAGACGTACAAATTCCTCAACACTCACCACTGTGTTGCCAGGCATACTGCCTCAACACGACCTCTTCTTATTGTTGAGACGTGCAAATTCCTCAAACACCACTATTGTGTTGCCAGGCATGCTGCCACAACACATCCTTTCTCTTAGTGTTGAGACGTACGAATTCCTTAACACTCACCACTGTGTTGCCAGGAATACTGCCTCAACACACCCTCTTCTTGGTGTTGAGACGTGCAAATTCCTCAAACACCACTATTGTGTTGCTAGGCAAGCTGCCGCAACACCTCCTTTCTCTTAGTGTTGAGACGTACAAATTCCTCAACACTCACCACTGTGTTGCCAGGCATACTGCCTCAACACACCCTCTTCTTGGTGTTGAGACGTGCAAATTCCTCAAACACCACTATTGTGTTGCCAGGCATGCTGCCGCAACACATCCTTTATCTTAGTGTTGAGACGTACAAATTCCTCAACACTCACCACTGTGTTGCCAGGCATACTGCCTCAACACACCCTCTTCTTGGTGTTGAGACGTGCAAATTCATCAAACGCCACTATTGCGTTGCCAGGCATGCTGCCACAACACATCCTTTCTCTTAGTGTTGAGACGTACAAATTCCTCAACACTCACCACTGTGTTGCCAGGCATACTGCCTCAACACACCCTCTTCTTGGTGTTGAGACGTGCAAATTCCTCAAACACCACTATTGCGTTGCCAGGTATGCTGCCACAACACATCCTTTCTCTTAGTGTTGAGATGTGAAAATTCCTCAACACTCACCACTGTGTTGCTAGGCATGCTTCCTCAACACACACTCTTCTTGGTGTTGAGACATGCAAATTCCTCAACACCACTATTGTGTTGCCAGGCATACTGCCTCAACACATCCTTTCTCTTAGTGTTGAGACATGCAAATTCCTCAACACTCACCACTATGTTGCCAGGCATGCTGCCTCAACACACCCTCTTCTTGGTGTTGAGACATGCAAATTCCTCAACACCACTATTGTGTTGCCAGGCATGCTGCCACAACACATCCTTTCTCTTAGTGTTGAGACGTACAAATTCCTCAACACTCACCACTGTGTTGCCAGGCATATTGCCTCAACACACCCTCTTCTTGGTGTTGAGACGTGCAAATTCCTCAAACACCACTATTGTGTTGCCAGGCATGCTGCCGCAACACATCCTTTCTCTTAGTGTTGAGACGTACGAATTCCTCAACACTCACCACTGTGTTGCCAGGCATGCTGCCTCAACACATCCTCTTCTTGGTGTTGAGACGTGCAAATTCCTCAAACACCACTATTGTGTTGCCAGGCATGCTGCCACAACACATCCTTTCTATTAGTGTTGAGACGTACAAATTCCTCAACACTCACCACTGTGTTGCCAGGCATACTGCCTCAACACAACCTCTTCTTGGTGTTGAGACGTGCAAATTCCTCAAACACCACTATTGCGTTGCCAGGCATGCTGCCACAACACATCCTTTCTCTTAGTGTTGAGATGTGCAAATTCCTCAACACTCACCACTGTATTGCTAGGCATGCTTCCTTAACACACACTCTTCTTGGTGTTGAGACGTGCAAATTCCTCAACACCACTATTGTGTTTCCAGGCATACTGCCTCAACACATCCTCTCTCTTAGTGTTGAGACGTGCAAATTCCTCAACACTCACCACTGTGTTGCCAGGCATGCTGCCTCAACACACCCTCTTCTTGGTGTTGAGACGTGCAAATTCCTCAAACACCACTATTGTGTGGCCAGGCATGCTGCCATAACATATCCTTTCTCTTAGTGTTGAGACGTACAAATTCCTCAACACTCACCACTGTGTTGACAGGCATGCTGCCTCAACACACCCTCTTCTTGGTGTTGAGACGTGCAAATTCATCAACACCACTATTGTGTTGCCAGGCATGCTGCCTCAACACATACTTTATCTTAGTGTTGAGACGTGCAAATTCCTCAACACTCGCCACTGTGTTCCCAGGCATGCTGCCTCAACACACTCTCTTCTTGGTGTTAAGATGTGCAAATTCGTCAACACTCACTACTGTGTTGTCAGACATCACTGCCTCAACACATCTTCATCTTAGTGTTGAAATGCGCCATATCCGCTTGCTCCTAGCCAGCCAAAGAAGCGCCATTCACATTTCCGTAGCCAGCAGCGCCATCTCCACCAGCCAAAGAAGCGCCATCTTGGCCATTCAGAGCAGCGCCATCTCCATACGTTCCGTGACCTAGCCGGATAACAACATTCACCGTTCAGCGGACCAAGATGCAGTGCCAACTATGATTAGTCGCCAAATTCGCAGTACTGAGGCCAGCACCCTATGGCCAAACCAAATTTATGCGAAGCCACCGATGCAAGGATCGCAGATTCTTCGTGCCTCCTGACAAAGGTTAGCCAAATCTCCCTGACAATCTCTTCATTACTTGTTGTTTCGATTTTATCCTCATCTGTCACCATCTCATGCTTACCCCGCAACAATGCCATTGTTCCGAGCTAAGCAGGGGACTTAATGTTGATGGTGGTTTTAGCTCAGGGTTAAAATCGTAAAACCTTGCATCTGATGTGACGTCACTCTGCAAGGAAACAGAGCCACGTGTGCTAACCTCTCCACTGGCATATTTATTGAGCTGCTCAATATACTTACATGAAATTTATCCAGACTGGTGAATCCCAGATGTTCTGTAAATTTCGGCGCCTCGCGTATATTCCCTTAATATAAGTTCCTATGAATGCCTTCTATGCTATGTTCTCCGGCTGAACCCTTAATGTTGATATGGCATGACGATTTGTGTTCACTTGCAGCAGAGTAGCACGAATCTCCAAGTATCAAGGATAAGGTCTTTGCATAAGGTATTCGAATCAGAAAAGCATGATGCTCTCTGGCAATGAACTTAAAAGAACTCTGTGTCAACACATAGAACTCAATCAATCGTCCTGACTAACTTACAGAAGTCGGGGTTTCGCGCCTCGCACAATGTACCCGGCCTTGCTTGTGAAAATTAAGCCTAATTAATTAATCCTCCATGGATTAGCAGGTGCAGAACCTCGCCCAGAATAATAAAATAGGGAGCCGCGGCAGCAAAGAGAGGCGTGGCTATGCCTTAGGCCAGCTAACACCATTGGCCACGCCCCGACCCTATTTTTCTCGACCAATCAGGTCGCTTTAAACTCACCACACGCACATAAGTTGTGGCTGGGACCATGCTTGCCGGCCCCACTTCTAATCGACCAATCAGAACGCGCCAAAGCCGCCACACTCTCACCAGAAGTGCGGTCGCGCCTTTGTTTGGCCGGCCCCCTTTTGTGTCCAATCAAGTTGCTCTAAAATTGCCACCATACGTTAAAGGCCAAACACACCTTGCCGCAGCCTCAAAAGAGGTCGCCATACTAAGTCGGATTCCCAGAAGTGCCAACTTCCCAAAACGCGCCAACATGCTGCCTGCGCAAGCCAGACGCGCATGCCAAACGCGCCACTACCAATTAAAGATAGCCATGATCGACGGCTACCTTTCCTCCTGAGATGCAATCTCAGCCATCCAAGTTCGCCACCAAACTAACATGGCTTGTGGCAACTTTTGAGCGACCATGCCACGGCTACTAGCACGTCGTTATGTCACGGCTACTGGCATGCCACCGTACCACGGCTACTGGCATGCCACCAGGCCACAGCTACTAGCACGTCGCTATGTCGCGGCTACTGGCACGCCACCATGCCACATCTACTAACACGTCGCTATGCCACGGCTACTGGCATGCCACCATGCCACAGCTACTAGCACATCGCTATGCCATGGCCACTGGCATGCCACTATGCCACACATAGCAACCTGCTACACGTTTTCCATGAAAAACACTCGAGACATCAAAACATGTCACAAACTAGGGGATACTCATCAGGGTATTGGTCTGGCGGTTTACAGCGTGCGGCGTGCAATGCGCCCGTTACAAGAAAGTGTCATGAAGTAGGGCAATTAGTGGTGGTAAAAGTAACGGTGTAACCAATTTATTTCCTTCATCATGGAAGCATAATGACTGACGGTTACACGAATTCATTTCCCTCATCATGGAAGCATAACGCCTCACGGTTACACGTTACTCTTTTCTTCCACCACTCAAACGTTTCCACTTCCTACGAGACCAGGGTATGTTTTGTTACGACTTGTATAAATAGGTCTCACCTATTTCCACCAAACGACAAGTTTTGGTCAGGAAAACAATACCACATCCAGAAATCACCTGGTAGCTTTCCATTCAGCTTACCAGTTCAATTTTCTGATACAAGTCATAAAAACGCCCACACTTCCAGAATCAACTATTCTGGTCTCAACACTTTCTTCGCTTCCCTCCCTAAGAGCAACCCTTCTCCTTCACTTTGTGACCAAAGCAAGCCTGGAACGGCCATTTCTTGGTTTAGTCCAGGATTGTACAGATTGATCTCTCGAATCAAAAGTACTCCCGTGCAATACATTGTTTTGGGTTTAGATTTGTTTCTCACCCACACACACAAGATTACCAAAATCGGCAGAAGCAGTTTTCACCCACAAACACCAATCATCCAATTTCTCTACATCGACACTTCCATCATAAAGTGGAATATCAACATGAAAATCAATTTTTAGATTCTTACCATGATTCATAAACTTACCACGAGGTTTTGTTGCTTTTGTGCCTTTATGAATCTCATCTTCTTCTTCGTCTTCGTATTCTTCTTCTTCCTCCTCATCCTCTTCTTCCGAACCCCAAGATGGGGCAAGTTTCAGATTTGGTGTATTGGAACGAATACAAGCAACCAACTCGTCCAGGGTAGTTTGGATCGTCTTCATCTCTTTTTCTAACATAACCACCTTCTCGTCGGTAGTTTTTGGTTCATCAATCTTAGACTCATCGTCTGATTTTGTCATCCATGGTTTTCTTGTTCTTTTAACATATTCTTGCTTTTCGAGTAACTCACCAAGTTTTTTATAGAGATCCAGTGAAGACCATAAACCACAAGAATCTTCCCTGAAAAAGCGGGGGTACAACAACCACACCCAATATTTCGATTAGCAATCTATATAGACTAACTCTAATATACTTTCAAGAGAATCAACTAGACTCAATCTTAATAAAGTATATCAAGGAGTTATATCTCTCTTTCTCGATTCAATTCTTACTCAAGCAAATAGAAATCATGAGTCTAATTGAATACAAGAGAAATCACTTGAACGGTACCAAAGACCAATGTTCAAGGATCAATCAATTTCAATCAACAACCAAAGGTCGGATTTCCCAATTGATTGATTCAAACGCACAACCTGTGATGTTTCAATTATATAACAAAATATAATGCGGAAAATAAATAACACATACACTAGAAGTTTTGTTAACGAGGAAACCGCAAATGCAGAAAAACCTCAGGACCTAGTCCAGATTGAACACACACTGTATTAAGCCACTACAGACACTAGCCTACTACAAACTAACTTCTGTCTGGACTGTAGTTGAACCCCAATCAATCTCACACTGATCCAAGGTACAATTGCGCTCCTTACGTATCTGATCCCAGCAGGATACTACGCACTTGATTCACTTAGCTGATCTCACCCAAAACTAAGAGTTGCTACGACCCAAAGTCGAAGACTTTAATAAACAAATCTGTATCACACATAAAAGTCTATGGTAATAGATAAATCTGTCTCCCACAGAAATACCTACGAGTTTTTGTTTTGTCTTTTGATAAATCAAGGTGAACAGGAACCAATTGATAACCCGGACTTATATTCCCGAAGAACAGCCTAGTATTATCAATCACCTCACAATAATCTTAATCGACGCGACGAAAGAAGATATTATGGAATCACAAACGATGAGACGAAGGTGTTTGTGATTACTTTTATATCTTGCCTATCGGAGATATCAATCTCAAGCCAATCATTACGATTGTACTCAATACGATAAAAATAGCAAGATCAGATCACACAACTACAAGAAAGTAGTATCGGTCTGGCTTCACAATCCCAATGAAGTCTTCAAGTCGTTAACCTACATGGTCTCGGTAGAAACCTAAGGTTAAAGGAGAATCGACTCTAGCTTATACAACTAGTATCACACAAGAGGTGTGGGGATTAGGTTTCCCAATTACTAGAGTTCTCCCTTATATAGTTTTTCAAATCTGGGTTTGCAATCAATGTTAGCTTAGTAACAAAGCATTCAATATTCACCGTTAGATGAAAACCTGATTAGATTCAAGCTAATATCTTTCAACCGTTAGATCGAAAACTTAGCTTGTTACACACAAATGAAATGCACGTTTTTAGGTTTGTGTAACCGTACCCAAACATGTACATTCGTTGGTTCAACAGTAGTTAACCAAATGGTTAGCCATATGAGCACTTTCATATCAACCATATTCTTCTTCACCATAACTAGTTCAAATGACTCAAATGAACTAGTTAGAGAGTTGTTCAATTGCTTAGATCTTATAGAAGTATACAAGACACAATCGAAGCAAAAACGATTTGATTCACTTGAATTGATTCATGAACTTTATAGCCACTGTTTGCAAACTTGCATTCCTTAGTTAATATAAGTATAAGTTCAGAATAATCGTTTTTAGAATATAACCAACCTAAGTACGCGGACTAGGTACGCGGACTTAAGTACCCAGAATAAGTTTGTAAATGATTCACAAACTCCAGCAGATTTTCTCGGGAAGAGAACCTCCGACAGTACGCGGACTGGGTTCGCGGACTCTGTTCCGGTTTCCTGAGCAGCAAAGTACACAGACTTTGGTTCAAGGAATAAGGACTTATACATGTATGTGTTGCCACACAATTCTTATATCCAACAATGGTTATATAATCTAAACTCTCATTTCAATCATTGAAACATTCTTAGAGGACGTTATATAGTTGTTATTCGCAAACTATTTTTCGTCAAAGCCATTTTCAAGTAATTGAAACATAACATGACTTTCGTCACTAGGTAAAGATGAACTTGGCCAAAGCGAAAGCTTACCAACACATATTTCGAGAAATAGATAGGCGAGATAAACTCGGCTCGAAATAGCAAATGTGTATAATCAAAGTCTATATAGCAAAACGACTTTTGTCTCAAGATAGGAGATAGAGTAGATATACTTTTTAGTGATAGATAAGTTCAAGTCTCCACATACCTTTTAGTCGATGAAGTTCCACCAGTTCCTTGAGTAGTTCTTCGTCCTGTATGATTATCGCCATGGAGTTCTTGAGCTCAACTACACTTTCTATCCTAGTCCGAGACTTAGCTATAGTAGACTAGAAATCAAGACTTATAGTTTTGATCACTAACATTGACAAACATGCTTGAGATAGCAACGCATGCGAGTTCGACCGAGCAGTGCTCTAACAATCTCCCCCTTTGTCAATTTTAGTGACAAAACTATCAAGAGTATAAAGCACAGTTTGGCTAACTTTGCTTGTGTAAGTGGTGGTTCAGATTTGTCCTCACAAGAGATAAATCTAGGGATTAGTAATGCATTAAGGTTCCATAATTCTTCATAATAAATAGCCTATCAATTTGCCATGTTAATATTTTATTAAATGTAAAATTAAAAATGATAATATATAAATTATCATACTATTGATGATAATTAATATATTTTTATTAGATAATACTTAGGATTAGTTTGGTATCTTTTAAAGAATAAAATACAACTAATAAAAGTTGGTGATCATGTATAGATTCAAGGATAATTTTTGTCAGTTATAAAAAAAGATGGGATAGAATTGGAAAATAAAATATGAAATTATGGTGAACTATAATATTTGCCTTTGAAGCTTTTAAAAGCTCCTTCTCCCCTAAGATGAAAAAAATTGATAGATTTTGGAACTGTTTTGCATAAAAAACACTTTATGAAATCTTTGCCAAACACTAAGATGAAAAAAATATTGCTATAAACATGTTTTCAAAGTATTTTTTTTCTTTTAAAGAAAAACAGCAGTACCAAACTTAGTTATATTGGCTAACAATTATATAAGTGGACCATAGTGACAGTGGCAAGTATTGGTGCTCAGTGAGTAATTTCGCATCGTCTCACGTATTTCTTGATAAATGGTTTAACGTTATTTTTAATAAATGATGATGGATAACATAATTAATTGTTAGTAGATCTTATTGTTATTAGGTTTAGTACTTAATGATTTGACTTACTAACTAATCATGGTTTTATGTAAAGAATAACCATCTGACCATCTGCCGTAATGTTATTATTTGGAAGCGTAATGTCGTAGAATGTAGTGGTCTGACCATTTGCCGATAATGTCCTCACTTAGCCACCGCGGTCGTATGACAGTATTGGGTTTTCAATGGTCAGCGCTGCGGTCATCCAACAGCAGCTTCTCAGGAGGTCACCCATCTCAAGATTACTCAATACCAAGCATGCTTAAGTATATAGATTTTTCGCCAACTATGAATCCAACTATGCTGAAAAGATATCGGGTTAGGAAAGGACAAACTATTACCTATATTCCATTTTACGAATCCTACATGCCGGATTGGAGTACTATAATTTCACCAACTTAATTTGGAGCCTTCATCGGCTCCGGAATATGTTCAATCCTAGACTCTAGCATTTTTCTCACTCATGGGACCCTTTCCCGACACAATCCGTCAAGCATACTCTCACCCTCGACAGGTAACCCGTGGTCGACTCTAATACCATTTGTAAGGACCCGATCCTCCGCCAATATTGTTCCCACTTAGTCATTGCGGTTATCCAACAATGTGGGATATTCAACTGACACTGATGTGGTCATCCATCAACAGTTTTCTGGGAGGTATCCCATCCCTAGATTACTCTCGCCCGAGAATGCGTAAATTCAGTGATTTTTACTAACTCTGGATCCAACTATACTGAAAAGGCCACAATGTTACGAAAAGACAAGCCATTACCTATATTCTATTCTGTGAACTCTTCCTACCGAATTGAATAAAGTACATAATATATATGGTAATTTTGAAAAAAATAAAACTACATCGTATGTGAGTACAATGGTTTCCATCGGGATTGACTTAACATTTTAAAGTATGATAGCTTAAGTGAATGAATTATTTTTTCGTTATGTCATTGAAATAGTAAGAACATAGAATACTATTTGTACTATTGAGTCAATTATGAGTTTTACTCTTTTCAAACTATTCTTAAAGGGGAAAAAGGTAATAAGGATCCGAACACTGTTAATATCTACACAATTATTCTTGAGACAAATGAGTTCAGGTGCTGTGATTCTGCTATAGCTTACATAGTTTAATGTTTTGGTTCCGCTTGGTTGTTTGAGTATGTGGCGCGATAAACCACATACGTATAGCTAGGGATAGTCCCTCATGGAATTAAGAGGAATAGATGTGGAGCTTAATAAGCTTGGGCATCTCCATATATAGCACCGAGGCCTTTTAGTTAAAAACCCCACGTCTCCTATCCCCAGGTGCGTCATGTGGGGTTTGGGGTTATGTGGTCGGGTGAGTAGTGTTTGATGTTCCTTGAAGATCCTAACAATTGGTATCAGATCCCATGGTTGGGGCTACTGTCCGAACGTATAAGTGGTTGTGGATGTCACCGGGTTTAGGGCGCAAGTGGAATCAGACTCAAGGTGGAGCAGGCAAGGCCCAAAGTTGAACGGGCGCTCAAGGTGGATTTAGTGTCTTACTCATTAACTCAGATGGAGCAAGGTTCTAGAACGGTAAGGCAATGCTCAAGGTTGAACTTGCGCTCGAGGTGGATTTAGTGTCTCACACATTAAATCTCAAGTGGAGCAGGGTTCTAGGTGGGCAAGGAAATGCTCAAGGTGGAGTTAGTGTTTACCTTCTCATTAACTCAAGGTGGAGTAGGATTCTAGCGGGCGTAGTGACAATAATTATGATCAATGGGTAGCATATACATATGGTAATCATATGGTGGAGTCTTATTGGACTGGTGAAGTGGTTTAATCTCTCCAAGGTGAAGATTGTTGGAGTATGTGGCACGATCAACCACATAAGTATAGCTAGGGATAGTCCCACATGGAAGAAAGAGGAGTACATGTGGAGCTTAATAAGCTTGGGCATCTCCTTACATAGCACCTAGGCCTTTTAGATTAAAACCACACATATCCGGTTGGTCCAAAGTAGGGACATCATCGGTCTATGTGGTCAGGCCCATAATAGGTTCATATGGTCCATGAAGATTCTAACATCGTTCACTAAAATAAGGAAGATGCAGAAATGTAGTACCATTTCAAAGGATCAATAAGATATCATTGTAAACTAAAAAACATATCAAATAATGTTTTTTTTGCGGGACAAAATATGTAAAAATTAATTTCGATATAATTTCATTGCTGGCTTGAGGATACAACTCGAGAAAGGAGAGACATAGTATGGGAGGATGTCAAGGCGGAAAATGCTAGAAAGGATTTGTGAAGTGAAGGATAAAAATATCTATCAGGCTTTCCTTTACTTTTGCAATGATAGAAAGGGTAAACTTGATATTAATACATATTATATTTAATATTCATATGTCGGAAAACGCATAACTAAATAAAAATCATGCCCGTGCCGTTACGGCACGGGTTAAGCCCTAGTCAATACATATGAAATACAAAAATAGATAAATAAACTTTTGTAGATCTTCTTCCACATGCCTAATCTTCAACATTACTCGAAATCTTCGTCACTTCCAAGTACTCCAATGATTCCAAAGGTTGTAAGTTTAGCATCATCGTTGTTGAAAATCCGTAGCTATAACAATGAGAAAACAAGAATTCTCAATCATTGTTATACAGTGTCATAGTATTATTACACAACATCAAAGTTCAATCTTATCACAACTTCGACAACAATACTATGGTGATATGTATCACTCTCCCTTAGTCAATACTCCATCTCACATGGAAACCACTCCCCCTTACGTAATGATCCGAAAACCATATGTATTTGTAGTGTGAACTACACATTAATTCTCCCCCTTTTTGTCAATAAAATTGGCAAAGGTACGAAAACGGGATCCTAATAAAATTTCCAAAGAGACATTTCATGACCAAAACTAAGCACATATCAACTTATTTAGATGCAATCATATAGCCGAAGCTAAATGCTTTCATCAAGGAGTTTATAAAGATACAAGATAACTCCTGTAATATTCCACAGCCGCACTCCCCACAAAGATTTGGCAATTAAGAACTCTCCCCCATAAAATGTCATTCCCGAAAGAACAACAAGAGCGACCTTAATTTCATAAGAAAAGAAGGATTTCTTTGGAATTAACAAATCACATACGAATATGAATTTGAATCCAAAAATACTCAATTAAATTAACCACAAGAAAGACACATGATTAATCTAATCGGAAATGCTCGACATAAGAGAACTTACGGAGCCTCACAATATATACATAAAATATGGATTAGGGAAGATCAATACTGCGGAATAAACAAGGATTCATTCTATTTTCCATCACTATTTTCACAATGACATACAATAGACATAATCCTTGTAAACAAAAGTTCACCCTATCTTCCATCAATATTTGCATAATGACATAATAGGTTTCAAACTTTTGTAATGTCAAAAGTTCATTCATTCTTTTATCAATACATGCATATCGACATACGAACGACTTAACTTTTGACAAGGTATGGGACAATCATAGTTCACGGATGCAAACACACATATCCCATAACAAATTGCAATATATAAAACCATAAAGATTAATACTGCAAAAATCATATTCCAAACAATTTTTTTAGAATTTAAACAAATAAACCTAAAAACATGAAGATAAAAACGTTGGACATAGCTATGTGTAATCACAATAATGGCTATTCCAAACTCTAGTTATTCTTCTAACAAAACAAGAAAATAATATTTACTAGATGTTAAGACCTTTGAAGAATTCTTTATCGTCCCCAAACTCCTTGTCGTCAACAACCATTAGGACATAAGGTTCATGAAGATAGGATTTAATATCAATAAACCTTCTTGACTGATATCGAACCAGGGCCTTCTGAATCTCATGAGTCTTAAACACAAAAGCCTTTATTTGTTGAATCTCCATTTGCGTCGCCTTCAACACTTCAAGAACATCAAAACTCCTGAGAATTTTAAGGAACAACTCTAGGCTTCCTCGCATTCCTTCTTCTTCTTTTCAATGTCGGAGATAACAGAGATTTATCTTTTTCCTTCATGATTGATGTCTTGACAATAATATTAACATCTTTTCCATAAGAAGACATGATGCTTGGAGTATCCATAAACGTATGGCTGTGTGAGAGGAAATCACAATCTCAACAAGTAGTCTTAAGATAAAAGAAGTTTTAGGGAAGGAAAAAGGAATGTAGGGTTAACCTTTAACAGGTTCGTGCACGCACAATTCTGAACCCTAGAGAGAGTAGAATTGTCGAGAATTACCCTCCTTTATTGATAGACAGGGAATTCAAAAAAAAAAACTAAAAAAAGAAGAAAACAAATTTTTCCTAAAGCCTGAGAGGTACACAATCTTGTCTCTTTTGATCAGGCACATGAGATAAGATTTTCAAATCAACACAATCAAGTTGTGTTGCGGTGAACAACAATTTGTCCACCATGTTACTCATGAGAGGAATCCACAGACCTCTGTCTATCAAAACGATTTGACCATATTTTCTTCTCTAATGGTCTTGTTTTTTCCTTAGAAACTAACTTCTTAGACGAAGATAAAATCGTACATACCTCAGCAGTCTTCTGAGCGATTTTAAGCTTGTTTGCTAATCGATTTGCTCTTCGTTGAAGTTTGTTGACATGTCTCAATTTGTGTTTATACTTGTAACACTTTAATAGTTCATGGCCCTTTAGTGAACAATATGAGCACGTCAATCTTGAATATAATTTAGGCATCTGAGATGTGCAAGCAGCTAGACACATAGTGGAACCTGAAACATCATACACAGAGTTTCCAAAGAAGGGGTCAATTTTATCTTCCAGATTGGTTGATTTTTCTTCTGAAAGAATATCAAGATTGATATGTGTATTGCTACAATTATCAAAATCAATATTTTCACAAAGAAGTGCAACGCTTGATTTCTCGTCTTCATTAGAATCATAGCTGTCAGACATTTCATCAAGAGTTGCAGCAAGACCTTTGTTCCCAGTGTATTTCTTTCGATTTGGACACTCATTTGCAAAATGACCAAAGCCTTTACACTTAAAGCACTGAGGCATATCCTCGTCATCAGTTTCATCAATATCCCTATTTTTAGGAGGAACACGATTATGAGGTTTATCTGACGACTTTGATTTATCTCTGGAAAACCGTTTACTTCTCTTCAAAAGAAGATCCCTAAACTGTCTTGTGATCAACGAGACTGACTTGTCAATATCTTCATCTGATGAATCTGCCTCAGAAAGATCATCTTCAGAGATATAAACACTTTTACTTTTATCAAATAGTTTAGTGTTCTTTAGTGCTTTGAAAGCAACATCCTTGCCAGACTTGGACGTATGCTCATGATCAAAGATCTTTAGCTTCCCAACCAAAGTATTTCTGGAAAGCGTTGCGAGATTATTTCCTTCAACGATGGCATGCTTCTTAAAATCGTATCTAGACGGCAGCGATCTGAGAATTTTCATCACAATGTCCTTTTCAGGAATAGTCTTACCCAATGCAAAAGATGCATTAACAATTTCATACACTTTGTGATTAAACTCATCAAACGTTTCTTCATCAGCCATACAAAGGTTTTCCCAATCAGAATTTAGGTTTTGAACCCTAGCTTCTTTCTCACTGGTATTCCCTTCAAATACGATTTCTAAGATATCCCAGGCTTCTTTAGACTTAGTGCACATAGTCACATGATGCTGAAGATCTGGGGTAATGGCATGAAAGATAGCATTTAAGCCGTCAGAATTATGCTTTGCAGTAAGAATTTCTTCTGGACTATATCTACCTATATCCTTCGGTATAGATACATCGCCTTCTGTATTAACCGGAGGATCATAGCCATTAACAACTCGTACCCATGTTTGAAAATCACGAGCTTGAAGAAAAGCACGCATAGCAATTTTCCACCATAAGTAGTTTGAGCCATAGAAGACTGGTGGTACATTTATGGAGATAGAATTCTTGTCCATAGAGTCAGATCGCTACAAACTAGACTTGTAAGGTCTTTAAACGTGTTTGCCTGTTCTGATACCAATTGAAAAAGCGGGGGCACAACAACCACACCCAATATTTCGATTAGCAATCTGTATGGACTAACTCTAATATACTTTCAAGAGAATCAACTAGACTCAATCTTAATAAAGTATATCAAGGAGTTATATCTCTCTTTCTCGATTCAATTCTTACTCAAGGAAATATAAATCTGCGAGTCTAATTGAATACAAGAGAAATCACTTGAACGGTACCAAAGACCAATGTTCAAGGATCAATCAATTTCAATCAACAACCAAAGGTCGGATTTCCTAATTGATTGATTCAAACGCACAACCTGTGATATTTTATTATATAACAAAATATAATGCGGAAAATAAATAACACAGACACCAGAAGTTTTGTTAACGAGGAAAGCGCAAATGCAGAAAAACCCCGGGACCTAGTCCAGATTGAACACACATTGTATTAAGCCGCTACAGACACTAGCCTACTACAAACTAACTTTGGTCTGGACTGTAGTTGAACCCCAATCAATCTCACACTGATCCAAGGTACAATTGCGCTCCTTACGTCTCTGATCCCAGCAGGATACTACGCACTTGATTCCCTTAACTGATCTCACCCACAACTAAGAGTTGCTACGACCCAAAGTCGAAGACTTTAATAAACAAATCTGTATCACACAAAAAAGTCTACGGTAATAGATAAATCAGTCTCCCATGGAAATACCTACGAGTTTTTGTTTCGTATTTTGATAAATCAAGGTGAACAGGAACCAATTGATAACCCAGACTTATATTCCCGAAGGACAGCCTAGTATTATCAATCACCTCACAATAATCTTAATCGACGCATCGAAAGAAGATATTGTGGAATCACAAACGATGAGACGAAGGTGTTTGTGATTACTTTTATATCTTGCCTATCGGAGATATCAATCTCAAGCCAATCGTTACGATTGTACTAAATATGATGGAAACAGCAAGATCAGATCACACAACTACAAGAAAGTAGTATCGGTCTGGCTTCACAATCCCAATGAAGTCTTCAAGTCGTTAACCTACAGGGTCTCGGTAGAAACCTAAGGTTAAAGGAGAATCGACTCTAGCTTATACAACTAGTATCACACAGGAGGTGTGGGGATTAGGTTTCCCAGTTGCTAGAGCTCTCTCTTATATAGTCTTTAAAATCAGGGTTTGCAATCAATGTTAGCTTAGTAACAAAGCATTCAATATTCACCGTTAGATGAAAACCTGATTATATTCAAGCTAATATCTTTCAACCGTTAGATCAAAAACTTAGCTTGTTACACACAAATGAAATGCACGTTTTTAGGTTTGTGTAACCGTACCCAAACATGTACATTCATTGGTTCAACAATAGTTAACCAAATGGTTAGCCATATGAGCACTTTCATATCAACCATATTCTTCTTCAACATAACTAGTTCAAATGACTCAAATAAACTAGTTAGAGAGTTGTTCAATTGCTTAGATCTTATAGAAGTATACAAGACACAATCGAAGCAAAAACGATTTGATTCACTTGAATCGATTCATGAACTTTATAGCCACGGTTTGCAAACTTGCATTCCTTAGTTAATATAAGTATAAGTTCAGAATAATCGTTTTTAGAATATAACCAACCTAAGTACGCGGACTAGGTACGCGGACTTAAGTACCCGGAATAAGTTTGTAAATGATTCACAAACTCTATCAGATTTTCTCGGGAAGAGAACCTCCGACAGTACGCGGACTGGGTTCGCGGACTCTGTTCTGGTTTCCTGAGCAGCAAAGTACACAGACTTTGGTTCAAGGAATAAGGACTTATACATGTATGTGTTGCAACACAATGCTTATATACAACAGTGGTTATATAATCTAAACTCTCATTTCAATCATTGAGACATTCTTAGAGGACGTTATATAGTTGTTATTCACAAATTATTTTTCGTCAAAGCCATTTTCAAGTAATTGAAACATAACATGACTTTATTCACTAGGTAAAGATGAACTTGGCCAAAACGAAAGCTTACCAACACATATTTCGAGAAATAGATAAGCGAGATAAACTCGGCTCGATATAGCAAATGTGTATAATCAAAGTTTATATAACAAAACGACTTTTGTCTTAAGATAGGAGATAGACTAGATAGACTTTTGAGTGATAGATAAGTTCAAGTCTCCACATACCTTTTAGTTGATGAAGTTCCACCAGTTCCTTGATTAGTTCTTCGTCTTGTATGATGATCGCCATGGAGTTCTTGAGCTCAACTACACTTTCTATCCTAGTATGAGACTTAGATATAGTAGACTAGAAATCAAGACTTATAGTTTTGATCACTAACATTGACAAACATGCTTGAGATAGCAACGCATGAGAGTTCGACCGAGCAGTGCTCTAACATTCCCTAAAAGTAACGAACTTTGCTCTGATACCAACTTGATACGTATTGATCTCTGTACCTTGGTGACTACTATTATAGAGGCGGAATTCAGAATAATAATAGGCGAAAACTAGAAAACAGAAGACACGAGAAAGTAATTCAAAGAAATATATCTTCTCTAGATTATGAACAAGAAAACTATTACAATTCTCTCTTTGTTACGCTCACAATCTCTCTAGGTAAATAACCTTAAAGTATTTGCTAAGTTTGCTTTTACAATAATTAATTGCCTCTCAAACTTCTTTCTAGGTATGAGTGTTAAACCTCCTTTTATAGGGGTAAAACCACACTCTCTAGATCTCTTAGCTATGAGCTAAACATCTCTATTTATAACTTTAACGGTTTCCCAGACCTTTTAGGAATCTATTTCCTTATCTAGGAATAATTCCCTTTATAGGTATATTTCCCTTTCTAAGAATATTACCTTGTCTAGGACGTATTTCCTTATCTAGGTATACTTCCTTACTTTGGTTTTGTTTCCCAAACCTCTTAGGAATCTATTTTCCTTCTATAAGAAATACTGCCTTAAATCAGTAATCCCTCCTAAATTATAATTCTATCCTCAATCCATCTTGAGGATCACTAGTTTCCGGGGAGAGGAAGATACACATGTATCACAATCTTTTGCAAACCGTGGCTATAATGTTCATGAATTGATTTGAGTGAATCAAAATCGATTTTGCTTCAATTGTGTCTTGTATACTTCTATGAGAATATAAACAATTTAACAACTCTAGAACTAGTTTCATTTGAGTATTTGAACTAGTTATGGTTAAGATGAATATGGTTGATATGAAAGTATTCATGTGGATAACTTCGGTTAACTATTGTTGAGCCAACAAAGGTGCACACGTTTAGGTACGGTTACTCATATCTAAATGAAGTCACTTTTCATTTGTGTGTAACAGGATAAGTATGATCTAACAGTTGGAAGATATTAACTTGAGTTTAATCGGGTTTTCATCTAACGGTGAATATTGAATGCTTTGTTACCAAGTTAATATTGATTGCAAACCCTGATTTGAGGACTATATAAATGAGAAATTTAGCAACTGGAAAACCTAATCCCCACACCTCATGTGTTATACTAGTTGCGACTAGAGTCGATTCTCCGTTAACCTTAGGTTTTTCTAAAACCCAGTAGGTTAACGACTTGAAGACTTCATTGGGATTGTGAAGCCAAACCCAACTATTTTCTTTGTAGTTGCGTGTTATGATCTTGCTGTTTTCTATTGTGATTGAGTACTATCTTCTCTAAGATTTGCTCGGGATTTAATCTCCGATAGGCAAGAATAAAAAGTAGTCACAAACATATTCGTTTCATCGTTTGTGATTCCACAATATCTTGTTTCGCTACCATACGATTAAGATTATTGTGAGGTGATTGATATTTCTAGGTTGTTCTTCGGGAATATAAGTCTGGTATATCAATTGGTTCATGTTCACCTTGATTTATCAAAAAACGGAACAAAACTCATAGGTATATCTTTGGGGGACAAATTTATCTATTCAATAGACTTTTCTGTGTGAGACATATTGGTTTATCAATTCTTCGACTTTGGGTCGTAGCAACTCTTAGTTGTGGGTGAGATCAGCTAGGAAATCAAGTGTGCAGAATCCGGCGTGGTTCTAGAGGCGTAAGGAACGCGACTGTACCTTGATCAATGTGAGATTGGTTAGGGCTCAATTACATTCCAGTTCGAAGTTAACTTGGAGTGGGCTAGTGTATGTAGAGGCTTAATACACTGTGGTGTTCAAATCTGGACTAGGTCCTGGGGTTTTTCTGCATTTGCGGTTTCCTCGTTAACAAAATTTCTAGTGTCTGTGCTATTTCTTTTCCGCATTATATTTTCTATATAATTGAAATATCACAGGTTGTGCGTAAGTTCAATCAATTGTGAATCCAACTTTTGGTTGTTGATTAAATTGATTTACACTTGGATGTGGTTTTTGATACCGTCCAAGTTATTTATTATATTCAATCGGGCTCGGAAATTCCTATTTGTTTGATTGCAGATTGAATTAAGAAATAGAGATATAACTCTTTGATATACTTTTCTTAAGATTGAGTCTGATTGTCTAGTTGATTCTCTTGAAAGTATATTGGAGTTAGTCCATACAGATTGCTAAGAAAAATATTGGGTGTGGTTGTTAGACCCCCGCTTTTTCGTCGAGGGGATGTATACTAGGAATCATGGCGTCACAATCAGCTGCGTCTCGCGAAGACATGCTGGAATTGTGGTTGTTATAGTTCATAAATCTATCGGGGATGTTTTACGCTCTACAGAAACTAAATGACCAACAGTACCTCGTGGGGATGTACGCTAGGAATCATGGCTTCATGACCAGCAATATCTCGCGGGGACATATACTAGAAATCGTGGCTATGTGTGCCTTGAGAACCAAGGGCTTAGTCTCTCCCGTGAGAGTTTCATTTTGTCTTATGATCTTGAAATGACACTTTTGCCCCTTATCCAAATTTCATCATCTACACGTACAAAAAAGAAGTGGATCTTTCATTGTATTTACTATGCAAATCCGGTAGAAGTTATATAACTGCATAATCCACTTAGGTAGCCTAAAAAAAATAAAAAAATAGATCTTTCATTGTATTTACTACACAAATCCAACAAAAGTTACATGACTGCATAATCCACTTAGGGAACCTACAAAAAATAAGTGGATCGTTCATTATATTTAGTATACAAATACAACAAAAGTTACAGAACTGCATAATCCACTTAGAGAGCCTACGGAAAAGAAGTGGTCATATTTACTATACAAACCGCAGACCGAACAGAACTGCATAATCCACTATGGGAGCCTACAAAAAAGAAGTGGATCTTTACTATATTTACATCACAAATCGAACAGACTCGCATTATCCACTTAAGGCCGACTACCGACGATATGAGCGAGGGATTTGGGGATCGCAGGTAGTCCTTCTACATACTCAGCAACACTATGTACACCATTACGAGTCACATAGTCTTCATCGTCACACTCATTACGAGAAACAACTCTATTATGTCGGCGTACAATACCTCCATTTACTTGGGGGCATCGCAAGTGGGGCTTCTACATACTCAACAACATTATGTACACCATATGAGTTTGACTGCCGCATCATTACATGTTTGTCAATATATGAACATATACTTGTTTTGCTTTTCCTAACCCGACCTCCAACTGTCTCTTCTCTTTTATAAACCCATGGAACATGGTCCTCCATGAACAACCGCATCGCGAGCTTAATCACTGCCAACTATAGTCACAATCTATTAGTTCCCAAAACATATTGATAGTGTTTACACATAATTAATAAAAAATATTCAGGTTATGTCCATGAACAACCGTAACAATCGGTCCTAGCATTGAATATATAAATGCCAATTAGTTCGCAACATGCATGGTTTTTAAGGTTTAAAAACATTTGATGTGTTTTGGAACTGTCAAACAATTGATGTGTTCCAGCAAGAAGACATAAGTTTACGAAAATTATAATAAAAGACGATGCTACTAATAATGCGACCAAAGCAATAATAGGTGATATTAGAGACATCCGCTAGAGTATAAAGTCTATGGTTTTCAAAATAAAAGAAAACTTTTTCTACTTTGAAGATGTTGATTTGAAGCTTTTCCAAAAAATCTGAATGCTTTAACACAATCTCTTTGTCAATATACTATTCATGATAACATTAATGGACGGTGGAATGATTCTTCACCACCTAGTTGTATGTCTTCAAACCTCAATTTGAATAAAGTAATTTAATAAATTGTTTTTAGGGGTTTTTCGAAAAAAAATTTTCTTTCAAAAACCTAAAAATAATCAATGATTGACGATTATAAATTGGTCTTCTTAAAATAATATAATTGGATCGGTAAATGATTCACTGGTCGGTTTATGATTCAGCTGTCACTTAAACTTTTTCCGTTCGTTTAATGTTTCAACTGAGTTTTCTTATTCTCATATTCCTTACCTATTTGTTTAGGGTTTTCCCTATTTCCCATCCCCATATTTCCTATTTCCCATCACTTTCACAGTTTTTAAAATTAGTTTACTTTTCAATCCTGTTTTTTCCTATATACCACCTATAAAAGTCAAAATTGACTCTATCTGCCTACTACCATTTTTATTTGTCTTCATTCTTCCTTAATCCAAGTCAAAACTGGCTTCATTAAACAAAACAAAAAACTTAGAAACCTCCGAGACATAGATGAATTAATCGGCAATTAATCGGTAAACCATCGTGATGGAAGATTTCATCATTGAAATCTAGGAAAAAATATCTCAATCATAGTTCGATCAACAATCCAAGTAGATTATGTTGATTCTATTTAAAACCCATTTTGTGAATAGGGTTTACATGTTAGTAATTAACTTAGTTAATTATAATTTTGGAATAGTTGGGACTTGAGTTTATTTGTTTTTGTCCGGTAAGCACATCGACTACTCGAATCCAATCATATTTTTTTCAAAAAGATGGTGCATATTTTATGAGGGCCATTTCAATGAATATGATCGTCAATTGCAGTAATAGTACCAATGGTACTTTAACTGATCATCAAATCACTCAATTTGTAGTACCTTAGTCAGTAGGTTTTATCTGGATGCACTGTAAGATTCATATTTAACAAATGTTAGCCAAGCTAAAGTATTTATATAGGCTGTACAAAAGCTAAATGAATCTCCATAAATAAATTGAAGGTAGTGATTAATCATGGAGATGGAGTTGGAGAGGTAGTGGTCGGTGGTGGAGATGGAGATGGAGTGGAAACGTGATTTGTTACCTAGATTTTTTTGTGGTTGTTGTAAGTTATATTTATGGGAAAAAGTCAATAAATGGTATTTAGGACATATGAAAGTTTTATGGACGTCACTTAGGATTATTGGGAATAGGAATTAAGGGATGGGAAATAGGGAAAGTAGGGAGAAGAAATAGGGAAAACCTTGTTTAGCTAAGTCATAATTTTTTATTAATAACTCCAGTTAATTACAAGAAGAATGGGCCTTAACAGATCCTTCAAAAACATTAAAAACTAATCTTCATTTAGAATGGTGTTATTGTGGCTATTGTGGAATACTGGACTTATTATTTTTCTCTAGTAGCTTTCTTTGTTTCCTAATTTGTTATTCAACACTATCCATCATCGTATTTGAATCATTTCACAGGATTTTGAGCCTTTTCCTATATATTAGGATCAATAACTCTCCCACATGTGTTAGAAGTAGGCGCTATTCTTTTGGGAGTCTTGGTCCCAAACATAATAGGATTGAAAGTCTCCTACACGTGTTAGAAGTAGGCAATATCCTTTTGGGAGTCTTAGTCGCCGTTGGCGAAGGAGTATCCTCCACCCAATCCTCCCCATATTCGTCATCAGTCTTCTTTACATCTTCATTTTCAGTTTCCTGACCATTTTCTGCATCATCATTACACTGCAAAATATTATGTATGCCAGTACACCGAAGGCTTATGGCCAATATCAACACTTTTATTAAAAATCATAGTATCTACAAATTTTGACGCCTCATCATGAAGTGTTAGAGCATCGCTTGATCAAACTCACAAGTTTGTTTTGTACAAGCTTGTTGTCAGTTGTAGTTGATCAAAATTATGTCTTGGTTTATAGTCTACTAAAGTCATTCTGGAATAGGAATAGAGCATGATAGTTGAGAATCATAATTCAACAATTGACCTTAAAGATTAAAGACTGAAGACGGCGTCAACGAAAACTTCATCAAAAAAAGGTGCGAGAAGACTTATTATTATCATATTTACTCATATATATATTGCATGAAGACTTATTACTATCCTATTTACTCATATATATATATATATATACCATTGTATCTACCGAGACAATTCGTATGTCTTTAGTATACTGACAAAAAAAAGTTAGTTCATAAAGTTCACAAACTGTTTTACCAGTTCACGAACTTGAACTTAAAAATATAAAGACTTGATTTTTAAATCTCAATTAACTCGCGTACACGAACTGATTTGCTCAGTTCACGAACTATTCAATTTTTAGATAGTAGTGGACACTATTTAATTCAAATGTACACGAATTTATTTATACGGTTCGTGAACTAGATGATTTTAAATATTTCATGTATACCTTTTATTTCAAGTACACACACTGTTTTGACAGTTCGGGAACTTGCCAATTTCAAAAGGTTCCCGAGTTACGAGACGACGAGTTGACAACCTGTTTTGACAGTTCACGAACTGATTCCGTACTGTGATATATCCTCTACTTATGCTTAACGTTTCCATAACTACTTAAACATAGATCTCTGACAAACTACTTGGTGCATTAAAGTTGCACACATCTTCTTTGTGATTGAAATCAAACTTCTCATATGCTTTCATGCACAATCTATATGGAAAAGTTTAGGTTGCTTGAATACAAAGCAATTCGTAAACATGGAAACTAATTCACGAACATGCTTTATTTAGCATTGTTTATTAATATAAATAGAGGACTTCCATCATACCATAATCTGCACTTATGCGTCCTAGTTGCGGCTAGAGTCGTCCTCTAAAACCTAGGTATCTTCTGGTAAAATTGTATTAGGTTACAACTTTGAA
This sequence comes from Papaver armeniacum, assembly GCA_023531295.1. NCBI lineage: Eukaryota > Viridiplantae > Streptophyta > Magnoliopsida > Ranunculales > Papaveraceae > Papaver > Papaver armeniacum. The sequence goes on along the minus strand of JAJJWW010008624.1, from coordinate 137,213 downwards.
AGACTTCATTAAGGGACCCGTGAAGCCGGTCATACTATCTTTTACCTGACAATTCATGTTATTCAGATCTTGTTCTTATTGATTTAGTTTCCGAACTATAGATCAAGAACTTGATTGATAGAAATCACAAAGTACTCTTCGTCTTAGACTTTGAGATTCCACAAGATAGGTAGCTAAATCACTTTTGGTTTGATGTTTAGATTGTTCTTGTGAGGTAGAATTAATAAGGCATCTTTATAACTTTTGAAGATAATAAGTTCAACCTAATCTTGATATTGAATTATATACAAATTCCATACTACATCTTATGCAACCAACAACATAAAAAATACTTGAATCACATATTCATCCATTGTCAATTTAATCAAGCTTTATGGGGATCCACTTGTCCTGAAGCTATTGCGTATCAAAACTAGTATGCATGTGTCAATAGGGTCTCCCTGTCTTGGATTTTCTCTTGGAATAATAATGTTGCTCGTTTAAATATCAAGCAACACCCTCATCGACTTTATCACATAGCTAATACCTTGTGGAAAATCTGGTCAAGCATGTGTCAGTAGGGACACCCTATTAACTCCACTGCCTTAGTAAGGTCCACCAAGCATTAGGAACATTCTCGTGTACTTCGCTTTCCGAGAATGATTACCAACCAACCTTTGGCACTCATTTCAACTAAACAATGACAATCATCACCATCAGGGTATCTTAAACTAAACTTTGATGCATCAGTTACTAACCTTTTCTCTCATGCAGGACAAGTCCGGCTTTGTTTTACAATGCTGAAGGTCATTACTTAATATCCAAAAAATCATCATTACCTATGCAATTACTTCACATCAAACAGAAACATAAGCCCTTTTTAGCGACTCCCAAATGGTGTCTTTAGCATTATTTTCCACAAGTTTTGTTTGAAATTGACATCAAGTCTCTCTCCCTTTTTATTACTCAATGTACTATTCATTCTCCTCGTCATAATATGTTTTTGAAGGCTATTATTGGGGCGTCACATTCCAATAGAGGGGCTTCACTTGGATTTCTAGTGACTAAAAAGTTGGCTATGAGGTGTTTTGATGCAATATCAAATGTCTAGGTTACCCTTCAATGTGACTTTTTTTTACGGTTGACTAGGCAACCTTGCGAATCAAATCTATCTATTGAAATATATATCTATATAACCTAAGCTAGCCGTAATAATAGCCTTCTTTTTGCTTACGGTTGACTAGAAACCTAACTTAGCCGTAATAATAGCTTTATTTTTTTTCTTACGGTTGACTAGATCCCTAACCTAGCCGTAAAATATCATTTATGGTTATCTACAACCTAACCTAGCCGTAAAATATCATTTACGGTTGACTAAACAACCTAACCTAGCCGTAAAACTTCATTTACGGTTAGGAATTCCTAACCGTAATAAATCTGAAAACCTTTTACGGTTGGAAACTGCTTATTCCTAGCCGTAGATAGTAAGAAAATATATATCTACGACTAGAAAATTGGTACGTCATAGCCGTAATAAAAAACAAACAAACAATGTTTCAGACAATTATAAAGCATTATCAGTAATTTAATCTAAAAATTAAGGGTTGTTTAGCCATTATGAAAATATTTCATATAAGGGGTTTTTAAATTTACTTATGGGTGACTTTTTTTGTCCTATTAGGTGACGCCCCTCTATTGGAATGTGACGCCCCAATAATAACCTTAATGTTTTCAGTACGACAACATAAAAACATATTTTATAAATAAAATCAAGGGTCTTTTTTTTTTTTTGATGGATAATCAAGGGTCCACAACAAGCTAAATGATGCATTCGCAAGGCAAGCTAGACTAAATTATTATATCGATCGTGAATGATGGCATGACCACCTCTCAGGCCGGCCCCTTGACAAAAGAAACTTTTCTTGTGTGTTTGGGTCCAGTCCATTGCAAAATGATTCTAGAAAAAGCGAGACTTGGCAAATGACAACTCAGTCGCTTGTCCGAGTTAGCTCTTAAACCCTGATAAAACGTAGTTGAACACGTTCCATCGTCATTTTCCCGCCCAGTAACAAGCGTCAAACCCACGCTTTAAAGGTTTTGGCGCGGTTTCTCTTTCCTCAAGTCTTTTCCTCGTCAGTCGGGTACTCGGGTATACTAGTAGTCTGTCTAGTACTCGAAAGACAGGTCTTCTCATTTGGTGCGATTTCTCCCTCATCTCTCTTCTGTTCATACGAAACCCTAACTTCTTGATCACTCCCCATTTTATTCAACCCTTGCATACAGAAAGTATGTTCTTCCATAAACCCTAACTTTTGCTATCTCGAACCACTCCATTAGGGTTTTGACAAAATCTCGCCCTGATATCAAGACATTAGTTTCTCCTGTCATGGAGGAACCCTTGGCTAAGCGGTTTAAGAGGTATATAACTTTCAATTAGTTTTTATTCCGATCTCAATTATTTTTCACTTTTAGGGTTTATTAAAGATATGGTTATGTATGTACTTACTATCGGAGTGTTGTTGTCTGAATGTTTCAGAAGCGAGGATGATTACTTACCAGGAAACATTACTATGATTGAGCTTCGTAACTTCATGACATTTGATTATGTAACATCTAAACCTTTTCCTCGTCTCAACATTGTTGTTGGACCCAATGGATCTGGAAAGAGTTCCCTTGTTTGTGCTATTGCCCTAGGTCTTGGTGGAGAGCCCCAGGTTTGATGCTCAATTTCGGTCCAAGCATGTATATTTTGGAACTAATTGTATATTTTAACAGTTAAACTAACATTTTTTTCCCCTCTCCTAGCTTCTTGGAAGAGCTGGACAGATTGGGGCTTTTGTGAAACGTGGGGAGGCATCTGGTTTTATTAAGATAACGCTTAAAAGTGATCGTAATGGGGAATCTATAGTCATTACGAGGAAGATAAACACAGAGAACAAGTCCGAATGGCTGTTCAATGGTTAAATCTTGTTCATAATTACCACTCTTGCAGTCTGTTTTTCCTAGCATAAGTTCTTTTTGTTGACTGCTTATCACGTAGAAGTTAGTTCCCTCCAAAGTAATATATCTTGGCAATGAGCATAAAGTCCTAATTTTAGATTGTTATCCCAAAGTCTTAGTTTTAATAGGATAAAGTTTTCGCTAGCCACATGTGTTCACCATTTTTACTCAAATTGCAACTGCCGTCAGTGCATTTAGAGGATCTTGCATTGCTGTTTATTCTTCGAGAGCTTCTCAATGAGCAAAATCATTTTCTGTTACTTGCATGATCTTTGGTTACCAACTCAAAGAGTCTATTGGCTCAAGAGTGAGATCAGGGGTTTCAGAAGTCAACCAATAGCTCTTTCCTATACAATTGTATCCCTGGGTCTGTTTGACACCGTACTCTTTGATTAGATTGGTTCTTGTTTGCTTAAAATACTGCCCTACTTTGGAGGTTATTGATTTAGAAAACAAAATAAATTATCATATTTAAGTTGACAGCTAATATCAATACTCAATTTTATTTCCAGATAAAGTAGTGCCAAAAAGAGAAGTGTTAGAAACAATTCAAAAGTTCAATATCCAAGTTAACAATTTGACTCAGGTATGATACTTAACACAGCCTATTCTCTGGTCCCAACTCCCTACCAAAACGGAGAAAAGAACAATTGTGCAAACATCTTGTCAATTACTTATTTTATTTGCTTTGATCAATATGCAGCTTTGTATCATCTTTTGAGGTATTTTTTGATAGTTGCATTTGGTTGCTTAGTAAACTGTTTAAGATATTACATTGAAGGCTCAAATCTCACAGTACCTTGACTTTTAGTTTAAGTTATGTGAAAGTGTTCGTTAAGTTTGTCTCAGAGAGACTTCTATTGTCGTAGCTTCCAAAAACGACGGCCCATCATTGTCTACTTATCCAAATTGCTGACAAGAAAACAACTTAGGGTTGTCTTGAACTTTCGGTTCAAGTTGCACAACATAGATAGCAACGCCTAGTCTTAAGCCATCAGGAAGAGTGGGCCTATTCCATGATTAACTGGATTAGTTACATCTTTTAGGTAGCTAAGTAAGGAAATTGTATCTTATTTTCATGTTTGTACTTTCTTAGATTTTTTGGTCATTTTTTTTTCTAGTAGGCTGTTCATTAATATTCTTACCGTTTCTTACGAGAGAAAGATGCAGATAGTGAACTATTTATAGAATGCCTAATATAGTAAATCTATTTATGAACTTATAGTAAACGGTAGAAATGTAAAAACTTTTTTTACACATTCAAGTTGGTTTGTTAAGCTCTAAAATACCCAATTCTCTCCAAAACACACCTTCCTGACTGTGTAAGCAAGGTGTTCTTCCTTGGTTGACACATAGCTGGTGAATATTACTCTTTTAACTGGAGCAAGATGACATTTATCTTGTATGTATCCATTTGTTCCGTGTTTGTGATTCCGGATTCTCAGCAAAACAGGGAGTGGCTTTTCATCGCACTGAAAAATGCTCATGCTTTAAACATAACAAACCAAAATGGTGGATAAATAGTTGTAAACCTATCAATTTTGCTGGTAGTAAGTCGTTACGAACTATCTTGAAAATTTAGCTTCTTTAATTAGATGACCGAGTGTGGTGGCTGTTCTCTTCTCTTGTCTAAGTATGTCACTGGAATTACACTGAAAATTCCAATTAGTTCCCATAGAACAGAAGTTACACTTTTTCTACTATTGTATATGTATTCTTTACATTCTTTTGTTCCAGACAAATTCAATGGAAATGATTTACAGAGTTGATGTGAATATCTTGCAATCTTAACTTTGAGTTCAAATCTCTTTTTCCATGCAGTTTTTACCTCAAGATCGGGTATGTGAGTTTGCTAAGTTAACTCCTGTACAACTTCTTGAAGAAACTGAGAAAGCTGTTGGTGATCCACAACTCCCAGTTCTACATCGAACCCTCGTGCATAAAAGTTCTGAATTTAAGAAACTTGAAGTGGTGAGTTTCTGAGTGAACTCTCACCTGCCTTGTGATTGTATGAATTCTTCATATGGCTGGGGAAGTACATTTTAGTATGTTTTGGTATCGCCAATCAATACATTTTTTTCATTGGTTTAATCAGGTTTCACTAAAAATATGCTCTTGATTTTCATCGCATTTTCTTTTGATCCATGTTTATGAGTCTGTTATGGACTTTATGTGGACTTAACAACCGCTTGGGGGTTAGTCTTCTCGTCATAGTTCTCAAATTTTGTTTTTCCATGGAGTTGGAGTATATGTTGAAACATGGTTTGATTGGTACTCCATCTCATTCAGATGTTTATGTAATCAAGAACCATTTATGTTTCGTATGACTGACATAATAAATACCTCATTGTGGATCTTCTTATGGTGTTAAAGATGCTTTTGATTCTCTTATAGGCCGTCAAGCAAAATGGAGATACTTTGAATCAATTGAAGGCGCTCAATGCTGAGCAAGAAAAAGATGTAGAGCGTGTTCGTCTAAGAGATGAACTTCTGGCAAAGGTTTGTTATTGAGTTGTAATGACCATTCTTCTTTTATTGCAGCATCCCTTATACTTTTTCTTGTCAACAGGTTGAATCTATGAAAAAGAAGTTACCGTGGCTCAAATACGACCAAAAAAAGAGTGAGTATATGGATCGAAAAAAGGAGGAAACTGCTGCCGCGGGACATTTGGAAGAAGCTGCTAAGGTTCTAAGTAATCTCCAAAGACCCATAGAGTACGTTCACTTGTTTTATGAATGCTCTCTCTCTCTCTCTTCCTCTCCCTCACCCTCAACTTTGGAGTCTGGACCTTATTAGACATCAGTCACAAAATTGATATCCATCATCTGTACCATAGGTCTTGTAGTTCACCTTATGTGGGTGTTATGTTCCCTGCTTCTGAGCTGGACTCCTAATCAAATGCTTTTGACTTGTTTAAGAGCATCTGAAGCTTCTCTAGGAAACTAATGGTTTGCTTAGTGAATCAGTTTATGTGATATCTACGCCCCTTTATCTGACCTGTGTTTATATCATGATAGTCTACGGATATTGAATAAGTGTAAATTTATTTTTGATCTCTGGACTTGGATATGCCCTTTCGATTTGAATGACCACTACCAAATGTTTGCAAGTATTTACTGTTTTGATCATAGTCTTGGTCAGGCCTCCATGTTACTATCCCATTTATTTTGTTTGAGGCAACCTCAACTTGCTCTGCGTGAGTGGTTCTACCTCGGGGTAACATTTTGGACTCGAACCTTCTGACCTTAAGGTCCTTTTAGCTGGGTACTTCCAGTTGTTAATCATGATAAAAAATGGAACTTATTGAAAAACAATAAACTTCACCATAAAAAGATACAGTATGTGATCCATAAATTCGATTCACTTCAATGTCAGTAATAAGATCAAACCTGAACTTAATTCAATGAGGAAATGAGGAATTTAGTTGGTAGAGCAATAGAGGTTCACTGAATAGCGGTCGTCAGAGAAGAGGTTGCTCTTTGGTTAGCTAATTGGTGATCTATTTCTAGCCTTGCCTACTTTTGTCCTAGTAAGTTTTGCAGAGACAGCTAAGAATTCAGCTCAAGTAAAAGAAAAACTAACCTTATGTCCATTAACCTGATGAACTTATTGCGTCAGTCTGAAAGACTGAAACCTATCTTGTAAGTCAGAGAAACCCTTCTGGAGCAATTATTTGTAATGTATTTGCAGTATGTGCCTTGGAAAATATGTTCTTTAGAGGAAGCAAGTAAGAAATTTAAGATCAAATATCAGCATAGCCCTCCATCAAAATGGCTTCAGTAGAGCTACTTAGAAAGGTGACCAAGTACCAAAGCTCCAGCATAGCAACTGCAATTATGAAAAAAATAGTCCAGTATGTTAGTGGACACTGAGTACGATGCTGTGGAATTTTACTCTCTTTGCTTGTCTTGCATGCGGAGTTTGATTTGTAACAATGTTGGTGCTGTAGAGAACAGAAGAAAGCTAAAACAGCACAAGATGCCGAGTGTAAGAAAATAAGCAATCTCATAGCCAACAATTCGACGAACCGTACCGAAATGTTGGATAAAGAAAGTCGTTTGGTGCGTAAACTCTTTTATTCTTCGCGCTTGTAGTATTTAGGTTATGTCAACAGATTGCATTTGTTATAATTTGGCTGTTAATGTTTGTTCTTGATAATACTTGTGATAGGCGGTGCAAGTTCGGGGAAATTATGACGAAATGGAAGAGCTAAGGAGGCAAGAGGAATCTCGTCAACATAGGATCTCAAGAGCCAAAGAAGAACTTGCAGAAGCTGAACAAGCACTTGAGAATTTACCCATTTACGAACCTCCTACGGACGAGCTTGTATGTAAATCTTTAATGCTTTCATACTTATTGTTGTTTATGTCGTTGGCATACTATATATATTACCTTATTTTGTCAAATATTGATGGATTAGACTTTAAGTAGACAATTTCTGTTACACCTTAACCAAGACGGATCGGTTTATAATTAGCATTCTTATGTAGCGAGTTAATTGGGACTTCTTTTATCCTTTTTGTTTCCTAATTAGTTAAGATTCATTTGTGAGTCCATTGTCATGCTAAGGATTTATATCTTCTTCCCCTGGAGTGATTTCATGACACTTGGTCACTCTTTTGAAGAAAGTACATGATGCAGTTCTAGAAATCAGAACAATAAACTAGGGCAATGCTCCTGCATCAGTACAAGTCAGTCTCAACAGTAGTATGTTTTACACCTTTATAGGAACCCCCCCTATGGATGACTCTTCAATGTATTCATCTTGGAGTTGGATGCTGGGAATGGGAAACCTCATTCTGATGGGATTGTATGATACTGTGTCGTACCTGTAAACTATATCTTGTTTTTTGAAGGGCTTTTTATTACTGGGAGGATAGTTATATCCATGCTCATATGGTTAATTTGTTCTGCCGTGATAAGATTTTGGAACAGTAGCTTGGTGAAAACAGAACTTAATATGAATAGGCTTTTGGATACTGCTTTTATGTCAATTTTACAGAAAATTTCTCTCCTTGTATTTTGCCCTGCCTTTGTATTGTGGAGGTTCTTAATGACTAGGTCAGGTGAGAGGGCGCAAATTATCATGATAGAGAAAAGCACCAAGCAACCTTCATCGCATGCTCTGTTGTAGCTAATGATACTGTTGCTGGTTGTTTTCTCTATTAATTCATTTTGAACATCTTCTGACCTGGTCAGCATCTTCTTGGTTTTGGTGTTTTTGGTTGCTTTAGTCTCAGCTTAAAACCATTTGCATCCTCTATTAACAGGAAGTGTTACGCAAACAAATAGTGGAGTTAGAAAATTCTACAAAGGACAAGAGGTTCCAGAAGTCTGAAAAGGAAAATCTTCTAAACCAGAAGAAATATAATCTAAACCGGTGTTCAGACAGGTTAAACTCTTACGTTGACTTCTTTTACAATAAAAGTTGAAGAGTGAATTATGCTCTACATACTTGTCAACTGTAGTCTTATAATGTTCTCACATTGGAACTCTGGTGTTTGACTTGCAGCCTTAAGGTTATGGAACAAGCGAATAATAAGCTTCTGCAAGCATTGAAAAGTTCTGGAGCTGACAAAATATACGAGGCTTATCAATGGTTACAAGAACATCGGCATGAGTTTAAAAAGGAAGTGTATGGTCCTGTCCTCCTCGAGGTACATCTATCAAAGTTTGTATATCTTGTATGAATGATTATTATAGATCTTGGCTAACTGGTTCCATGTCAGGTCACTCTTCCCAATCGAGATCATGCAATTTATTTAGAAGGTCAAGTTGCAAAATATATATGGAAGGTATCTAATAAAGCTTATTTATAGAATGCTGCTACGTGTCCAATACTGAACATCAATGCTTATTAGTTTGTGTTTCATTTGTTGCAGTCCATCGTATGTCAGGATCCAGATGATAGAGATTTCTTGGTCAGCGGCCTTAAGCCATTTGGTGTTCCTGTTCTAAATTATACAGAGGACAGAGGAAGTAACAGAAGACCTTTCAACCCTTCAGCAGAGGTATTATTTTTCACTTGACCGAGTCGGCACCCCATTCGATTTATTCCATTTGTAATTTTAGTCTCATGTAATATTGTTTTCTGCAGATGCGCAAGCTTGGCATCTATTCCAGGCTTGACGAAATTTTTGATGGACCTAGCGCTGTTAAGGAGGTTCTGATTAGCCAGTCTGGACTGGATTCTTCAGTAAGTGTGTTTGCTCTTGCGCCTATGTTATCCTTATAATTTTTGATGCATTTAATTTGCTCGAGGCTCGGCCTGTTTTTTTTTTTTTTTGTTCTTTTCGGAAACTAATAATTTTCCAATTATCAACACTTGACATCTCTGTATGTTCTTTTTCAGTATATCGGGAATAAGGAAACTGATAGACAGGCTGACCGGGTCAACCAACTTGGTATTCAGGATCTTTGGACTCCAGAGAACCACTACCGATGGACCAAATCTAGATATGGTGGACATGTATCCGCAAGTGTTGATTCATTGTCTCCTTCGCGTCTTCTTTTGTCTAGTATGTATCTGAAAGCTTTCTGTGTGCAGTAATCCTGTCTTAGAGCTGTTTGAGACCTCTTATGTGCTTCATCTTTTTCTCTCAGGTGTAGATGCTGGTGAAATTGAAAAACTTAGGTCAAGTAAAAGAGAGCTGGAAGACGCTATTACTGATCTGGAAGCACTCTGTAGAAAACTTCAGAGTGAGCAAAACCAATTAGAGAATGAAGCAGCTAAATTTCGAAGGCAGCGTGTATGTTATAATGAATCTACAGAAGCAATTAAACCTACCTGTGATTGCTTCTGCTCCTCTGATACATTTTATCTATTTATTTTGTAGGAAGGTATTCACAACACGATTCAGCAAGAGAAAAGGAAGCGCCGCGAATTGGAGAACCGTATCAGTAAGTCACGTAACTGAAACTGCAGCTAGTCTTATAATTTTCATTATTTGGATCATAAGTTCATTTATTCTTTTCTGTGTTTTCTTGGACTATATAGATCAAAAAAGATTGAAAGTAGACTCTATCTCTAGGGAGGATGACTTGGAGTCTAACCTTAAAAAGCTTGTTGATGAAGCTGCCAAATTGAACACGCAGCGGTTCCATCTTGCAGTTGACATGAAGGTAAATAGCAGCTTGACTTGAGTTTCTCCCACGTTTTATCGTATCTGAATATTTGTTGGGTATAGGATTTTGGGTCTTTTCTGTAGTTCATGTTCACTTGAAATTTGATGTGCATGACGACAACTTATGTCGTGGGCGGCAAGTGTGGCTTCACCCCCCCCCCCCCCCCCCACCCCACACCCACACACCCACAATGTATTACCCTCTTTTGTACATTATCTTTTCCTTCCTAGAAAACGCTCGTAGAGGCTGTTTATTTTAAACGGAGCTTTGCTGAAAATCACCTGAGGTGCATTGAGCTTGAAGCCAAGGTGTGTATCAAATTTATTATGTTATCATGTCTTAGAAACGCGAGGAGCCTTTTATTATCTCAAGCTAGAGTAAATTAATACTCTTTCGGTTTCGTTCATTTTTTTAAAATCCAGATCAGGGAGATGGAACGCAATATCAAGGAACAAGAGAAGGCTGCTAAAGAGGCATCCTTGCATTTTGAGACTTGTATGTGCTTACTTATGTCAGAGCTGTCTACTTCCCTGAATTGTGTTTTACGATTTTCAAGTTAGGCTTTGTTTAGGGACTTCGTTATCCTGAACTGCGTCTTTTTAGAACCTTGCAATCTTTCTTGACTCAGTATTCTATTTCCATTTTGAAGAGACACGATTTAGAAAAAGGATTTCATTAACCCAGATGACAATGGGGCAAAAATTTGTCCATCTAGGATATTTCGACCTCCTTATATGATGTCACTTTATCGCCATCCTGTTGTTTTTGCGTGCCAATTACACTAGTATTGTGCTAATATAGATATGGGTACAGACATAGGATATCTGAAGGCAATCAAGATATTAGAGAAAAAGATTCCATTAACCCAGATGATAATGGGGCAAAAATTTATCTATCTAGGATATTTCCACCTCCTTATATGAAGTCACTTTATTGCCATCCTGATGTTTTTGCGTGTCAATTACACCAGTATTGTGCTAATATAAATATGGGTACATATATAGGATAATCTGAAGGCAATCAAAGCAGATATTACATAATCTTTTACAAGGCTTTTCCCCCAGGTTTAAGTGAACCTATATGTTGTATGATATGCTTAACTAAGATCAGGTATAAATTTCGTTTGGTTAACAAAAATGAATCTTTTAAAAACCAATTAAGGAACCTATACAAGTTGTGCACTTAGAATTAGTGCTTGATTAGTAAAACTTTAATCTCGGTGTTTCACTCATTCCAACACATATGGGTCATGTTATTTTTTTGGCTTAATTTGTTTCGTTTGTTTTTCTGTTCGTGATTGCTATTTAACTCATCTTAAAATGGTGAGGTAGCCTGCATATTTGGATGACTTATATCAAGTTTGTTTCGCCAACATTCTTGTCTGTGTTTCTGGTTCTGTACAAGTTTGACAATTCCGTACTGATTACTTTTACAGGTAAGCAGGCAACAGAGAGGAGCAGAGAACAACTCTCTGCTGCCAAGAAACATGCTGAATCAATTGCCAAGATCACTCGCGAACTGTCACAGGAATTTCTTGAGGTTGTTGGCTTGATTTCTTAATATTGAGTTTGTTGAGTTTGAATTGTAAACGCATGTAGTTATTTCTTCGCCAAAAGTCAGCCACCAAAGACAGAAAATGTTTTTGTGAACAAGTACTTCCTTATAAGAAAGATGTTGCAGTTTGCAACTTAGTGTATTTTACTAACTAGATTGCTTATCAAGGTTGTGGTTGTTTGTCCACCCTTTCATACGTTTAACAGGAAACTTGGAATATTTCCATTATATCTTCTATAGCTACAAATGCCTGTTCATGCATATTTCCGTGTTTGATATAATATACAGTATAAGATTTAGTTTTTACGTAATTGCTACTATCTTCTTTTGGGAGAATTTTTCTTAAAGTTGTTTTTTTTTGGATCACTACCTAGTAATATTTTCAACGAATACATCCTTAATCAATACTAATGCAAGTTTTCAATGTAGATGCCTGCTACGATCGAGGATTTGGAAGCTGCAATTCAAGATAATATTTCTCAAGCAAATTCCATTCTATTTCTGAACCACAATATTCTGGAAGAATATGAAAGCCGCCAGCAAAAGGTTATTTAACTCTTTTTACTTTCTTTCCATTCCTCTTTTATCATGCCTGATCTTGTAAATTTCTTTGATTTACAGATAGAAGCCATTGCTAAGAAGCTGGAATCTGACGAGGAGGAGCTAAAGAGGTGTGTGGCTGAAATAGACACCTTGAAGGTAAGTGAAGACAAAGACTTATGCTTATTCTTAAACTATTGACTTTTGGCGAAGATATAATGGCTGAAATCGTCTCCTCTGTTGGATTCATTCTGATTATATACGTCAGAGACTTCTGCTTATTCTTAAACTATTGACTAAATCAAAAATCTGCATTTGTTTATGTTGTTATGTATTGCACTTATATAGGTTTTGGTACATCAGAGACAATTTATAATTATAGCGCTTGTGCAGGAAAGATGGCTTCCGACGCTAAGAAATCTTGTAGCTCAAATAAATAGGACATTTAGTCAAAACTTTCAAGAGATGGCTGTTGCAGGAGAAGTTTCATTGGGTACTCAGCTACTACCTTCAGCTGTTAAAGATATGACTAACAAACCGACTAACGGATCTTGTTATATGTTTTAATGATTTATTTCAGACGAGCGTGATATGGAGTTCGATAAATTTGGGATACTTATCAAAGTAAAGTTCAGGTTAGTTCTAGAAAGATACTTTTCAGAGCATATTTGATAAGATTGTCCTCATCTGAAGTATCTTTCACTCTTTCTGATTATGTTTTCATTATAATCAGACAAGCTGGACAGCTTCAAGTCCTAAGTGCTCATCATCAATCAGGAGGGGTATTCACCATGTCCATATCACTATTATCTTCCATGCTTTTGTTATCTTCTAATCAACTATAAGTCTGTAACGAATTTTGTTTTGTAGGAGCGCTCTGTTTCTACTATTCTTTATCTGGTTTCTCTTCAAGACCTTACAAATTGTCCTTTTCGTGTGGTTGATGAGATCAATCAAGGTAAATGTACAGATTGACCTTATAAAAGTTTTTTTTTTTCAAAAGGTTAATGTTTTGGTTCATTCGTAATGTTTTGCTTCTTGTCTCATCAGGGATGGACCCTATCAATGAACGGAAGATGTTCCAGCAGCTAGTGAGAGCAGCCAGCCAGCTCAATACACCACAGTAAGGACATAATGTCTTCTTGTATAAAGAAACCGAAGTCCACCTCATTGATGACCTAGCAAGTTCATTTTGGACACTTGTCCCTGATTCACTCTATGGTGGTACATATTTCATTCATGTTTAGGACTCTCTAGTTCATTGCGACGATATTTTCACATTAAGTTTGTAAATTCTGATCCAAGTTGACTTCTGGATTCTCTTTCAATAGCTCCTCACAGCTTGTCCCCTCCGGATTTTGCCTAGCGTGCAAGTCTTTGAAAAAGCCTAGTAAGCTGTTTTTTTAGGTTATTGGGTTCATAGGTTTTCGCATGGCATGATAGGTTTGTCATCCCAACTATCATGTATGAAAGGAGGTTCTTAGATATGGTCGGCTTTAATAGTTTGGCCTGGGAAGATTTTGATTCTTTGTGTTTCCCCGTGTGTGTGGGGTGTTGGAAATTGTTGTTGTGGGTATTGTTAAGTGTATCCATTGGATAACCTTCTATTTGCACTTTTCAAGGAGGATCCATTGGATTAGACAGTTTTGTTTTTAACAATGTTATTATGACAGGTGTTTCTTGCTAACACCAAAGTTGCTGCCGGATTTGGTATATAGTGAAGCATGTAGCCTGTTAACCATCATGAATGGCCCTTGGATCGATGATGTTAAGAAAGGTACCTTATTAGTACTGGTTGATATCTCATCTGTGAAGCGGTGCTTTGTTTTTCACTCTCCTTTTGATTTATTGGATTGTTTTGTGGCATTTTTGTTCCAAATTGTTCAGCATGGAGCGGGGGTGATAGTTGGGGAACCGTAATGGGATTGGCTGACATTGAATGACAAAGATGTCTCTGATTACAAGACACCATCTGAAGGGTAAACTGGTAACAGAAGGATGGTTCTTATGATAGAAAATCTATAGACAAGGAACCCTGGTTCTGTGTTTTTTGCATTTTTTGATAGGATTGTAGAACGGAGTGGCATGTCATATTTTTATACCCTCATTTTCTGTGGACATAATATTGTGGGTATCAGGGTATGTGTCTGACATGCAGTATTAACTACTGCTTGCAGAGTTAGTCAAGTAAGATTGTGGATAAACTCAATTGAGTCCAACTCCAGTGTGCCAACACTTATATTATGAGAATCTGGCTATTTAACTTCATGCTTGTTTCCCATTCTATATATGGGATTGCTTCCAAGAAACAGGCACTTCAAACATATATATATACGTGGTTTTTCTTATTTCCCATCCCTTTCACAATTGTTAAAATCTATTTATTTCTCAATTCCAGTTTTTCTTATGTACCACCTTTTAAAAGTCAAATTAACAATGACTATGACCATTGTTTTTATTTCCCTATTTGTTTTCTTCTTCCCAAATCATTAAACCCCTCATTTTCATTAAACAAAACAGGAAATTATTAGGTTAGAAACCCTAAGATAGATTCCAATTAATTATTACTATAGTATAAGCAATCAGTGGGTAAACCATTTATGGAAGATCCGTTAATGAGAAACTAAGGAAAAGTATCTCAGCCAAGTTCAATCGGATTATGTAATCATATTGGAACCCATTTTATGAACAAGGTGTTGAGGTTATTAATTAACTACACATTACAAGCGTAATCTTATATGATCAATCAATTGCAGTGATCATCCAATTGCAGTAATACACAGTAGGGTTTACCTAGAATTATCGTTAAAGATAATAACACATGCTTCCATATCCCACCTTACATGAAATCAGTATAAGATCCAATCGATACAGTGTAAACTGTTAAGACCGTATATGCTCCAACTAATCTTAAGCAATATGATGCCCTAGTCCGCCATTTTTAATATCTTAAATTTTTTATGGTTTATGATGATTTTATTATTGGGTGTAAATAAAAAGTCAAGAGTTGGTATTTAGGACATCCGAAATTTAGAATGGGTGGTACTTAGGATAATTGGGGATAGGAATTATGGGGGATGGGAAATAGGAAAACTGGGGATGGGAAATAAGGAAAACCATATATGTATAGATTAAATTAAGAAAATGAGGTTATATTGAGATTAATGAGGTGATACACCTTCCTATAGAAGGGCTACACAAACCCGACTTAACCCGCCTATGCGTGGGTCTAAGATTGCTATTTTTAATTTCTTTGTTCATAACTGGAGATAACAAAAAAAAATATTGGGATACAAATTTACTTTGGAAATAAAAAAATTATTGATCTTTTCCTAACGGTTATAACATGAAAACGTTTCTAAAAACGTTGTTACAAGGTATTTTAATTTTTTAATACTCCCCAATAAATAGATGACCTATTAATTTTTAAATTTTGAACTAATAGATGACCTATATCATTAAGAAATTCTAATACTACCATTTTATTTGATTATTGTTAGTATAAGAAATGTGTATAATTCGATAGTCCCTTTACATAGGTGTTTTAGAATTCTTTCACTATAGAATTTACGAAAGTTTGATAAAATTCCGTGTCGATAAATTATAGCCCTTTAAAATTTCTTCAATAATTAGCTAAGTGACTAGGTCTACTTGTCCCTTTATTAGAGTGAAGAATTTCCATCAAATGAATTAGCTAGGTGACTAGGTCTACTTGTCCCTGTCTATGTTCTTAACTGATTAGAGCAAGTGAAAACTAGTACGACCCCCCTATATGTTAGGTAGCCCTTAACCGGCCACCCTTCTAAACTACCCTATCCCTTGGATGGTTAGAATTATCTCCCATCTTAGCCGTTGAATTCTCATATATAAACCAGAAATCTAAATCGCAGCTCTTTCTCTTCTCTCAGACTCTCAGTTTCTACGGAGAAAAAGAAAAACTCTTCTCTCGGTTTCTAATTTCTATCATTTTCCTTCTTCTCTGCTGCAGAATGTTCAGTACCCCCGTCAATTCACCGTAAGGTAATTTCATTACATGATTCAATCTGATTGTTTGATGATTCTTTGGGTTTATGTAATTATGTTCTTTGATTTGAATTTTATTGTTAGGGTTTATAGTCTTTATTTTGAATCTGATTGTTTGATGTACTTCAATTGAAATTTGTTTCATTTTTTCATTTGATGTATTGGGTTTATATTTGTTCTTTGATTCATTTGCATGTTTTTTTTTCCTTCTGTTTTTGTTTCATTAAAAAGGTTGATAACAATTCATTCAATCCTAACAGGCTAACACACTCCTGTAAATTTATTGTCATCAACTCTATGGCCTTGTACACATCAAGCCATTACCATATGCAAACTCCAGCTCTAACAACAACATCTTCATCACTAACTCAACTTTAACCAAGTCCTGTCTCATCATTCAATTCAGAAAAACTTTATATTTCATTCTCCAAACCAGTTCAGATTACCAACAACAATATACAACCAGCTCTACCAATGTATTCACCATAGTCTCAACCAATTTACAGCATTGTAACACAACCAACTCAAACCCATCTTGCAACTCATCTATATCCTCAACTTCATTTGTTGCATGTTCTTAACAAGATTCAGGGCATAAGCTTCTTTTCCTGTAGTTATTCACAATCCCTAACATACATCTAAGCTTAATAGTTTACTTCATTCATTCATTGCAATAGTGCTTCTTTTCATGTTTTTGTTCTTCCATTGAAATCTTTTGATAAGGTTAAATTGTTTTGCGCTGGAAAATGTCTGGAACTTGAAGCTGGAAATCAATTGAAAGGAGAAATTATCTTGTTAGAGAGGTATGTCAAATCTACTTTAACTGAAACTCCAATTGAGAACTCTTTTATCTGGAACTGGCACAGGTGTTAAGGGCTCACAAATGAGTTTTTTGCTTTTCTTCTGTTCTTGTTTGTTCTTTCTTCTGCATTTTATCCACCAATAACTGGTCCATAAGTTATGTTTGTAACAATATCTGTTATTCTTATTGTAATGTGAAAAATGAACTGCGGTTACATATGGAGTTAAGTAGAATGGTATCGAAAACACACAGTAACAAGAACCACTAGGAAATTAGAACCCAGTCGAGAGCCTTAAATTTAGCAGTAAACCACTTCAACTAGATATCTGGCTCGGTGTTATCTACTTGGGGTATGAATTAAAAATCCAAAGTTCAAATATTATTGGAATATGTGGCCAGCCCAACCCAAGTCCCACCCCTATGATTCATTACATGACTTACGTTATCATCATGTGCAATGTTATGGATAAAGTATTCATCACAAATTCTAATTGTGTGTGCATTTCCAAACTTGTTTCTGCGTTTAGCCTTTATTTTTCCTCATTGGTCATTATCATTTCCTTTTTGGCTCTTTATTTCAAAAAAATAAAATAAAATGCACACCGAACCTGTTTCTCGGTCTGAAAGAAAATGAAAGCAAAAGATAAATGCTGTTTTCAAGAATGTTAGGAAACAGAATTGGGAAACAATTTTCAAAATCTAAACCAATCAGGCTCTTATGGTATATTTCCCTAATAATTTAAAAAGGTTAGAGGATATTTTTGTATACAATTGCATAACACGTCTTGGTTTCTCTGAATTTGTAGGCAAAAGGTGTTGCATATTTAGCCTATGGTATTTGCGGGGAAAGGGAGTGAGAAGCTGCCTTTATTTGTTATCACTTCATCTCATGAAAAGTTGATTTCCCCTTATTTATTACCATGAAGCTCATTCCATTTCTCCGAACTACTCGTATCCCTCCCAGTCTCCTGGAAAGAATTGGTCTGCCGCAATGTCGTCTCATCCATAAGTACGTTCCCAGAGATCCAAAGTATAAGCCAAAGATTTATAGATACCCAGCTTCCTATGATCCATATGGCCCTAGACCCCCACCATCTGACAAGATCATGCAGCTTGCTGAACGTATGGCTGCCTTACCTCCCGAAGAACTGGCACAGATTGGTCCCACTCTAAGAAACAAGCTACAACATCCTAAAATGCAACGAATTGACTCAGAATGTACGGACCTTGGTTCTCAAGGCGGGGCTTCTGCTGGTTCTGCAAAGGTAGAAGAGAAGAAGGCAGAGAAAACAGCATTCGATGTTAAGCTTGAGAAATTTGATGCGGCCTCAAAGATCAAGGTTATCAAAGAGGTTAGAGCATTTACTAGTCTAGGATTGAAGGAGGCTAAGGAACTAGTGGAGAAGGCGCCAGTTATAATGAAGCAAGGAGTTACCAAGGAGGAGGCTGACGGTATTATAGAGAAACTCAAAGCGATCGGGGGTGTCGCAGTGATGGAGTGAAGTGATGGACTTCTGTGACTTACGTAAGTTTTAATGGGTTTTGTGCAGGCATGATGTATGATCTCATAGGCACGCATTTAGGGAACTAAAAATGTCGTGATGCACAAATTTCCCTCAAGTTGAATGAGTTTTCACCCACTAACTCAACATCGAAGAATAATTTCGTAGAGCTGATTTCAGGCATACTGTAGTTATGTAAGACTGCAATCCTAGAAACTTAGGCATCTGGAGAGAAGAATTTTTGTTGTCTTTTTATATTCTCCAGATTATGATAATTTGGGGAGTTCAGCTTGGTAGTCTGTCATCCTACTTTCATTATATGAACTGTAGTTTCTACTTTTGGTATAAGTGCCAGAATTGCTAATATTTTTATTTTCTTGGAAGAAAATGTTTACAAATTCACAAAGGGAACAGTCAGAAATATAGTTTTTGTTTAAGTAGGTGGAATTAGTTCTCTCTTCGGCTATAATGTCTCAAGAGTTGGATTGTGGTGACTGGTGAGCATGGTAATATAGAGGATTCTGCTGCTCCACCAGCTACATTTCTTATCATGATCACCATATGTTTACATAGTTGTTTTTTTTGAACTACTTACAACATTTCGTTTTAGTAATTATCAACCACAGGCATTAAGCACCAGCTCTAATTCAGTTAGACAAACTAAATCCATTTTAACTGAACGTTAAACCAAAGAAAAGAAGCCCTCAAAATTTTCTTCGGTGACCACCACACCCAGTTTGTGTCTCTGTATGGCTGCTGATTTATCCTTAAACTCTGAGCTGCTAGGGATGCAAATATACTCGTCTAGATTGTGCACAGTTCCATCTGCATCAGGTATTATGATACACACATGAAAGTCCAACATACAGAAGTGATGTGTGGAAATGAAACTGGTAACATCACTAACTCCGAAAGTAAATGGTCTTGATATTTACCTTCAGCTACAATGGGGTCATGTGAAGGAGGTTGAGAAATCCAATTTCCAGTTGGATCCTTCATGTGTCTCCTGTCAGTTGCAAAGCAACGAAGGAAAATTGGAGCATGCACAACCCTGAATAACCTGAGATAATCACAAACACAATTCACCAAGCTCCCTTTTTATTTTAGTTACACCAAGAAATGAATTTCAACAAGAATTGAACATAAAAACTTTGCAAGTAAGTACCTTTGATACCCACTGTACAGCTGAAATGAAGGTTGAATAGCTTCCGCAACATAGTGGGCTAAAGGGCTAGGGAAAGGAAGACTGGAATCTAGATCCCACACTTGATGAGCATCGTCTTTTCCGTTTCTCTGTGATTTTCATAATGATTTTGGATTCTCGTCATTAAAGGAACATGAAATAGCCTAGTCAAATGCATTCAGTTTTCTGAACACGAAATAATCAAATGACAACTCTATTTTTTTTGTTTATTGCTGCATTATTATCTGGGTATTATAACTGGAGTTGCTAAATAACACTGAACTCACCTGAATGCAAATGACATGATAATCCCATAGAACCAAGCCATCGCCTCTTTTGCTAGCCTTTTGGTGCCACAATGGAATCTAGATAATTTTGATGCGGAACTGTCAAACTCATATATTACAAAGATTTGAAGCTAAATAAGAAAGAAAGAAGAAGAACTAACACACAAACAAAACAAGAAATGATGATCCAAAAGTAGGCAAAGACATTTGTATGTCGGGTGTAAATAATTACGCTTAGACTCATCGTATGAATAAATCAAAGACTGTTTTTGTCGACGCTGCCAAGATGATTAACATTTACAAGGTTGATGTCAATAATGTTTTCTTTTCAGACTTTCTCTAAATCACAATCTCAGTCAAGTACCACGAATCATTATACAACAATAGAGTATTTTTTCAAGAAACAATTTCTCAAGCAGTCTATTGACACCTATTCCAATCGATTCAGAACAACTACTCCATCAACAAAATCACAAGTCAACTTTTGTTCTTTTGCCATCTTCTCATGTCAAGATATTTGGTTAAGTTTGCCTATTTCAACACCACTTGTTCAAACTCTGTCACCTCCAATAACAGGATGGAACCTTTGCATTTGCTTCCCAATTCCCCTATTGCTTATTAACTAATCTCATTGAAACACAAATCATGGGCAGTTTGTATTTCTAATTGAAGAAACCCCAGGTATGAAATTTATAGTTAAAAATTGATACACAAAAAACAAATACCAGTCACCAAATACAAAATACCAATAAGAATTTAGAGAAGGAACAAAGGGAATGGAATTAAGTATAGCATAGGAAGCAAGGAGTATGACATACCTGTTTGTCCTTATTGGAAATAAAGACGACAAAAAGATCTTTTCCATCTTCATCTGCTAACCCTAACTTGATTAATTTTTTACATAGTCTGTATACATTCTCCTCACTTCAACCCAAAAACACATCATAATTCAGTGATCAAAACAACATAAAGACATAAAGAGAAAGAAGGGAGATTGTTAGTTAGTTACCAGTAACAAGGGGTATGATCAAATGAAGACAAATCTGGGGAAGAGTTATTGGGAGAAGAGGAGGAAGTTATGATCGAGGGGAACTCCATTCTTGAAGACATCAATCAGATTTTCTCTGCTCATCACAAGGCTTAGGTGAGGTGGTGGTACAGTACAACAGATATATATTTTGTTGACCACCGTTTAACCAAGGACTGTATGACCCTACCACGTTATTGGTAGGTCTTAACATCGTTAACTTCTCCGTTCGAAAACGACTGTTAATGTGTAACATGTCCCACCAAACACATGGGTGGATCTTTTAGGGGTACATATAACGTGGGTGTATTCATCCAATTACATATATTCCTCAAATGAATTTACCTTTATGCAGAAAGGATGCGTCTGTGCGCCTGTGGCCCTGTGTGCAGTGTGCACTTGGTACTCACAAATTTTTCAAGCCAATGTCCTTCATTTCCTTTGTTTACTATTTTAAGTTTATTCCTTGGGGAATTTGGTTTAGTAGAGTTTAAATCTCTTTTCTTCGTCTTGTACTCACAAATTTTTCAAGCCAATGTCCTTCATTTCCTTTGTTTACTATTTTAAGTTTATTCCTTGGGGAATTTGGTTTAGTAGAGTTTAAATCTCTTTTCTTCATCTTGTAGTGTCTGTCCGCATTTTGCTTGTTACGCGGCTTGAATATTATCCGTAGTGGTCCGCGGACCTCTATGTCACTCATTCGGATTCCTCACGCCCACCAACCCCTTGTTTCCATCGAGGTCGTCAGACACGTATTCTCGAGCTACATTAAATGCGGGTGGTTGGGCCAGTCCCAATCCCACGTGGGTGGTATCGGTCCTCTTGTCATGTCCATGTCGGTTGGACTATCTCGGCCAGTTGATTACATCTTACCTCGTGATGGGTTAAGGCCATCCTTGGGTGCTTCTGTGGGACTTATCTATCTTGGGTGCCCCTTTATTTTATAGTTGGTCTTGGCAGATGGCGCATCTGTGAGTGATGTCATCCACGTGGACCTGTTAGCGCACGTGGCAATGGAATAAATTAGTGTACTTACAATTTGCCCCTCTTCTGTTTGGGCGTTTGGGTTTTGTTGGAAGAAGAATCCAGTGTGTACGTTTTTATCTCCCTCATAACTTCTCCTAAAAAGGTGCTACTGCATTTATTGTGCACGTTTCCCACGTCCGGCCATAACCGCCCTTTGGGTAGTGGAGCGGTTCCCCAGTTCTATATAAAGAGTGAGAGAATGTGACTTTAATTCACATTCCAGTTTATTCTTTGTTCTTGTCTTCATCTTCTAACTTCTTGGACAACCCTGCTTTGCCGCCCTCACGTGGTTGTCGTGGCTATTCTTCTTCATGGTTGTTACTTGATGCTTCTTCTTCGTCATTAGCATTGATTGATTCTTCGTGATTCATTTTGGGTGGTGATTTGATGATGTTTTAAATTTAAATGTACCACGGGTTTTGAGAGTTGGCGCTCTTGAGTTGGGTGTTCCATTGGTCATGCTTAGATTTTATTTCTTCTTTTGAGTTCGGATAATGATCGAGAGTTTAGTTATCTCGATTAGATGAAATTTAGGGTTTTTCTTCTTTGCTCTTGTTCTTGATTTTCTCGATTTTTGATCTTCTCTGCTTCGATTTGAGTTCCTATTCGTGTTTGTGTCCCATGAGACATGTCCCACCATCCACGGGTCCTTATCGGAGACTCCTCCGTCAAGTCCTCATCGATCTCCCGGAGTGATCTAATGTAAGGGGTGGAGCTTCGCCCCACCTACTCGGGGTAATCTTCGGGATGGACCAACATCCTCATCCTCCGTCAAAGATCTTCACTTAGAAGGGTGATCCTCATGCGAGGATCAGGTATATGCGCTTGAGTCTCAAGAACCAATGTTCGCAATGAACCTTTGGATGTGCGGCCACTTCTTAACCCATCCAGTGCCTGGTTCCGTAAATCGACTAAAACTCTTACTTGAAGAAAGGCTACGGAGATAGAGTCTTCAGACTTAGTTCCTCTCCAGAGGAAGGCTTTACCCGTGGTTTTGCGGAAAAAGGTTTCGAGGATGACTCTGCTTTACTTTGGCCTTTATCTCACGGGTAATAAGAAGTTTACTTTTCGGCACATTGATCTCGAGGCCTTCGGTGAACGCATGGTCTTCGGCATTTTCGGGTTCGTTTTTATGCGTGATAAAGACATAACTGAGATGGTTACCAATTATAAGTACGATTTTCATTTCTTTGGGTGCTTTGTTCAAGTTTGATGTTACCCTTGTATAAAAATTTGGGTGATGATTTCTACTATCGGGTTAAATGCATTTGTGCATTCTTCGCTCTTCGTGAATCTAATTCTCAGATTAGAAAAGGAGAAAGGGTGGTATACTCCACGAGAATTTCACCTTTGGAGTTTATGTTACTTGGCATCTACACGGAAGTTCGCCTTTTGAAAGGTGATTCCAAGATGGCGAGGATTCTAAAAATTCTGCTCAAGCGTGATCATGACTACGAGTGGTCTGCCCCTTTGTTCTTGAAGTTGTTGGCCGTGGGCTATGGTTTCGGTCCCTGGTCCCCGTGGTTGGCAGCTGCTTCTCCTCGTTACGCGCATCAGCGGATGAGTTTTCTTTGGTATGGATTTTGTTTATAGTTGTTGATGATGCGAAGATGAAGATGTCCCATCTCGATGCTATTCCTCAAATAATACTAATGTTGTTAAGGTGCGTTGTTTGTTTTCTTCGTTCGTATGCACTACGTTTTCTTAAATAATGGTAATTATGCCAAGAAAGGTGATGCTGCTTTTATCATTATGTGTTGTAGGTGTGTAGAGGTAAGAAGATTAATCCCAAGCAATCATAATTCTCCCGAGGTTCCTCTCATTTCGAGGATGTGAATAGTCCCGTGTGTGGTGATGAGGACTCTTCCGATAGGGAAGAGCGAGAGAGAAGGTGATGGTGATCGGGCGGTTGACGGTGGAGGTGATGATCGGCCTTGGTGGTGGTCGGGGTGACTCTATTGGTGGTGGTATCCGACCACCGGTGGGTGGTCAAGGTGACCCGAGCCATTGGGGGGTGGTCAAGATGACCCGGAGCCATTGGGGGTGGTCAAGATGATTCGGCCACAAGGTGACAGACCATTGGGGGTGGTCAAGGTGATTCGGCCATGTGGTGGTGGTCAAAATGGCCACCGCACCTTGGTGAGGTTAAAGGTGATTCGGATGTTGGTGGTATTGGTGGTGGTAACTTGTCTATTGGTGGTGGTGGAAATCATGCCGGGGTTACTCGATCCGGTGTGAATGTTATAGATAAAGGTAAGGGACTTGTTCTTAGTAGTGGTGATAAGGATGGGGTGGTTGTTATGAGTTTCGTTTGGTAAGGTTTTGTCAATTTGACATGTCCACGGTTATGGGGCTTGTTTCGGACTTCACTGTTCCAGCTGGTGATGATTGGAGTGTTCTCGAGGATAACAAGGCGTTGGTGGCCCATCACGGAACGATCTTTGGGGTTTTGGTAGTGCCCTCAGGGTTTCTTTGGTACCTCCTCCACTGTTGGTGGGGCCTTGGTGCAAGGTAATGTTGGTCTTGCTCATGGTGGGAATACCTCGGACTCCCCCTAGATGATTTCGTGATCCTTAGATGGCGATGATCTTTGTTTTGGCGTGGGATAGTTCTCTCCCCTGTGATTGAAGGGAAAGAGTTCGGATGCACAGAGGGGTTATTGGAGGTTTGTTCTTCGAATATGATGTGAGCTAATCTTCCCTCATTTTGCGATAGATGATGAGAAGTGAGTATTGTAATCACCAACTTTACCGGCTCTTTAGGGCCAAATCTTAGAGGAAGCTTCGGCATCTTTCAAGTGTCGAGGCTTCGGTCCGCTTAAGGATGAAGAAATAACCGAAATAAAAGAGTTTGCTTAAAACGTAAGGAAGCGGCGGGGGCACGAAGAGGCTCAGCTACGTTCTGAGTTGGCTCTGGTTAAGGCCAAGTTAGCTGTTGCTGAGGAAAATTCCTCATCCATTTCAGGTCTGCGCTCCCTCTTCTTTGGTAGTTTCCTGCTCCTTATTTATTCTGAGTTTTCTCTTTCTTCCCTCCTCCCTATCTATTTTGTTTAACGGGGCCCTTTTATGGACGCGGGACAATCTTGAGCAAGCCCGAGCAGATTTCCTCCTTAGAAATTAGACTTAATGTTCTGGAAGGCGGCGCGGCGGCAGCGCGGTCTTCGCATCCCTCGGATGTGCGGACTTATATGCGTTTGTAAAAGAGAGAGACGATGCTAGGGGAATGTAGTGCTCTCGGTAGTGCTCTATCCGCGTCTCGGGCGTTTTTTTTTTTTCAAGCCAATGTCCTTCATTTCCTTTTTTAAGGTTCCATTTGGTTTAGTAGAGTTTAAATCTCTAAAAATGAGAAACGAGTTTCTTCATCATATCATTGTGCATTCCCTACTAATTCTCATGCACCTAGTTGCATCTACACGGATGAAAGGCTAAAAAGCTCGTAGCCCTGTGATTTAACGGGCAGCTATTGGGGTTCAGTTAGTAGTTGGATTTAGGATATGATAATAATCTTGCGTTCGTGCACAAAGGTGGCTACTACTGGTATGAGTTATCGGTTCTCCTGATTTGTCGAGAGACTGATATTTCTCGTGTATTATTATTCTTCACCAACCCGAGATGTTATATCCAACAGTTGTGGGATGT
Source organism: Papaver armeniacum (assembly GCA_023531295.1). Taxonomy (NCBI): domain Eukaryota; kingdom Viridiplantae; phylum Streptophyta; class Magnoliopsida; order Ranunculales; family Papaveraceae; genus Papaver; species Papaver armeniacum. The sequence goes on along the minus strand of JAJJWW010008624.1, from coordinate 111,526 downwards.
TCTTCTTTTGCCTGTTTTGGATCCTCAAAAGATGTGTTTCTGACGTGGAAAGTAGACGATCAATAGTAAATATTATAATTATCCTATTTTCTTTTTATTCGTTAGATAGAATTATACTGTGCTATTTTCAACTCTCCCTAATTTTAGAAATGAAAATCCTAATAATAATAAAGAAAAAAAAATAAAAAAATTCCACATCATATCTTCAGAGATTGGCCGGTGCGACCGTGGATTGTTTTTTGTTTTGGGGTATCATTTTCATCGTCCCTGGAGTGCCGCCTAACTTCTTGTTTCCATAACTTAACGTTTCCCTTTTCCGTTTCTTCAATTCAATTCATAATCAAATCGATTAAAATCAAACCAAAACATAAAGTTAATTTTATTTTTTTGGACAGAGAAAAAGAAAGCAATTATTCACTTTCTCAAGTATCCATCCATCTCCTTTGCCAGCTCTACAGCTTTTTCTTCTCCTTCTCCTCTTTTTCTCATATTCAATTCTCTTTCTATTTCTCTTTTTCTGAATAGTATAATACCCATAACTCAATCACTCACTCCCATCATCATATTCAATTCTTACACAATTAATCTTTTCGACTCAAGATCTTAATAAGGTAAGATCCAGCTTTAATTTTCTCTTATATCATCTTTCTGTTGTTATTATTCTGCTTGATCATTGATTCATTCGTTTTCTAGCTGATCTCTGGTTTGATTGAGTATGTGTCATTGCATATCATGTTGATCTGAGCGTCTAATTGACCAATTCTGGGTAATTCCGTTTTGGCTGTTTCTGAGTGTTTATTTGATCCGTTGATCTTTTTTATAGATTCGATGAGTAATTTATAGGAATTACAGTATGCTATATTGATTGATGATTTTGAAATGAGATGGTTTGAATTTTAATTTTGAACATTTTAATTTCAATAATAGTATACTAAACCATATAAAGTTATGTGTGGACAGAGAAGCTGAGTTTGATCTCTAGGTTACCATTTTCCAGAAAGTGTGGAACGCTTTTTTTGTTTTCTTCCCCACTAATTGGATTCTGAGGATTCTAACATTGCATTGTATGGTGTTACGTGGAAATCTATTGGGATTTTTGACATCTGTAGCACAGTTGATATAAAGCTTTGTACAAATTAACTACATGTTGGATGGAAATGACACTTGCTGTCTGTTGTCCTGAATGTAAATTGGTGTTAGGGAATTGATTTTCAGTCTTTTGGTTTCTTATGTTTTATCTGGACACATTTATTTGGGTCATGGTAATCCGAACTGGAAGTAAGGATAGTGTATGTGATGTTGAACTCCGTCTTGACATGTTGGCGCATAGGAAATTAGAATATGTGCACATTGCAAGTATTTGATTTTTACATTGTTAGTTAGCTGTGCTGAAGCATGTCTACAATGAGTAGTATTCCGTGTTAACTCACCTGATGGTTGGTACATGTAATAGGGCTTGTTGTTGCTTGTGTATAACTACTTTGAGAGTTTAATAAGCTATTATTTCGTTGTGTGTATTATCAATTTTCGATAGTTGATATATTTAAGAAAAATGTGTACCGTTAAGTTGTTGATCCATGTAAACTTATTTCTTCATGTTCCTGAGTTTTTTTAGTTTCTTTAACTCTCGTGTTTAAAATTTTCTTTTCTTTATCTTCTTCTTCTCATTGTTGTTTATAATTGGAATTTTAGGCATTGTATCGAGTTGAAAAAGTGCTTCAGTATTTCTTTTAAGAAAAGAAATAAGAAGGTTGCTACAGAATGGCCAGCAATACAAAGGTTCTGGATCCTGCATTTCAGGGAGCAGGGCAGAAAATGTATCCTTTTTTTATAGATCATGCACTCAAAACATACTTGATGCCTCCTTGTTTTCTTCTGCATCCCTCATACTGAAATGTTTGCTGCTATAATTTTTTTTTGTTTTTTTTCTTTTGTATTTTTAAAACATTTGGTACTGAGGTGGTAATGCAGTAAGTTATTGCCTAGCGTTTTTTACTTTAAACTTTGTTGAGCTCCGAGTAGATTCCTTCGCTGTTTTGACTCGAATTTAAACTTCGATATTATTATGCTTTTATAAGTTGTCTGGTTTTTATCCTTGACATTTCTTAGAGGAACTGAAATTTGGAGAATTGAAAACTTTGAGCCAGTTCCATTGCCAAAGTCTGAACATGGTAAATTCTACATGGGGGATTCATACATTGTTTTGCAGGTACTTGCATATTGTACTTTCCATTCAAGTTTCCCTAATGCTTTGAAGGATTGGACTTTTTTTAAGCTCATTTGTGAATAAGATACCGAATGCACCTTTTATTTTTTACTCAGTGTCATTGTATCTTTGGCGCCATAGTTATTCTTTCTTTTATTTGTAAGACTTGTTGTGTAAGTGCCTATTGTTACTGACCAAATAAATAATTAAATACTGCAGACTTCTCCTGGCAAGGGAGGTGCCTATCTGTTTGATATCCATTACTGGATAGGAAAGGATACGAGTCAGGTGCGCCCCATTTACTATTTTGTGGCAAACAACGCGAATTACCTAAGTGTTCACTCCCTCTTGATGTTATGGTTGCTAAATTTGGTATCAGGATGAAGCTGGAACAGCAGCAATCAAGACAATCGAGCTTGATACAGCTCTTGGAGGTCGTGCTGTGCAGCACAGGGAACTCCAAGGCCACGAGTCTGATAAGTTTATTTCATACTTTAAACCATGCATTATTCCATTGGAGGGGGGTGTTGCTACAGGATTCAAGAAAGTTGAAGAAGAAAAGTTTGAGACTCGTCTGTATGTTTGCAAAGGAAAACGAGCTGTCAAGCTGAAGCAAGTAAGAGGCCTATAACTTTGTTAGTTTGTTATATAATGGTGCACGTTAGTAGATATAAATCTCCAAATTGTTCACGCAGGTTCCTTTTGCTCGCTCTTCACTGAACCATGACGATGTCTTTATCTTGGATACCGAAAATAAAATTTATCAATTTAATGGTGAAAACTCAAACATTCAAGAAAGAGCAAAGGCTCTTGAAGTAATTCAATTTTTCAAGGAAAAGTACCATGATGGAACCTGTGAAGTTGCAATTGTTGGTGAGCATTTTCCCTTTACAATTCTACTGCTATGATGTGGTGAACAAAGAGATGGAATTTTCCCATTGGGGTTACCAAGTAGAATTTTTAGAGTTTGCTTTATCTTGCTAAGTCCAACTTAAGGAAAATGAATACTATCTCAATGTTGATTGTCTTCGCTTTTGCTTGCTTGAGTTAGCTTTGCTTAAGATGGATATGGAGAGTGACCATTGATATTTGAATAGATGCTTTCAAGATATCTTTTGTTGGCAGGGGTTTATCAACGAATTGCTCTAAGCATTATTTATTTTCTCACCTAGACCCTTTGTATCAAAATCAACCAAAGAGCTAAATATTTAGTTTGGAGATCATCTTACATATGTTGATGTTTGTACTAGATGATGGAAACCTACGAACAGAGTCAGACTCGGGAGAATTCTGGCTTCTATTTGGGGGGTTTGCACCAATTGGCAAAAAAATCGCAAGTGATGACGATATTACTTTGGAGAGAACTCCTGGGAAGCTTTATAGGTACTCTTTCTCACTCAGTTACTTTGTGAATGAGGAATAAATCAGCCTTGTGTCGATCATGTCGAGCTTTCTTTTTTATATAAATTGTTGTAGGATCAATTTGATTAAACTCTTATAGCACTTTTCTGATACCTAGCAACACAAAATGCATTTTTGTGCTTACTTTCATTAAGTAGTTGGTGGTTCTTCTGATGACAGAGTTGTTACCAGATTTTTATGCATAATATGTTTATTGATTCTCTCTTTATTTAGTGTATGCTGGTAAATCAATTTTCCTTAAATGGTTGCACATTATTGTATTAGTTGTTTTGGTGAATAGCTAATTCTGAGCAAAAGCAGCATTTGCTCAATGTCATATGTGCCCTTAAAGAACCGTACATTGCTATTGAACAATCTAATGAATGTAAATATGTGTCTAATTAAAAACAATGTTTATATTTCGGCCTTCACCAAATTTTAGAGTACTGAGCAAGACGTAGCCACGTAGTATATAGCTTCACATTACATTTCAACTGAACGTTTATGTATTAACTAACTTGCATCACCGGTTTTCGCAGCATTACTGATGGTCAAGTGGCACTGATAGAAGGTTCATTATCTAAAGGCATGTTGGAGAACTACAAATGCTATTTACTGGATTGTGGTGCTGAGGTTTTTATTTGGGTTGGTCGGGTTACTCAAGTGGAGGAAAGAAAAGCCGCCAGTCAAGCTGCAGAGGTAGGCAGTTGCATCACATTTCCCATTGCAGATCATATTGTCAGGGAACTTATTTCTGCGAATCTTCTATCAGGAATTTATTTCCAGCGAAAACAGGCCACGTTCAACTCGCATAACTCGAGTCATTCAAGGGTATGAGACGCATGCATTCAAGTCCAATTTTGAGTCCTGGCCTGCAGGTGCAGTAGCTTCTAGTACTGCTGAGGATGGAAGAGGAAAAGTAGCAGGTATTAATCACATCTCTCAATAGTTGATGAAGTTGGAACTCTTACTGGGCAGTATTTTTAACAATAGAGCCATTTTGGATTTGTTTAGCTTTGCTCAAGCAACAAGCACTTGGTGCTAAAGGAACTGCAAAAGCTACTGCTGTAAATGAAGAAGTCCCACCTTTGCTTGAAAATGGCGGGAAACTTGAGGTACTTGTGTCACCACTTCTCTTTCCACGCTCTTTAATTTTGGTTGATTTCGGTTTAATGACATGTGATCTTTAGAAGCCTCTAAAAGTTGATCTGATTGATTACCCTTCACCTTTTTCAGGTATGGCGTATTAATGGAAGTGCCAAGACTCCAGTTCCTAAGGAGGAGATTGGTAAATTTTACAGTGGAGATTGCTATATTGTCCTATATACGTACCATGCAGGCGACAAGAAAGAGGACTACTTTTTGTCATGTTGGATAGGAAAGGATAGCGTTCAGGTTTGTAATTAAATTCTGGGCCATGGTTTAAACTTATAGATTTTGAGCTCGTGCAGTCACATATATACATCTGAATAATTAATTTGTTTGTCTGTTGACAAGTTGTATCCATAATTTTGAAACAGTGAATTGACTGATAAAAAATACATGTAACATCTGTTTATATCGACTTATTTTCAGGAAGAACAAATGATGGCTTCTCGATTAGCTAACACGATGTCTAATTCATTTAAAGGCAGGCCTGTTCAGGTATTACGGTGTTCCATCTTCCAATTAGTTGGGGTGTGATTTATATAACATCGGAATTTACAAGGATTTCCTGCAGGGTCGTGTCTTTCAAGGAAAGGAGCCACCACAGTTCGTTGCGATATTTCAGCCTATGGTTGTTCTCAAGGTAATGATAGTAATGTATAAGGGAAACTATAATTTGATACTCGAATTTTCATAGTAATGTCTTACACGAGAATCATCAGTTGGCATTCATACTCAATGATAGCCTGTGCTGTTTCTGTTTTAGGGTGGGATAAGCTCTGGTTATAGAAAGTCTATAGAAGACAAAGGTGTAAATGATGACAGTTATTCCACTGATGGTGTTGCACTCATTCGGATTGCTGGGACATCTCTGCATAATAATAAAGCAGTGCAAGTTGATACGGTACATTGTTGTGTTAGCTTTGCTGCCATTTTATGCATGTGTATGTATCCTTTGGGTTTTCAATGGAAGTAGTAATATACTTATCAGGGTTTTATCTGATGTGCTTACGGTCCCTGACTTCTCTATCAATTGACTTTAAAATCATTTTGGTTTTATCCTATTATTGCTATTCTACTTAGCTAGTAAACTTTTTTAGTGAGATAACCTTGGAAACTATTCCTAGATCCTATGATAAACCATGCTACCTTTTGTAGTGTGTAGTTTACTAGTTTCGGTGGTAGACAGTCTGTAAGCTGGTAGTTTGTCTCATTCGATTTTGATGCCGGTTGTTTACTTGTGTTTTTAAGTAGCCAAGTTGTGATTTCGAAGGTGTGTAGCGCATGAGTGTCAGTGTGTTAACCTTTCTTCATCCATTCATTACTTTCATTGCATCCGTTACTTATATCTCATTGGTTGATGTACTTTCCTGGGAATTTCTTGTGTTAGGATATATACCCTTCTTACCATATAACTTTTTCCCCCTTCCTGGTGACACTAACACTAACATATTTGGGTATACATGTTTTTAGGTGGCATCATTCTTGAACTCCAATGACTGCTTCCTTTTGCAAACTGGATCATCACTATTCACATGGCATGGAAACCAGAGTACCGCTGAGCAGCAACAATTAACTGCAAAAATTGCAGAATTCTTAAAAGTAGGCTTTAAGGAATTATATGTTTGGGTTTGGCCTTTTTCTTTTCCTGCAGTGTGATCTTACTGAATTTCACTCCTGTAAAAATTCAGCCAGATGTTGCTATGAAATATACGAAGGAAGGAACCGAGAGTTCAGCATTCTGGCATGCACTGGGAGGGAAGCAAAGTTACACAAGCAAGCAGGAATCGCAAGAGATTGTTAGAGATCCTCACTTATACACTTACTCATTCAATAAAGGTCGTTACTTATTCGCAGGCATTTGTATATTTTCTTCTTCAGTATATTCCCTTGGATAATATCAAACCACTGTTCGCAAATTAATGGCAGAAGCTGACGATTTTTCTTTTTTTATATCTTTTCAATATTTTGTTTTTTTCGCGGTGTTGGTCAGCAGGGAAGTTCGAGGTGCGCTCTTATGACCTTTTCACTTTTTGGATTGAGCTAAAATATAATTTGGGCCTATTTTTCTCTATAAAGAATGCACTGTTTAATTTGCATCATGGTTAAATAAATATGAATAAGAAGTTTAGTAAAGAATAACAAAAGAAAAACGTGTTCAGTAAGAAGTTTATATTAGGTGTTTGCTTACCTCGTCATCTTGTTTCCTAATTGAGCAGGTAACAGAAATATACAACTTCTCCCAGGATGACCTGTTGACTGAGGATATGTTGATACTCAACACACTTGCGGAGGTGTTTGTGTGGGTTGGTCAGTCTGTTGACTCCAAAGAAAAGCAAAAGGCATTTGAGATTGGGCAGGTATTATTTCTTGCATAGTAGCTTATAATTTCTAGCTATTGTGTATATTTGTCTCATGCATCACTGAAAATTTTCAGACATACATCGAGCTGGCATCAGCTTTGGATGGGTTATCTCCTGATGTAGCGTTGTACAAAGTCACAGAAGGGAATGAACCATGCTTTTTCACAACATACTTCTCGTGGGATTTCGCAAAAGCCCATGTATGTTTTCATTTTGCAAATCTTCCAGTTTTATACTTTCTGACCCTATTGTATCCACATTCGAATTGATAAATCATCAGAGTTTGTTAATTGGCTTACGTTAACCTAATCTTGTACCAACTTTATTTCTACTTTTTTCTTTCGTTCTCATTAATCCTCTTGTGAAATTAAAGGTTCAAGGGAACTCATTTCAAAAGAAGCTAGCTTCACTCTTTGGGGGAGGACATGCTGTGGAGGTAAATGATTTGTTTATTAGTTATTCCAGTTACCATGCAGAGGAATCCCAAATTGCCCTCTCAATTAAGTTTTTGCTAGGTTTTAGTTGGGTACAGTTTGATGCTTACTGAGTCATTGCAAAACCAGGATAAATCTAATGGTTCAAACAGTGGAGGACCAACTCAAAGGGCTTCAGCTTTAGCTGCCTTAAATTCTGCATTCAGTCCATCCTCTGGTGGCACAAAAACTGCAGTTTCACGGCCTTCCTCTTCAACCCGAGGATCATCACAAAGGGCAGCTGCTATAGCAGCCCTTTCTGGTGTTCTAACTGCGGAACAGAAGAAGCCATCACCTGATGTCTCTCCATCTCGAGCAAGAGGAAGTCCAGTCAGGAAGGCCCGCGATCCTGGTTAGCAACTTGATATAATCCTATTCCTTTAAATTTGTTATCTAGTTTTTTTTTTTTATTGATAGGAAAGAAGGAATGCATTAATTTCTTAAAAAAAGATTACATTAGGAAAATAAGGTAGAATGGCCATCCGTTCACCAGAAAAATTTGTTATCTAGTTTTATCTTAATAAGATTATGGTTGTTGAGTTAAATAAGATATCTGTTTCCTTTTACGGATTGAAGGAAAAGAAAAAGAGAAAGATTCAGAGGCTGAGGCTGAGGTGTTTCCCAACCAAAAGGAGAAATAACACTCAACTTTTATACACCTCCTTATTTATCTGCTTGACTGATGGAAGTCACACGGCTGTGCCATTCTTATATTGAATCTCATGCTTTATTTTGTATGCTAAATTCATATCGGAGTTGTAGATAGTCTAAATATTGTATATATTGCAGAGGAAAAGAGTGAGAGTACTGTTTCAGAGGTCGAAGCTCCTCCAGAAGTTTCAGAAGTAGTAGAGGAAGTAAAGGAAACAGTAGAGGAAGTAAAGGAAACTGTAGAAGATGAAGTAGAGTCAGTATCAATATCCGAAAACAATGGAGAAGACACAGAGGAAAAGCAAGACGAACCACAGGCAGATGAGATTGCTGCTGGAAGTACTACATTCAGTTATGATCAATTAAGGTCCAAGTCAACTGATCCTGCTCAGGGAATTGACTTTAAACAAAGAGAGGTATGGAAAATCAAAATAACTACTGTAACTGAGTACTTCTGCCCGGTTAACTCTTCTTTTCATAATCCCATTTACTTTGGTATAAACATATATATATGTATATGTATATACAATTCATATTTGGTATAAACATTTTCATTTTCTTAAAATTCTCAGGCCTATTTGTCTGACGAAGAGTTCCAGACAGTACTTGGGATGACGAAAGAAGCTTTTTATAAGCAGCCAAAGTGGAAGCAAGACATGCAGAAGAAGAAGGTGGAACTCTTTTAAGTGGGAATTGCCAAACTAAAACGAAAAGTTGATTTATTTTTTCTCAACTCTTATTTTACCGATTATTTGCTTCTCATCATCTTGTTGTCTATTTTCCCATTTGGAAAAAAAAAGGGGTGTGATTTAAAAGAACAGAAAGGTGTGTATCACACCAAATTTGCTATATCTAGGGTGTTGTGTGATTTCCCAGTTGAGGAAGATAGCTGCTTCTAGTAAGTCACCAGTGTTAACAACCACAGGATGCACTACCACTTGGGTATTTATATTTTTCGGGTTGTTCCCAGTCGTTTGAGGTCTGGGATTGTATTTTTAGGGCATCTATGATGGCAGTTGTGACCGTAGGTGATATTCTTTTATTTGTAAAAGTTGGGGGGTTGTTTGTTAACCATTAAAATGGTTCCCCGTTCTGGTTTGAGATCTTATTAGTGGGACTTTAGAAAGAGAAAGACAGAGATGGTTTGCTGAAGTTGTTTTGTATGTGTTGTCATTTGATGTTGATTACGATTGATTCTTCTTCAATTTTAGTGATTTTACCATATAACAGTCTGTACTAGACCATGTACCTCTACTGCGGTTATAGTTTTAACTTGTCCCTGTATTAGCGAGGCAAATGTATTTTCACACAATTTTTCAGGCAACTTGTTTTTGCACTCGAATTAAACCCAACTTCAGGGTGTGCATGGACATGATCCAAATGAACCTGTAAATTACAGAGGTTGACTTTAGTAGGTCATGGGAGGGATTGAGAATTGAGATGTAAAAACATTTTTGTACCGTTAGTCATTGTATTCTCCTGAACTCAAAACGGTTATTATGGAAGTCAAGACCTTGTTGACAATGCTAAACTATAGCTAGAAGTTGGGACAGCAAAATGAGATGTAGTTAAAAAATGAAAACAGCAAAGTTGTCTACCATTTAAACATATAGGTAGCTGTAAATGCGAAGCCACTGTTAAAGATAAAAAAAGATAATTAGCTGAATGACAACCAACAAAGAGGATTCTTGTTACAGACTACTCACACTAGAAATCTAGCACCCCTCCTAGTTCAAAACATAACTTCATTTAGTGTTCTGGGTCCAAATATCAAATTAATAAAAATTATCCATTTCTCAAGTCTTTATCACCTTTATCTTAAGTATAGTAATATTTGCTAATTGTCTTATCCTAGACTCTAATCTTTCAATAATGCAAGATTTGTCCAGAAAATACTCTCCAATGTAGCCTGTAGGTGTCCAAATTAGAGGAGTGGTCATGGAAATGCAACTGAGTTGGAATAACTCCAAAAAGAAAGGTTGGTCAGTATTACTTTTTAATTTTGAAGGAAAACTCTGTACAAGGAGAACCCCAGACTACAAGTAAGAAAAGATAAATCAACAGTGGTGGTTTGTTCAACTTAAATACCATAATTGCTTTATTAATTAGTGTTTCACTAATTGCTCATAATAAATGACTAATCATTTTTTAATTATAAATGTTTTCTTAATTAATTATAATATTTATTTCTATTAATAAGTTATTTTGATAAATAGAATCAATAGACATTTTCTGCGACAATGAGTAGTAGAAGAGGTGGAGGCCGAAAGATTAGTGGTGGTTAAGGGCGGAGGCAAGCACAATTATATTTATTTTTGTTCTTTTATCGTAAAATGGGATACAAAGTCCATTTTTACTTGTATCCAACTGCCAAGAATTTTTTCTCCCTCTCTCCTCAAAATCCTGGCTCCGCCCCTGGTTTGTGGTGGAAGAAGTAGTGACGGTGAATGATGGTGAGTAGTGATGGGCAATATTAATTTTATGTTGTCGTTACAACATCGATAACATCGTAGTGTGGAAGATGTGGTTGGTTGTTTTTAACACTTTTGATAAAGGAAGGTACCATATATTTTAGGGATGATATCATACACGACAATATTTTCATGATCGTAGTTGGATCACCCAAATGGTACCCCTGTTATCTTTGGTACTATATCGTATAAATCATGATTTTTTAATGTTAAAATAAAATTGATTGCAATACAAAAAAAACATATATACACGGAAAAAAAATGAAACTAATCAATTGATCGAAATTTTGTTCAATCTAAACCTCATACATGGCATTTGTGATTGAAAATTAGAATTGCGTCCAACAACCTACATGGGATGGGCGGCAGTGATGGTGGCAGTGGTGGAGTCAAAAATTGACATTAAGGAGGCCTATTTTTTTTTTAAAAAGAAACATGTAAACTTTAGTGGACTAAACCATAAATATATATTGACAAAGTACTATTTATAAAATAAACTAAGAAATTTATGTAGTTATTAAAAATTTAAGGGGTTAGAGCCAGGTTAGTCAACCCTTGGATCCGCCACTAGGTGGTGGTGGATAAAAAAGTGGATTCATATGGTTTTATGGTGGTGGCGGTATTGGTGAACAAAAACATATTATGCTAATTTCATAACGCCACAAAATGTGTAACGCTATATTATAAAGTATAAAACGTGGTTGATCATTCTAATGTTAAATTAAACTCGATAAAACACATGTCCATTTTAAAAAATTGGTGCAATCAATTGCCATGTTATGTAATAACTAAACGAACGACACGAATCAAGATCGAGAACATATGAAATTATTTATTATCGATTTGTTTATGTAAAGAGTGGTCAGGATTTGTCCTAGGCAAAGATAAATGATTAATTAAATTTCTATTATAAATGTCCCTTTAATAATCTAACATAAATACATAATTTTACTAAAAAATATATTAATTCTAATGGTGGTAGTGTAAGTAGGGTTAGTATAAGCGGTGGCGGGTGTTTGTGAATGGTGGAGGCGGTAACATTACTATTGGTGGAAGAAATAGTGGCGGTGGATGGTTTTTATGGTGGTGCGGGTGTTGGTAATAGTAGTGTATAATAACGGTTTTTGCTTTTTAGTGAGTTTTATTGTATTGTGAAAGATGTAATTGGTTGTTTTTAGCACGATTGATAAGGATAAAAACCAAATATTTCGAGGATGATACCGGAACGTATAAGACAATATGATCATGACTGTTCGATCACCCGTATTATATAAAGGCAATTGGTGTACCCGCGTAAGAGAATATTATCGCTCTCTCAAGTACTATTACATTCTTTTCCCGAAAGACCATCAATGTCGAGTTGTTTAACGACAACTACTTACAAAGACAACAACTTTCACTCAATTACCATATAAAACCTTATTGACCAGGAAAATGTATTTGCATTCTAAAATATTTGTTTGAAAATTATGTTTGTTCATCAAAATCATCATAAAAACCTCTAAATCATAAATCTAAATTTCGCCTCCGATGTTTATAGAATATTTTTATATTTTACATTCTCAAATCATGCGACCTCTTAATGACAAATCAACAATATCAAATTACGGATCAATATGTATAGGTTTCATTCACTGGGTTAGAAGGTAGAGTATACACAGAGATAGGTAGATCACACCTTGAGAACATGACCGAGAATACTTGATAATTTGGTCAAGAGATAAGGTCAAAAATTTAAGATTAACTTTCTATAGGACTAATTAGATCGGCTTGATAGAGCCAATAAAATATGGATTAATAATAATTTTCACGTAAGACAATTGCAAAACATAGTTTGGCTAACTCTACCTATGTAAAGAGTGGTCAAGATTTGTCCTTCCTCAATTGCTATGTTATGTGAGAAGAAGGTGATATCTAAGATTGAGGTATAATTCAAATCTATTAGATTCATACCATTTACAATTGGATGCCTTGAAAAAATTGACGTGTTGTTATTATTATTACAGGAAAGGGATACACCGACCACACTTGCGCAAATAGCTCACTTCGCAAATGATTGGTGTTGCCTATCTTTTATCTAGAATGCAACGAGGAATTTGAGGAAACAAGGCACCTAAGGCGATGTCCTGAGTATTTTGGATATAGTAACTTAGACCCGATGTAATACTTATGTTTTTTTTTTTTTTTTTTTAGTTTTTCCACAATCTATTTATTTAAGAAAAATGAACATTGCAAATACATAACGACAACAAAAATTAGACAGTTGCGTTTGACAATAATGGCTCGATGGTTCTAAACGACAAAAGAAAGGAATTGTTGTAGAAGAATTGTTGGGATATACAATCTAATACTTGATACGAATGAAAGAGGTATAACTATTTCGATTAAAATCACATAAAGTTCACAAAAGAAGATGACATCAAGTTTAAAGTTAGTAACAAACATAATATGGATAACTAAAATGTTAAAAACAAACAAGATATATAAACTTAGAAAGTCGTGGGACTTGAAGAGGCCAATTTTGAAAACTACGGTCTTAGAAAGCAACGATCCACAATACCATATTTTTTTTTTATAAATATTCAACGTAGAATATGTCAACCTTTGGTAAAGGATCTATTGACAATCTATTAATTTGAAATAGGATCATGGAGTACAATATGTGTTCAAGGTTCTTTATAAGGTAATGTGTCGCCGATTGTATTCCAAGTGAAGGTAGGAACATACGGAAGTGACAAAATGTCCAAGACTTTTGAAATTACTAAAGCCTTCGTTAAGACGAATTGTTGGGCACAATACTTTGTTGAAGATTTAATGGCGAGGTTCGCATATATACAATCCATTCGAAAAGGTAATGGGTACACATTTTAAACATTGTCATCTAATGGGTGTTGAAAAATTACGGGAAAATCATGTCACATTGGATAGTTTGTATCATTAGGTTCGATGCAAAAAATACTATTCTCTCGCCTATTTGGAGGATCGACAACATAACCATGATAGAAGAGTCACTGGAGCGAGTAAATATAATGCACATTTCATTACATATCTTGAACTTTTATCTGAAAATTTATTGACCGGAAGAGAAAGCCTTATTGGTGCGTTCTAACCGAATTGACCATGCAATTGCATCTGGGATACTAGCTTTGTCCGCTACACGGAGCTTTGAACGTACACGTGTCACGCAAGAAAACGTATTTGAAGGGTCATTATTCCGTGAGTAGAAAGTAGAAGAGTAGGAATCGTAAATAAGCAGAAAGAGGAAAACAACGACATGGGCAGTCCTAGGATACTAGACCTGAGCACATGGGATTATTGAATGCGGTCGTGATTCTCTACGCTCTTGTGATTAATTAAATACTACGCTCTTGTCCTGCTGCCTGCCTTATTTTAAGTGGATAATGAAAATGAATTAATAATTTTTTGGATAATGAAAATGAACCTGCCTGTAAAACAGGTTTTGACTTAATATAATCTTTGTGGCATCGGTTTTTATAAAGTTATTAGGGGTGTTTGTGAAGACATTTCCCACCTCTTGTCCTGCTGCCTGCCTGCCTGTAAAACAGTTTGTTACTTTGATCGGTTTTTCACATTCTCTTCATGACTATTTTCCTCTTTTTCCCAAGAAAAACTCAGATCGTTCACAGTCTTTCACATTACTCAAGTCAGATTCAAGACTTTAAAGTCTTTAAACAGCTCATTGGGAAGAAGAAAGTGAAAACGTATTTCTTAGGGTAATGTGCTCCGTAGATCTTATCTCAAGGGGAGGGGGGAGTCCATTTTACTGTAGGCAGTCGGCCGATGATGATCATTATAATCTACATTAAATCTTGGGACCCACGTTGATATTTTGATGTCTTGATGGTTAAACACTTAAACCTTGAATAGGACTGGAAATTTGGAACATGACACATGTGACAAGGAAAATTTGGTTTTAAAATATGATGAAATGGTTGAACTTTCCTTTCAAAACATGGGTTTCTTGAGAAATTTGGTTCCCCTAAAATGAGTTCTACAATTATTTCTTTCTTAATTGGGTTTACGTCGGTACAATAACAAGGAAAGAAAATCCCTTCTGAATTTAGATTGTAGGTCTTAGCTGTACTAGATTTTACTACATGGTTTTTAAGGATTATCTTGGAGCGCAGAAGTGACACGGGTTCATGGAACTAGGAGGAGTCTAAGGACCATGCACTGATGTCGCATGAAATTTGTATATCGGTCGACATATTAGTTAGTAGTAAGTTGAATTATACCACTGGTGATGACATATGAAGGTCAACCGTCGACAAGAGACGACATTATTGAACACTTGACTACCCAATGCAATTTTGTTCTACCTTGTAAAATATCATAGTCGACACTCGAGATTCTTTTCAGCTTATTTCAATTTTATCCCTACACATTTAAAAAGATGAATTTATCTCCGCAAGAAAATATTAAACTTATACTGCTTCATCTTTTTATCTAATGGCACCAAAATGGCCAATAATTGGTAAAGCTAGTCTGGATTGTAACATGTTACATGCTGTACTATTTCTATTTGTGCATGACTGCATTCATATTGTAGCACATAACTACCGATCAAAAAAAAAAAAAAAAAAAGTAGTAGATAACAAATTGCACTGTGGCAAGTACCAAGTACTTTAATGATTGACCATTGACATGTACAACTCACTTGGTTACTAGAAAACGTCACTGTAACTCTCAAAATTTCAAGGGTAGTTAGTCGTATTAGTTTAGGGCAATACTCTTTTTTATTATAGACAGGAACAGAACACTGCAAGGAATGTAGGTCAGATGATTTGTCTTCAAGAATCAAATGATCTTCTTCTTCTTCTTATCAAGAAAGAGGAAAGGATATTTTAATTTTTTCTGTAATTAGGTCAGGCAACATAAATACAAATAGCTACTACTACGCAGATCATTTATAAACACTCTGAATCACAAACCCCACAGTATTTACGTAATACTATTCCACGACAAATCCATTAACACCACCACCACTAACGACAATCAACTCACCTTCACTAGTTTAGAACCCTAGGTTCTACGTACCCCACGTTTTACATAAGCAACCATGTCCTTTAGGATCGATCCACTCTTGACTCTTCAGTCCCGCCCAGGCAGTAATTTTTTTGAGACCCAGCACCGGTAATCATGAAACAAAATTTTGCAACAAATCTGGGAAATACACGACTTGCTACTATTGTAAAAATAATTAATGGGTAGATCAAAAAAAAAAGAAAATATTATTTTGTTTCCCAATATGAACAAGAAAATTTTGATAGATTACAAGTAGGACAGAATTTGAGAGAAAAGAAAGACAAATAAATTTTCACTATTTTTTTTCTTTTACTGCATGTCTAATTTAACAATCACTATAAACTAAAGAATCTAATGAAGAAGAACACATTTCTCTTAAAAGTATAGAATTGAGATCAACATTTCTATTACCTCGGTAAACAATATTCTGATGCTGATGGTGGTGGTGATGATGATGAGTCAAACCCGAGTTTCTTTTACTATTCACTAGTGAACTCGTATCAGGAATAGCTGATTCAGTTGTCACTGATACTTCTATATGCTTCAGTAACGACTCGTTGTGGATGAGTTGACTCAATACTCCTGAATCAGAAATCGTGTTTGTTTTGCCCTTGTGTTTCATTGTCGCTCTAACAATTTCATTCAACATTGCATTTGATAATCTTCTAATTCCTCTCATTCCACCCATGATCAAATCTGCAGTCAAGGGTTGCTTAGATTGATCCTTTTTGTTATGGGATTGGGTAGTTTTATCCAACAAGTTTTTATTCATCATCCATAAATGAACTGACTCAGCACTCCGACTCCTGACTCGGGACATTGAGTCACCTAGAAGAACCACGTCTTTCACATTTACTAACATAATGTGCTTGAAATTCCGCCGCACCCGACCTAACAGCATTGGATAACAAGCCCATCTTCTCAGTCGGATCGATGGTGGATCGTTAAAGAAACCAGATAATGAGTCTTCAGGGTCTAATTCCGCCGTTTCGAAACCTACCATGGATCCAATACTCAACTCTTCTTCTGCCGAGGAGTTGTTATTATTACTGTGATTACTATTGGTACGAATTCGTTTCCCCCAGAGAGATTCACCTTTATTATCAGATTTAGAAAACTGTGTCACATCGAAACTGTTGATCATCGTCTTCAATTTCTTGGCCACATTAATTGCTGAACCGTTGAGTTGATTCGTTTTGTGGTGGTGAACGAGTTTCAGAAACGACTCATTTTCTTGATGAATTATAGAAGTAAAATTTGGAGACAATGAAGAAGAATAGATGAACACAAAATCTGATTTAGCTGTAACTGAAGATCTATGAAGAGTCCTGAGAAACAATTGAAGTTCAGAATCCGTAATATCTTCAGCCAAATGAGCGACAATAAGATCATTCATCGGCTTAGTCCCTCTTCTAAACAGAGTACCCATTCCTTGTAATGCAAAATTATTAACAGAGTAGGATGAAATTTGAGATTTTTTGATGTGGGTTTTGTCTAAATGACTGTAATTGATCTTCTCAGGAAGCCAACGACGGGGAAATTTAGTAGCAGCAGAAGTAGAAGAATGAATGGAGGGTTCAAAAGTAGAAAGAGTAAAAACAAATAGAGTAAAGAAAACAAGGAGAGCACAAATTGAAATAGTTGATTGAGCTTTACTAATGAGAAGCTTATTGTTGCTAAAGAAACTAGGAGTATTACTCCTACCACTACTTGGTGAAGATTTGAAAGGAGATGAAGTTGCTAAATTCTTCTTCTTATTCTCATTGTATTTCTGATTATTATTATGCTGTTGATGATGATCTTCATTGTTCTCATCATCAAGAAAAAATACTAATAACAAACCCAATCCCCAACTCTCATTGTTGCCGCTCTTGGTTTTCCCATACAAACCCATATCTCTCTCTGTGAAGTGTGAAGCTAGTTGTTTGTGTTTCTGTGATGATAATTTTGTTTTAAGAGGAAAGGGGTGGACTTGAAGAAGAGAGAAGGAGACAGAGGGGTTAAGAACCAAGCGTTGGTTAAGATTTCTTGAGAATTCACTCACCACTCTTGCTGCCTTAAAAATTGCTTGCTTGCTTTATTTTCTCTCTCTGTCGAAAATATACAGAGGAGCTGTAAGGTAAATGAGGAAATGAAAAGAGAAATGAAACCGCGTGGAAGTCGAGTGATGAATAAAGGGGAAAAGATGGTGTAGATTAGGGAGTTAGATAGGTTATGTTACGATATCCCTCCCCTCCCAAGTCCCATGTGATTAAAAGATGATGGTCGTAATAATGTCATAATTGTGGCGCAATCATACCCTAACAATCAAAATTTGCTGTCTTTCGTCCATCATAATTAATACTTCTACTTATTTGGGCGGGTTTACTAAATATATATATGCACCATCAATTGACAAAATTTCTATAAATTTTAATTACTTCCATTTTGGTTCTAATTTAAGTCTTAAAATAGAAGCAAATCGTCTGGATGAATATTTGGGGATTCTTGGAATGACAAAAACGAAAAAGGTTACATGTTTTTGTCTTGTACTAGAATTTTAATGGCTCAATACACACTGCAACCCATTTGTTCTAAATAAACGTTTTAGTAGTATGGCGGTGGAACTTAGACCATGTTCTGTGGTCCTAGTATGGAGTTTGGTTAAATAGTGGAATCATAATTTTCTACCCAGGATGGAATAAAGAGAAGAATTGCGAGTTTAACAGTATTTGCCGAATCTTGCAGCAGTTAGTGCATGATGCATTTTTTTTTTTTTTTTGATAAAAGATCAACTCTTCATTAATAATTCAATGTTAAGTTTACAAAGAGTTTCAAGACATCAAGATAAAGTAATAGAGAAACACCATACAATATTAAAACTACATAACCAAGTATTCTAGCGAAAAGAAAGAAAAAGAACACCTAAAAAGACTAGAAAAATGTATGTAAGAACCGATTGAATCGGAGGAGAAATGGTTTTCGGATCACAAGTCCACCATTTTTGTTGATTTTCTTCTTCTTGAGAAAGAGATACTCCAAAATAGGAGTGATTTGCTTTGAGTCTTGAATATACTGATGAAGATTCCTACCACGGAGTTCGTCAACGATGATCTTGAAACCTATGAACATTAACAAAGAACGACCATGAAAGTCGATAGAAGATGCTATAAAAGCATAGAAAGAACCACCATGAAGACGGAGACAACTTGCCGCCGGTAAGGGAGAATAGATCCCAAAACTAAACCTAAAAAACTTTAAAAACCTAGCTAAAACTTTAATAACTTGCTAAAACTAAAAGGAAAAGGTGGGTACTGCTCAGATCTACTCCAAAAGGAGTAGATCTGAACAGTTAGAGGTTGCCGGAGTTTGGGTTTTGGTCGTCGAAAATCACCTTTGAGAGAGGAGAAGAAGAAGAAGAAGAGAGATTACTGCATGATGCATGATGCATGATAGAGTGGGAATCAGCGAAAATCCGTCCGACACTATTGTTGGATTCAGACTTGGCCTTGAGGAGGTTAGCTTGTAGTTATCAAATGGGTCGGATATATATATGGATGGACCCTAGTTTAGTGAGTGACACTCGAATCATTCGTATAATTGAAGTGCTTCATTTGGTCCTATTTTACCTTTAAAAAAAAACTTTTTGATTTCAATCCACAAGTTTATACAAGTTAATAAGTTATTGAGTTTCCCATTTCTTCTCCCCTAAAAAAAAAAAAAAAAAAAAAGTTGTCCAATTCGTGCACCAAGGATCTTAAAAGGCCTTTGGTTAGATTTGACACAGTATGAGTATCCTACCCAATCATAATTCAATTTGTATTTTGTGCTACTAAAGGCCCCTCGAGTTTTGGAAGTGGGGCAGGCAGATTCACTCTAGTCAGTTCTTGCCAACCAGGACCGACACCTATAGTTTTAATTTTGTCATGGACCATTTTAAGATTTATTTGACTTAATGGCCTCTTATGGAACCATCGAGTGTTTAGTTCACACGTATATTCTCTTGCCACAACAAGGACGTATGTATGCACGTACTGCAAAGAACGTGGCAGTGTTAGTGTAGGTTTTAATTTTTTAACTGCAACGTCGCATACCGACTAAACAAAAGGAAAGAAAAACCGTGAACTGTGGAGGACCTCCAAATATTAGGCATGGCCGCATGGGTAGATACTAGATAACCAAGTGCCAGGGCATGGACCTCCAAATGGTTGCTACTTTGTCCTTCGTTTTATCTTCTTTCACGTTCAAATAGTGATCATGCTTTTGGGTTTTTTTCCATGGAGTTTCTAATTGCATGAACGAGTCACCTTTTATGTACACCACCATAAAATATGGTACGGTATCTCTCTTGATTCTCTTCAAAGCATGATAACATTTTCTAAAAGAGGTTTTTTTTTTCTTTCTGTTTTTAATAAATAATTAAACATGAAAACCCCGAAATTACAACATGAAAACCCCGAAATTACAATAGGAATCCCAAACAAACAAGGTTTATATCTAAATGATTTTCAAAAAGAATCGTGAACCCGAATTTCGTAATTTGAATCTGGTAATCTGAATCTCTGTAACCAGAATATTTACCAAACCATCAAAACATAAACGTATAACAGTAACACTTGCCTTTACGCGAGATCTTAAATCGGTGAAGCTAAATTCACAAGAAAAACAGCTTTTTTAATAACCATGAGATAGAGCACTCTTCCAAAAGAAAAGGCACCAAAAGGCTCATATTGAATCTCATCTTTTTTCGTTGGTACAAAGAAAGTTCGCCAAGAACCCAACACTTGCTTTATTTCCCACTTTGGAAAAGATTAAAATCAACATTACTATTGAGGTAAACAAACATCACAAACCAACTAACAAACCCAGAGATCCAATCTAAAAGAAGGATCACTAGATCAAAAGTTATAGGGACTAAGCCTTGAAAGATAAAAAAAAAAAACGGTGTAAGCCTAGATCTAACTACCGAGAATACATAAAACTGATCAGTGCTATCAAAAGATGAAATTTCCAAACTGAAAGGATTAGGTGAATATGATGCCAAGAATATAACAGTAGATGTTGCTACTTTTTGCTTAAAAAATGGCGCTGAAATTGATGATATGCAAAGATTTATTTGGAGCCAAAAAACACAACTCTTCACTGCACAAAGAAAATAATCACCCGAAACAAAATATCTTGCTTCCCAAGATACAAATACATCTTGAGGATCGTCAATATCAAGGACCTGTGAGATAAGCTCGCTGTGAAGAGAAATATCGTTGCAAACCACATAACTTTCACACTCCCAAACGAGTAACATGGCTTCTCAGATCTGTTCCAAAGGAGGCGGCCGATGAGGTAAGGGTTTTTGTTTCGTTTTTACAAAAGAGTTAGTCCAAGGTATTCTCGCTACCCAAAATAAAGTTGGTTTGAGATCAAAGCTAGAAAAAATTCATAGGACAATACGAAGAAAGTATTATTGGAACTCAATTGAAGTTTATTATTGGTTGGTTTATATTTTGAGTGATTGTACTTAAGCTATGTTATAGGAACCTCCTTTGATCTATAATAAAGTGCTTCTTCAAATGACACACGTGAGATGGAAAATCTGGATGCACGAAACCTTGTGATTGAGTCATAAAAACATCATCAAATAACAATCCGTGGAGGAAGGCGTTGGCTTGCTTAACATCCCGATGGTTAATAGTTAGTTGCAGTTAACGTGAAAAGTATTATAATTGTCATGGACTTGATCATGACTAAATGTTTTATTTATAATGAATTTCGTATTGTTGATCATGTAACAAGTCTAGACTCAAAATCATTTATAAGACCATCGAATTTAAGCCTAAGTCTGTAAACCCATTTGTAACCAAGAATATTCATATGGGGTTACGATGGTTCTAATTTTTAGTTATTGATCTTAACTAAAGCATCATACTTATCTTATATAGTTGAAACCTATTAAATATCTTTACATGAAGTTTTATAACAAAGGCTAACATAGATGGGAAGTTAGCGGGAACATGATGCCCGATAAATATAGAAAAGGTCTAGTTTATGAAGTCCTTGTACAAACCCAATAACAATTTTGCTAATTGGAATTGACTCAATCGATGGGAACGAAGAATAGACTCAATTTAAAATTCAAACTTGAGATAAATCACTAGTTGAAATAGTAGGAAAATAATCATATCGGTAGAGCATCATATGTCTTATAAGTTGAGTAAAGAAAATGAAATGCATCAAAAATTACCGAGTATAGAAAATGAAATGCATCAAAATTTACCATATCTTCGGAACATATGAAAATATTTATACCCTTAGTTCCAAGGACTACAAGACTATAATACTAGAAAATGTAAATTTTTCTAAGAAAGAATAACATATTTGAACGTGTGAAAACATTTATACCCTTAGTGTGAATGACTATAACAATGGAGACACGTTAACAGATTTAGGTTAAAGTTTGTCAGGTCTAAAATGATCAAAAAAAGAAAAACATACTAAACCAAACACTTTCAAGAAAGAATAATCCAAAAAAAAAAAATGGAACAAGCTTCATATAAATATTTAAATTGAAAAAGTTTTGTTGAAATTTTATTTATAAAGTATGTTGCGGTTAGTAAAAGCATCGTACAAAAAATCTAAGGATAAAAAGAGTGATAAAGGAATGTATGACCAATTTTAGTGATGTGTCTATGTTTCCTTTATGATTAACCATTTTTCTTAGGAGTATTTGAGCAAGAAATTCTGAAACGAATACTGCTAAAATAAAAGAATTGTTTAAATGGATCTTTACCAAGTCCAAAAGCGCAATTTGTTTGAAATCAGAGTATCTTTATTAAAAATAAGTTTTCAATATCATCAATAAAAGTAATAGTAGACGCACTTGACAATATTTGTTTTCAACTTTATCCAATGAAATCTACTAATATCATCAATAAAAATAATAATGCATATACCCAGAAAGATAAAGCACTGGAGCAGGACCATAAACATTACAATGAAATAAAGGTAATTAAAGGTTCGGACTCACGCTGAAGTGAAAGATGAAATGAAACTTTTTGCTTCCAACATTTTGACATGGACGTTAAAAGAAACTCAAAAGTAAAATTAATACAAATTGCAATTGATTAAATTCAAGTGATTAATAATTTTATTTAATGGATAACCTAGTCTATTATGCAAACACTTGGAGAAGCAATGATTGAAGCATTAAAGTTGAAATTGGCAGAGTAAAATTTTTGAAGATCGGTCCTGGGATACAAATTAGTAACCATGTATCCCGAGTCAAAATAACTTGGGCTTGTAAGTCTCTAGCTTCATAAGCTCGAGGATCACACACAAAATAACAACAGTTGTACGTGGTTTGTAAACATAATAACAGATAGCACGATGTGTTCGATTTTTAACATTTATAGAACATTACTCAACATTTTAATATGTTAGGTGTGTAAAGTAGATGTATTCGTTAAAGAAATAATAAAAAAAAAAAGTCTAACCATTTCCCACTATAACCTTGTCATGTCCATCATAATAAGAGTACTCTTTTAAAAGGTTCTTATTGACAATGTCTAGAGTCACCAGAATCGAAGAGCTAAGTTGTTGCAAAAGAAGAACCAAATGGATCATCACTATAAAAACAACATTTTCTAAATTCCATTAAAGGCTTGTAGGACTTGCCGAACAATTTGAAGAAAAAAATATATATTGAGGAGTATTCTTGAGCGGTTTACATCAGAAAAAACACCTACTAGCATAATGGCCCATTCTTTTAAAGATATGACATTCTATATTTGAAAAACCAATAAAAGATTTATTTGAACGACCATAACAGAGATCCCCACTAGCACTTATAAAACCATTTTAAATATCCATGAAAGGCCACTTCCAATGATCCACGAAAGTGACACCAGAACAAACTAAAATATATTATACTTACCTCTCCGTATTCATTGATGCTAGAATAACTCCAGTCTCGAATAATAACACTGTCCACATGAAGTGCCCATACAAATCATTTTCTGAATACTACCATTAAACTCTAGAAGATTTAACAATCAAGCAAAATATGTATACAACCAATAATATAATATATATATATATAGATATAGATATAATGTTGCACGACATCACATATTGTGTGCCCTACCAATAATATAATATATAGATATAGATATAATGTTGCACGACATCACATATTGCGTGCCCTTCCGCACCTATAAGTATTCGTCACAAGTTAACCTAACAAGGATCTTTGGAGAACATGGATAACCCTCGTGGAGAAATTAGACAATGCATATTATACAACGTACACATCCAAGATATACCAAGCATGCTCGTAGGTAATAAGGCACATCATGCTCGCAGATAATATAATAAACTATTTAATGAATACAATAAGGTTATAAACGTGTCCACATCTTTTGATAACAAGCCATGCATACCTCGAGATCCACAATCTACTTGATCATCCTTTGAATCAGTCATTGTTAATATAGACTAATCGTTAATCACACAAGCACTATAAGGATCTATACAATAGGCTCACACAATTTTCATTCCACAATATCATGCAAGTTCATAATTAATAGCTAAGTGAAATAACTAATACTTTTAAATTTATTAATGGTTCTATAACCCATTATTCGCTAATTATGGGGTAAAAAAAAATCTACTCATCCAAATTGGGTGATCTTATATGACATTTGAAAGGTTTGCAAAGATCTACAACTTTGTTGAAGGCCGAAAGCGTCCAAAACAACAAAATAAGATAGCACTTCTTATTTATATGTTTTCAAATGGATTGATATGATTTGATTTAATTTAATTGACAGTAATATGGTTTTAATCGATAGTGATTTAATTGAATGGATTTGTATATGATTACTACAGGGTTATAGTTTTATGTGAAAAAGCGGGGGTCTAACAACCACACCCAATACTTCGCTTAGCAATCTGTATGGACTAACTCTAATATACTTTCAAGAGAACCAACTAGACAGTCAGACTCAATCTTAAGAAAAGTATATCAAAGAGTTAAATCTCAATCTCCCAATTCAATCCGCAATCAAACAAATAATAATTTGCGAGCTCGATTGAATAAAAGAGATAACTTGAACGGTACCAAAGACCAATGTTCAAGGATCAATCAATTTAAATCAACAACCAAAGGTTGGATTTACCAATTAATCGATTCAACGCAGAACCAGTGATATTTCAATTATGTAACAAAATATAATGCGGAAAAGAAATAACACAGACACCAGAAGTTTTGTTAACGAGGAAACCGTAAATACAGGAAAAACCCCGGGACCTAGTCCAGATTGAACACCACACTGTATTAAGCCTCTACAGACACTAGCGTACTACAAACTAACTTCGGTCTGGACTATAGTTGAACCCTAATCAATCTCACACTGATTCAAGGTACAGTTGCGTTCCTTACGTCTCTGATCCTAGCAGGATACTACACACTTGATTCCCTTAGCTGATCTCACCCACAACTAAGAGTTGCTACGACCCAAAGTCGAAGACTTGATAAACAAATCTGTCTCACACAGAAAAGTCTATCGGAATAGATAAATCTGTCTTCCACAGAAATACCTACGAGTTTTGTTCCGTATTTTGATAAATCAAGGTGAACAGGAACCAATTGATATACCAGACTTATATTTATCGAAAAACAGCCTAGAAATATCAATCACCTCACAATAATCTTAATCGTATGGTAACAAAACAAGATATTGTGGAATCACAAACGATGAGACGAAGGTGTTTGTGACTACTTTTTATCTTGCCCATCGGAGATTAAATCTCGAGACAATTTTAGAGAAGATAGTACTCAAATACGATAGAAACAACAAGATCAGATCACGCAACTACAGAGAAAATAGTTGGGTCTGCCTTCACATTCCCAATAAAGTCTTTAAGTGGTTAACCTATAAGGTTTCGTGAAAAACCTAAGGTTAAAGGAGAATCGACTCTAGCTTATACAACTAGTATCACACATGAGGTGTGGGGATTAGGTTTCCAAGTTGCTAGAGTTCTCCTTTATGTAGATTTCAAATCAGGGTTTGCAATCTAAGTTACCTTGGTAAAAAATCATTCAATATTCACCATTAGATGAAAACCTGATTAGATTCAAGCTAATATCTTTCAACCGTTAGAGTAACCGTACCTAACGCGTACACTTAGTTGGTTCAACAATAGTTAACCAATGGTTAGCCATATGAGCACTTTCATATCAACCTTATTCATCTTCACTATAACTAGTTCAAATGACTCAAATGAACTAGTTTGAGAGTTGTTGAATTGCTTAGATCTCATAGAAGTATAAAAGACACAATAGAAGCACAATCGGTTTTGATTCACTCAAATCGATTCATGAACATTATAGCCACGGTTTGCAAAGATTGCATTCCTTATTATATAAATGTTTTAGTTCATGAACAAACCGATTTTAGAAAGTAACCTACCTAAGTATGCGAACAGGTACGCGTACTTAAGTAACCGGATTGAGTTTGTTTTTCACTTTCAAACTCCAGCAGAAATTCACGGACGTGAACTTTCCGCCAGTACGCATACGAGTACGCATACTCACCCGGATTTCCAACAACCGCCAGTACGCGTACGGGTACGCATACTTTGGGTTCCTGGTTTTGGACTTTTACACAAATGTGAGAACACAATATGTTTATATCCAAAGATGGTTACATGATCTAAACTCTCACTTCAATCATTGAAACTTTCTTAGAGGATGTTATATAGTTGTTATTCACAAACTATTTTTCATCAAAGTGATTTTCAAGTTATTGAAATAATCAACATGACTTTCATCACGAGTAAAGATGAACTTGGTCAAAGCGAAAGCTTACCAACACATATTTCGAGAAATAGATAAGCGAGATAAACTCAACTCGAAATAGCAAATGTGTATAATCGAAGTCTATATAGCCATACGACTTTTGTCTCAAAATAGGAGATAGAATAGATAGACTTTTGAGTGATACATAAGTTCAAGTCTCCACATACCTTTTCGTCGATGAAGTTCCACAAGTTCCTTGAGTAGTTCTTCGTCTTCATATGATGAACGTCGTGGAGTCAAGAGCTCAACTACACTTACTATCCTAGTCCGAGACTTAGCTATAAGTAGACTATAAATCAAAACTTATAGTTTTGGCAACTTGACAAACAAGCTTGAGATAGCAACGCTTGCGAGTTCGACCGAGCAGTGCTCTAACATTATGTATTACCATAAATGATATTATTACATCATGCTTACGCCTACAATAATTAAGCTAGGTAATTAAATTATTATTTAATAATCAACGCTAAAATAATATTACGCTGAAAATTATTCAAACCCTAAATTAATGCAAAATAACTTAAGTCATTTCCCCCCCAAATTTAACTTCCGAGTGTCATATCTTTTCCGTCCGACACACGAATGACGCGTTCAATTAGTCCGTTTCGCACAACTTTTCGAGATCTATACACTATAATATTATTTTGCTCAAATTATTATTTTGTTAATTATTATAACTAATGCTCAAATTTAATTAATTAAGTCATTATGCGACGTAATTGTCATTTGACAAGTCAAACTTGATTGACCAGGTTGTGGGTCCTTACAGATTACTTCAAAAGGCATTGCCCAATCTATCTTCAAGGTCTCTAAGAAGTAACTCCAAAATTTTATGACAAAACTACAGTGAGTAAAGAGATGTAAGCAGTTTCTTCTTCTTTGCTATAAAAGACACAACAGGTGTTATCAACATTTACACCTTTACTACATAACAAACTTCTCATCGCAATAACATTGTGAAGTGTGCAAGCTAAGCAATGAAAAAAACCTTGGTTAGAACTTGCTTAAATCTTAAAACTCAGCTCGTCAAAGTCTGCAACATTTTGATCCCTGCATAGAGTCTCATAAAGCTTTCCTGCAATGAATTCACCTTCCAAGTAATCATCTTCGTCTGTCTGGGTGTTTGTTGAATTAGGTTCATCTCTTAGTTCTAACATATCAATTCTTTCGGCAGAATTCAATGTTCCCTTGAAGTTTAGAAGCCAATACGAACCCATCACCTCTGTCCTACTAAAATCTTTATGCAAGCTTAATTTTAGTAATTTAGGAAGTGTTGCTTTCAGTGATCTATTGTTATCCACCAGTCATGCCACAATCTAGTATCTTTTCCACCCACAACTCTCAATTTAACATTATTATGAAACTCAGTCCTAGCCCACAAAATCACCAACCACATGCTTACGCAATTGAAGTATTCGAATCTAAAGGAACTAAAAAAAATATCATCAAAACCACTCTTCCCACACATAATTCTTATCCAGCAAGCATGTTTTCCTTTCGCATATCCTCAATGCCACTTTGTCAGCAAAAAGACTTGTTCACAAGCCTGAGATTCCTTATACCAAATCCACCTTGAGCTTTTGGTTTACCAACCTTTTCCCATTAAAACTTGTGTATAATAGAATTAAGTTTCTTTTCCATGGATGCAAGAAGATGTAGTAGAGACATGCATTAGATTGGTTTTGATACCTACCTTTAATAAGGGTGCTTCTACCCACCTTATTCAGAAATTTCCTCTTCCAAGGGGCTAGCTTCCTCTTTATTCTATCAATAAGCACGTCCAACACAACTGCATATCTTCTTAAAACACCCACTGGCATACCTAAATAGATTAAAGGAAGTTTAGAATCGCACACCTAAGTTCCAAAGCCAACTCTTTAACCACATCATGTGTGACAATACTAGTAACGGGGCTCTTCTACAAATTTAACTCAAGTCTTGTTAGAACTTTAAAGAACATAAGAACAACATGTAACCTTTAACTTCATTCTTACCTGCATTAAGAAAGATAATATGTTCATCTGAAATTAGATGATATATTATAGTACCATCTCGTGCCACCTGAAATTCATTGATTCTTTCTTTTCTATTTGCATCTTCCAAAAGCTTGCTTAAGATCTCTACCACTAAAATGAATAAGAAATGTGACAAGGGATCACCTTGCCTTATCCCTTCAATGTATCTAATCCTATCTATAGCCACACCATTGACAAGTACTGAGAATTGAGTTTTTGTTACACACCAAGTCATCCACTTCATCCATTCGCCACTCAAGGCATCACTCTTCAAAATAATAATATGAAGAAGGAATTCATGATGATGTTATCAAAAGCCTTTTACATATATATATTTTGTAAAAAATATTAAGATTTAGTTGTTTCAATCTACTGTTAATGCATTCTTTGGCAATCATCAAGTGGTCTGGTGGTTGGCATGCTCCCTCCCACTGCGGAGGTACGGGTTCGAACCCTGTAATTGCTGAAATCCACTCCAATTTAAGGAGTTTGGATGTAGTCTAGGGACCACTGGTCTAGGGCATCAAATAAAAAAACAACGCATTCATTAGCTATCAAAATACCATCCAGTATCTGCTTATCTTTAGTAAATGCACCATGAGCATCTGAAATAAAACTTGGTGTCACCGTTCTCATTCTTTGCCAATTTTTTTGTTGAAATAATGTTGTGGAAATTACTTGTGAAGCTTATAGGCCTAAAATTCTTGGTTGTAGCTGAATCTTCCTTTTTAGGAATGAGTTTAATAAAAGACATGCGTTTTTAGGGGCCACTCAAAAGGAATTGGGGGCCAAGATTTTATACCCAGCCAAGGGCACTAGTTAAGGGATACCCTGTAGGACATTGAAGTTACCTAAATGCCCTTCCAGTAATAAAACCTAAAAACTTAAAAACCTTTCATTTTCATTTCAAAATCAGTTTCACTTCTTCTTCTTCTCCTCCTCTTCACTCCCGAATGTGGATGAAATTTTTTTTCCCTCGTTCTTCAATTCAATTCATCGTCGTCGTGAATCGTAAAATTAAAACATCGTCGATTCGTTTTTTCAACGATGTCTACAAAAGATAATCGCAAAGGAGGAGCTCGAACAAAAAACGTAGTTCGCGGTGTGGATCCACATATTGGAATTCTAGCAAGAAATAAAGAAATTGTTGCTGAAAATGAAGAAGAAAGCGAAGAACACGAAGCCGCGGATTTAGTTGGTGGTGGCGAATCTGATAGTCAAACACTCCGGCAACTTCAAATGGCCCCAATTAGGTAAGATTTCGTCAATTTCTGGGTTTATATCGCTTTAAATCGACGAATCGCTAAAAAAAAATTCTAGGGTTTTCTGAATATTACCAGATTCGGGAGATATGTATGTCTCTTAAACTTCCGAATATAGTCGTGTTCTTCATTTCTGAAGAACATCGACAGTATTCGGGAGATAGTTGTATAGGTTTACTCCCAAATACGTTAGGTCATTTCTTCTTGTAACTTTAGATGGACATATTCGGAGGTTAAGCTTCCAACTTTCGACGCAGTTGAAGATTTGGCCATTTTCAAAACATGGTACCAAAAAACAAGACGTGAAGATGTCATAGCCGGGAGGTTAACACCGGAAATCTATTGGGGGAGAGTGTATAGCCAATTTGTGCGAGAATATGGAAATCCAAAGAAAAGATCCCTCCAACAAGTTCATGATCGTTTCCGACTTATCCAAAAAGGGGTAAATGATTACATATCGATACAAAAGAGGATTTTTAACACTAGCCACTTAAGCTTGTCGATCCAACAATTTGTAAGTATTTGCATAATTCTTTTACAAAACACCGGGTGGCTATATCTTATTACTAAACTATACGAACTTAGCATTCTTTTGTATTTGTTGGTTTATGTAGGAGGCACTCACAAAAAGACACTACTTAGAGGAACAAGGAGAAGAATTCATGTATGATGGAAGCTATGAATTCTTGAAGGTCGCGGCCACAATATAGAGTTTGGCACAAGTTGGACACATTCGGAAGTCATTATATTATATTATCTACCGATTCTATGAACAATTCCCTAAATTACTGTCTGATATTTGCTATAATCGGAAGTTAGTATGTTATGTAATCTACAGATTCTGAGAATTTTTTCAAAGTTTGATTTCAGGGTAAGATGATAATCGGAAGTTAGTCTATTATTTAAACTACCGATTATGGGAGTATTCTAATTTCTTCAGGTTCTGAGTTCAAAATGCATATATTCGAAAATTTAGGAGAAAAACTAATCGTCCGATTATCATATTCGGAAGACAACACTATAACATTATCCACCGATTATATCATATATATTCACAAGAGTTTTCAAAAAAAACTTGTACAAAAAAGCCGGTTCAAATTACATCTTCCAAACATAACGATCAAACATCGTCATCATCCGAGCTTACCAATTCGAGTAACCCATCCGGATAGTTGTCGTTCATGACGCGATCCCAATCAACCATGTTCGACTCATATTGTTTCAACCAATCCTTACAATGATTAGTTGGGAAGTAATCCGTCCAACCACCCAACGGAGGTAATGTGCAATCTCTCTTTACTCTTAAACCGATAAAATGCATCTCATTCACAAATGCCATAACAATTCTTCTATCTTTAACCGATTCATCGCAAACCGTCCTTGTAGGTGCAAACGTAAAAGAATGTCCATACTTAGGAGGAAAAAAGAAATGTACCACACAATTCAAAACGTCCGCTAAGAGATATCCACATTTAGGCATTGTCATCCAATACTTGGCTATGATTGTCTTCAATCCCTTTCGGCACTTTACACGCACAATTAAGTCTTTGAACTCTAGTTCTTTGTCGTGTATATCTCCTCACCTCATCATCTCCATATAGAAATCCTTGTCCTTTATTAGTTGTACCGCCATCTTAGTTCTTAAATATTGGCATTGGGTGACATCTTCGTTGAGCGACTTGTCAAAGTGACCAATTTGTTCCGTAGCGACGTGAAACCCACAATTGCCATCCCCATCAACCTCGTCGGTGGACAAAACAAATGGAACAATGAGTGGATGGAGTTGTTTCATATACTCTTCTATAATCGTATACGGTGATCGTGTTGGTCTTCCATAAAAATCCCTAGGACAACGAAGAGTACCATACTTCTCTTTTATAGTCATCATTTTCGTTGGTTGTGTTTGTTGCGAGTCGCTCATTTGATCAACAACAATAGAGCTAGCTTGGGTCTCCACTAACACAACTTCTTCCACCACCTCGTATTGACTTGCTTGAGAAGGCTCCGTAGAGACCTTTGGTTTCACTTTTTGTGCGGTTGGTCCACTTTGATCCTTTCTTGGACGACCTCTTTTCTTAGGTTCCTGCTCATCTTGAAATTCGGCTTCCGAACGCTCGTGCCTAGATAATATTCTTTTATTAGACAAATACTCCTTCAACTCTTTTCTTTGGATGGTCCTCGACACTTCGGTGTTGGGCCTATCGGCCCCCTTTTGCTTAATAGGTTCATCAACCTCCCGTAAACAAGGGTGAAGGGCTTCCTCCAAATTGTGCATAAATATTTGCTTTTTGGTGCCATTTGATGTAGCATAACGCTCGGCTATTCGTGCACACAATTGCGACTCAAGGAAAGACGGACCATCAACTACCGGGGTGCTTGGAGTGAAATTTAATTGCTTCCAAAATGGATGAATATCATTGATGTCAATCACTTCAACATACCTACCCATTTTATGACGACACGGGAGTCCAATACCTATCATATCCTTGCAAACACAAACCGTATTCTCGTCATCGTAAGCTTTATAAAGCTTCAATTGTTTCATCATGTGATTTATTGCCCATCTTGAAACTTTATGAACAATGACCCTTAGAAGTAATTTTTCCTTATCATGTTCCACTGGGAATTGGTGTACACTAAATTGCATACATTTCCTAATCTTTACTAGATCACGATTGGTGTATTCATGGATCGCTTCTTGGATCGACACAACTCCATTTTGACTACCAAGTAGTATTTTCTTTAATCGGCCATGAGACCCCTCCGCAATGCTTGTCGCCTCGTTCTTGAAGTTACGATATTCATATGCCCATGCAAACACAAACCTCTTCTTAAGCGGTAACCATTGTGTTTTACAATACTCAACGGGTTTTGGGTAGTTCGTGCCATATTCATCCTCAAATTTCTTCAAGTTAGATTCGTAAATTTCCTCGGTCATCGACCAAACGATCTTGTCCCATGCTTTCATGAACATATTCCAAATCATTCCATCCTCCTTCCACTTTTCTTCAAATAACCTTTTCTCTTCCTCTCGTTCTTCAACGGTTAATTTACTAATGCGCTCATCCTCTTCCTTTGACCTATTGGTACCCTTCCTTGGTTTTTTAGCTTGGAAATGATGATGACAACTGGATTTGAGGTTGCATTGAATGTGCCACGTACATTGCAAGTTTCGGGCTTCCGGAAACACTACCGCTATTGCATGCATTAAGGCTTGATCGTTATCCGTTACAATAACCCTTGGAAAATTATCACCGTTATAAATGGACCTCAACGTCTCCAACATCCAAATGAAACTCATGTTGTTCTCATGATCCATTAAACCCCATACAATCGTAAACGTATTTTTGTCCGAAGTGTGGCAAGCAATGTTCAACAACGACATGTTATATTTGTTTGTCTTGTAAGTGGCATCTATCAACAAAATTTGATGAAAGCATTGAGCCAATTGGATCATTTCGGGATGTGCCAAGAAAATACGAACCACTTTACCATCATTTTCTTCCATTCTCAACGTGTAGTCGTGTAACTCCGCTAACCACTCCGATTGTTGCATGACCGATCTACCATCCCATTCCGTCCTTTTGATCGTAGCTAGGGCCGCCTTAATTGTAGACAAAGAAGACAAGTTGTCGGGGTCGTCCGCCTTTATTTTACTTAAGATCACACTCGCTTTTTGGATCCGCATAGACTTCACCGTCTCCATTTCTTTTGGTTTTAGCTTGGCAACCATTACATGTCCAATTAGAGTATCCGGATCATCATGGTTGTGACAAACATTATCAACTTTAAACATTTTCCACTCTTTACCTTCCTTACCTTCGGGCTTACAGAAGACAATCTTAAATGGGCATCCTATTTTCTTTGAATTGCTTCGGTATTTCCTCTGCGTCTTCCTTACGTACTTACTATTCTTTCCCTCATGACTCTTTCGATCCCCACCTCGCTCATAAATCATTTCAAACCGAGTGTCACCCACATGATTGTTTTGAACTACAACGCACATGTTCTCTTTTGCCTTGTTCATAAACTATTCCTTTGCCTCCTCCTTACTTCCAAATGACTACACGCGCATATAACAAAACAAATATCATAAGTATAAGCATTTAACATACTGTTGATGGTGGTTTTTAGCTTAGGGTTAAAATCGTAAAACCCTAGTCAGACAGTGACGTCACAGAACTTGAGTAATAATGTCTCCACTAAGCGCACTTATTGAACCCTTTAATATGTCTGCGAGAAAATTACCAGGATACCTTTTTTTTAATACTAATTAGGGTTTCGATAGGCCGAACCCTAATTCCCACACCACATGTGCCAATGGCATGCCGTGCCAGCCACACCTCCGCGCCAAGGCATGCCAGCCACACCACTGTGCCAATGGCAAACCATGCCAGCCACATCTCCGCGCCAAGGCATGCAAACCATGCCAGCCGCACCACTGTGCCAATGGCAAACCATGCCAGCCACATCTACGCGCCAAGGCATGCCAACCATGCCGACCACACCACCAACGTGCCAATGGCAAACCATGCCAGCCACATCACCGCACCAAGGCATACCAACCATGCCAGCCGCACCACTGTGCCAATGGAAAACCATGCCATCCACGTTTACCACGCCAAGGCATGCCAACCATGCTAGACGCACCATGCGCCAATGACATGCCAAACCCTTGGCCCCACCATGCCAAGCCAACCGCACCTAGCCTTGGCCCCAACCATGCTAGCCGCACCATACGCCAATGACATGCCAAACCCTTGGCCCCACCATGCCAAGCCAACCACACCTTTCCTTGGCCCCACCATGCTAAACCCTTGGCCCCACTATGCCAAGCCATCCGCGCCATTTTTGCCTTCGCCCCACCATGCCGGCCTTCCCCATGCGGCTACCAAAACGAAGGCGTGCGACGATCAACTTCCACCCTTCCCTCCTAGATGCAAATCCTAGCCGTCCAAGGTCGCCAAAACAACGCATGGTAACCTTTGGCCCAAAACCCTAGTTTTGGCCACGCCAAACCGCGCCAAGGCATGCCATGCCACATGTGCCAATGACATGCCAACCACCTTGCCGCGTCCCACCATGCCGGCCTTCCATATGCGGCTACCAAAACGAGGGCGTGCGACGATCAACGACCACCCTTCCATCCTAGATACGAATCATAGCCGTCCAAGGTTGCCAAACAACGCATGGTAACCTTGGAATTCTTCCCGAGTTTTACTTTCGGGCTGTTTTCATCTCCCGAACGAGCTCAAAACCTAAATATTCCCTCGTTGGGAGATAGGACATTCTTTTCTGTACAGAATGGAAGGGCGGACCATCAAAATCCGAGTCCGTATGAGAATTCTACATCGATTCTAGTAAAGGGCGCTAATTAGGGTTTCAGCATACCAAACCCTAATTTAGAAAAAGCCGCAAGCGCTTCCCTTCCAAGCCGCACACTGCTAGTGGCTCCACTCCACGTTAAAGCCATGCCAGCCATGCTTTCACCAAACGAAGGTTTACAATGATCAACGACCACCCTTCCGTCTAAGATGCAGATCTTAGCCGTCCAAGGTCACCAGCTAATGCATGATCACCTTTGTCCCAACGCTAAAATCCTAGCCTGGCCACGCCAAAATCCTAACCTGGCTACGACGCCTATCCTTTGGTCACGACACCAACCTGTCTACGACACCTATCCTTTGGTCACGGCACCAACCTGGATACGACGCCTATCCTTTGGTCACGGCACCAACCTGGCTACGACGCCTATCCTTTGGTCACGACACCAACTTGGCTATAAACGCCAAATCCTTTGGCCACGACACACGTAGCTACATGTTTTCCACGAAAACACTCGAGACATCAACGCATGTCACAAACCGGGGATGCTCATTGGGTATTGGTTTGGCGGTTTACAGCGTGCGGCGTGCACTACACCCGTTATAAGAAAGTGTCATAAGGATGAGGCGGTTAGTAAATACAGGGAGTAATGGTGAAACGCTTTCTTTTATGGAACATCAATTCCAGGCGTTACCGGTTACCACCTCCTCCCATTTACTCACCCGTTTTCCATTTCTTAATGAGACCAGAGTACGTTTCACTTCGACTTGTATAAATGGGTCTTACCTATTTCCACCGAACAATAAGTTCAGGTCAGGAGCATACAACACTCAGAAAACATTTGCTAGATCTCCATCTGTGAGCTTCCCAATTTCTGATACAAGTCGTAAAACAACTACTCTTCCAGAATCAACTATTCTGGTCTCAACACTTTATTCGCTTCCCTCCCCAAAACCAACCCTTCTCCTTCACTTTGTGACCGAAGCAAGTCTGGAACGACCATTTCTTGGTTTAGGCCGGATTTGTACAGATTGATCTCTCGAATCTAAAGTACTCCCTTGCAGTACATTGTTTAGCGTTTAAATTGTTTCTCACCCACACACCCGAAATTACCAAAATCAGTGACGTTTTCACCCTCAAACACATACATATTTGAAAAAATAAATAAATAATAGTAATGAGCAAACCAAATCATTTGCATAGCGTAGGGAAGTATCGAGCCTCAAATAGAAATCATCAACAACCGCTACAACGGCCTGCAAAATGAAGCAACATGTTTTAGTATAATAATCGGAAGACATGCAGTAAGTTTTCCAACCGATTGTCCTATAATCGGTAGAACACTGTGTGCCCTAAACTACCGAATTCAATAGAAATATTTAGACAGTCTCCTGAAACAAAAACATAATCGGAAGATATATATATGGTAATACTCCCGAATACAAAAAATCGGGAGATAAAGTAATTAATATTCCTCCGTTTTTCAAAGAACAAAAAATTTCACAAGTTCGCGAAAATTTTATTTTGTGGACATTCGGTAGAAAATGTACTCTACATAACTAGCGAATGTAGATATTTTTTCAAAGAAGAATTACAATTTTTACAAGTTTGCGAAAATTTTATTTTGGGGTCATTTGGTAGAAAATATGCTTTAAATAACTACCGAATGTAGATATTTTGGGAAATCAATTTGGGGGTTTTCGCATATTTTGGGGGCATTCGGTAGAAAATATACTTTATATATCAACCAAATGTATATATTTGGTACTCAGTATGTTATATTCGGTAGATATGTAGATACATTATCTACCGATTCTGGGTTGTTCATGGCATTCAATGCATGCATTAATTTTTTGTTTACAAACGCATACAAACACATTCAAAGTGGGTATTTGAGTTTCTTAACACAATACCTGTATGTTCGATGCATTATTAGTTTTTATCTCGGGTGATTCTCCGTTTTCTTCCATGAAAGCGTCGTCTAGGGTTTCCTCTCCACAAAAGTTTGGATCATTCAACATATACCCCAAATCGTCTTCTCTAAAAGGTCGCGAACCTTCAACATTATGTTCTTCACGATGACTCTCAGCTTCTTCTTCGTATCCATCCATTTTTGTTGATTATTAAAAAAAAATGGTTTTTCCCTTTTTTCCTTCTTCTTCTTCTCCTCTATAACTCAAAAATGACAACAAATGAAAACAATGAAACAAATTTCATCCAAATACTACACTGACTACAATCGGAAGTAATATTATAATTTTATCTACCGAATGCATTTGGAGGATAAAAATCTTATAATATCTACCGAATATGTAAGGGCAATTTTGCCATTACGAATTACGCGAGATAAGGGCTGGCTTCAATTTACGTTTGGGTGACCCTATTTTGTTTTATTGTTGGCCCCTAATTCCTTTTGAGTGGCCCATAAAATTCTGGTTATAGCTGCTACTCGTAATTAATAACGGTTTAGTAACTAACTAGTATTTCATGTTATGAATCCTATGATGCAAATCTACCCTCTCAGATTCTCTCATTCTTTATATGAAAGAAAGTAAACATATAAAATTTATAACTAGTCTTCTCTCTTCAGTAATGAGTCCAACTGCCAACTTTAATTGTGACTTTGGAACCCAAGAATGACCAGCAGGAGTAGAGAAAACAGCTCAGTGTAAAATTTCCACGTGCTGTCTAAAAGAAAACGAACCCTAAGACCACCCAGACCACCACCACCACCACTTCCTGCCTCCTTTTCTTCCTTTGAGCTCAATAAACAATTTATACAACCAGTTAGGAACAACATAGAAAGGTGTAGATGAAACTTTATGGCTTTTCCCCCTCAACTCTGTCCTCTTTATTTTGTTTTGCCAAGAACTTTATGCGTATGTCTTCTCACTTTAACTTACCTACCTTAGAACCTCAAACTTTTTATTTTGCTACTATGTAAAAGCATATTGGATGCACTACTTGTTGCACAACTAAGGGTCTTATATGATCATGATGTGATCCACTACTATATATCAACATCATTTATTTATTTTATTTTTATTTTATTTTATTTTTCTATTATTATTATTACTTAAATATTATTACATGAAACTAGTTGGAAGCCTAACAAGCTAAGCTCCAACGACATACTACTACATTAATTGAACATTTGTTGTCTTTAACTCTACCAAAATGAGCCTCATGGGTAACCTAGCCAAGGAAAGAAACGGGGAGGGGGTTTGAGATTGTGTCACAAGGGGGCAAACTAACACTACCTTCCATGTTAATTCACGATATTACATAATTGGGGACTCGAACACAGGACCTCCTGGAGCGCATTAAACTTTGGGGAACGGGGATGACCAGCTGAGCTAGGGGCCCGTTCTTGATAAAAAGAGCTCTTCTTCATTTCATTGATAACTCAAAGTTGAGGTTACAAGAGGTTTCAAGACATCAAGATACAAGAGTAATAGAGTAACACCATACAAAACTAGTACAAAATCAAGTATTCTACCAAGAGAAGAGAAAGAACACTGGCAAAAGACTAGAAATATGTATGTAAGAACCGATTGAATCGGAGGAGAAATGGTTTTCGGATCACAAATCCACCATTTTTGATGATTTTCTTCTTCTTTAGAAAGAGATACTCCAAGATAGGAGTGATTTGCTTTGAGTCTTGAATATGCCGATGAAGATTCCGGCCGTCGGAGCTCACCGCCGATGACCTTGAACACCATGAAACCTAACCAAGAACAACCATGAAAGTTGATAGAATATGCTATAGAAGCATAGAAAGAGTCGTCATAAAGACGAAG
The DNA here is from genome assembly GCA_023531295.1 of Papaver armeniacum. Classification (NCBI taxonomy): domain Eukaryota; kingdom Viridiplantae; phylum Streptophyta; class Magnoliopsida; order Ranunculales; family Papaveraceae; genus Papaver; species Papaver armeniacum. The sequence continues at coordinate 72,536 of JAJJWW010008624.1, read as the reverse complement.
ATAACTTGCCGCCGGCAAGGGGGAGTAAATCCCAAAACTAAACCTAAACAGCATGAAAAAAACCTAATTAATCTAAAAAACACTTGATGAAAACTAAAAACAAAGCTGGGTACTGCTCAGATCCACTCCAAAAGGAGCAGATCTGAGCAGTTAGAGGTTGCCGGAGAAAGCCTTTGTGTCGCCGGAAATCGCCTGCTGTGAGAGATGTAGAAGGAGAGAGAAAAAGCTTCAAATGAGTCTTTTAAAATATCGTATCAACATCATATCAAGAAAAAGAATGTAAAAGAATGTAAAGGATGATTTTATCATGAAAAAAAATGTCATAATTTTCATTGGTTCGACGGAAATGATATAGGACTAAAAGTGGACCACATCATCTTTTATATGGATGGAGTTAGTTTGAAACACTGTTCACATGCTACACCATGTGTGTTTAGGGGGGAAAAAAAAACATCGAAGCTTATATTCTTTCTTAAACATATAGATACTTGTAGATAATGTCCACAGACAGTTTAGTTTAATTCCCACATTCTATGCCAGGGAATGGATATTCATGAGAATGTAGTGAAATTATTAGTTTTACAATTATTATCTTAATCATCAAAAAAAATTTAATAATAACATCAGCTAATTACGTGTATACAGAAGCGCAGAGTTAGCTGTGAAAAAAGATCATGGAACTCGAAATTATTAGTACTTCTTTTTAAGATTAGTTTTTTTTAATACATTCCTGCCATTACCATTATCTTCTAATTCTGACAAATTTTCTTCTTGTTGGGAATAAAAACCAACTTCCATTCTTGCAGGGTTTTCTTCAAAATGATTTCTCTATTTCACTGTCATTGACCTTTTCTAATCACCTATTAAAACACATAAATGTTGTTCACCCAAAATTATATAAGCGAGGGTGCACAAACTGCTACCACAAAGAACCTAGTCGGAGTGAGGGTGGAAATAACATTCGTTACCAGAGACTGGAATACCTAAACGGTACAACCAAACTAAGCTCTGATAGACAAGAACTTGAGAGAAACAGAAGCATTTTATATTTTCAAGTTCCAAAATAATTACACTTTCGCCTTTACAACTTCTGCTTTATATACATTTGAATGCGCATCAACAAATTGCTCGACCGTAACAAATTGATTCCGCGTAGAGATGCTTGGATCGTTTTTTCTGCAACAAAGAGATGCAAAAACTATAAAAGTCTCGTCAACTATATAGATAACTAGACTAGAGTCATAATCACAGACCATATAAGATTCACGTTTGCACCATAATTGGTTGCTTTATATCATTTAAAGCTTCCAACATATATTTCGGAAATGCCTTATTGGTTTATGTTGTTGGGATTTTTTTCAGCTATGTTAGGGAAGAGAATAACCTACCTCCAGATCGGTGGTCGGAAAAACAGCAGTCCGACCTGTTTGTTGAATATATTTCACCTTCGTTTTGCTAAGTATGAAGGCAACTTGATCAGGGGTAGCTGCGGCACATGTTATTCTATGTCCACTCCTCCATCTCCGTCGTATTCCTTCACTCGGATATTGAAAATCAAGCTCCAGAACCTTTTTTTATTAGAGTATTGAACAATGCATGTAAGAGAGACACATAATCAGTATATGACTATGTATCATGCAAATAACTGGAAAACATTTGGTAAAAGGAAGAAGATACGCCATTAGGAATTTCTGAAGTCAAAATGATTACCTGGTCAGAAAGACCAATGTTCTTGGACATTACGACACACCAGCAGTTGCCAGAGGTAGCCATGGATGTCACTTGGTAGTCCTCTTTCCATTTTGTATTAATCCATTTGATAGGAAATGAATTATCTACTTGGTAGCACTGGTTGGTGTAAGAGGTTCCTACAAAAAAGAAATATCACGCGAAATATGTAAAAGAACATTCAGCATTTCAAAGAAAAAAAGAGTTCCACAGTCATTTAGGGAACAATAATCTCCACAGCCTAGAAAGATATAACAACAAATATTAAAAATACACAAGATGAAAACCAAAGGGATATAACGAAACCTTGCGACATAACTACCAAAGATTTTCCATTGGCTGCACCAGAAAGGGATGTGATGAAGAATTTCTTTTTCCATTGATTTGTTATATATTCCTGACGAGTACCAAAAATGGAATATCATCATAATTTGCAATTGGAAATAACCCACTCAATATGTATGCATCTGCATAATGTAAGAAGACAAACCTGATGCAAAAACTTATCTGACAGGAGATGAACCTGGTCACTGAATCCTGTTCCTGCATTCATGATAACAGCCCATTGATTTGGTCCATCAGAAGCCACACAACTGATGTATAAACCATTATCGGTTACGCCCTCATCTATAAGACGGCTAAGACGTAAGTCTGATACATAATAGTGGCATCTGCACAAAAAAAAAAAAAATTAGTTGGGTTTTTTTGTTTTGTTTTTTCCTTTTACCTTTTCCCAGTTGGTTCTTCACTTTCTGCTAATTCAAAAGATACGGATTAGCGCAATCCAAAGTTCACAAGCAAGGGCAATATTGACTAAAGATACACTTGAAGTTCGCAGGCGTTTTTATATATGTAGTATAATCAGATTCAAACAGTGTGATATATAAATCATACATATGCTTACCTTTGCTTCATAGGAAGGCGTGGAAGGCGTGGATTATAAACTAATATCCATCGGGAAGCCGGATCCCCTAATCGTAATTTCTTCTTTGGCTGCTCGTTGTCCTCAAAATTTACAGTAGACCTTCTGCGCTTTTGTACAACCTACATAAAAGCAAAAATCACAAAAAAGGCGCAAAAAAGATCATGAATACATTTACGTCCAAAATAATTAAAGCCAGCAGTAATCATTTGTGACACTCACGTTACTTACCTTTAGTGCTCCATCAACACTGATCGGCAGCACGGGGTTGCAAGGCTCAATAAGGCATTTGAAAAGAGAAACAAGTTCTGAGTAATTTGGTACTTCATCAAAATTCATATTCACAACGATCTCAACAAATTGTTTAAACGCAGGAGGGCAGCCAAAGCACAATGACTTTGGAGAAGTGGACATCTTCTCTCTGCAAACACGGAAACTTTTTGTGTCTCCCTATACAAAATTAGAATTTAGAAAACAGAGCCTCGGGCGAGATACCCACATATAGAAGGGACATCTAAAGCGATGGTAAACGAGTAAAGGTAATTCATGTACCTCACGCCCTTGCCAGGGTAATCCTCCTGTAAGAAGATACACTAATGTGTATGCTAGAGACTCCAAGTCATCCCTTCTACTCAACGTACGACCTAAATGTGCATGTACACTCGCATATCTTACCGTCCCCCTGTTAAGAAGAGTCTTAAAATACAGGTAATGAACAGATGGGTAGGAGAATTGAAAACTAACAAACCTGAAGATGTCTGGCTTCTGATCATAGTCAACATGCTGATTAGATGAGATTCCCTTCCACCTAGATGCTAAATCACGTCATATTAGAGACTACAGCAACATTCAACGGGGAAATTGGGTTTTTTGGCCCCATTGCTTGATTTATTAAGACAAGAGGTTTAAAATGACTTCCATGTTTTTTCCTTGAGGTTAATATAAGATGGCATACCCAAACCAAGGTCTACGAGGAATAACTTTTTCTCATCAGCAGTTCCAGGTCGACCAAGTACAAAATTTTCTGGTTTCACATCTCCGTGTACAAACCTAGGAAAGAACCAAAAGAAAACAGTTTAAAACCTTGTAACAAGAAACATGTGGCCCCATTCTGAGCAGTTTATATGAAATTTAAGTGAGAAAGTTAAGGAAATACCCTTTCAAGTGTATTCTCTCAAGAATAGCTATCGCCTCCATGGCAATGCACGCCACCTTAGTTAGAGGCATCCTGAAAAAGACAAAACAGTAAAAGTTGCAGCGAATATGAGAAGAAAAACAATTTTTCCCAAACGAATAGTAAGAAAAAGAAAGAAGACAACAAAGTTTCAGTTTTTTACGTCCTGCCATCCGAACACCAAGCATCCCAAAGATTAGGCCCAAGCATGTCCATTACCTAAAGGATTTTTACAAATTTTTATGAGCTAAAATAAGTAAGTCCTGTCATACATTTAGAGAACCTATATTCAAACTCACCATAACATAATAATCTCCGTGGCGACCCTTGTGGTGGACAGATGGCAAACCATAGCAGCCTTTGAGTGAGCTTCATGATCAATCAAATACAAAGTTTGAGATAATTCAAATTCAGAACTGTACCATTAATTTGCGAATTTCAGCAGTGGTAAAAATATTACCTGTAGGCTTGCCACTCATAAGGCGGGCCGTCAGTGCAACCTTTACTCTTAAAATGTTCAAACTTCACTGCAACCTAAAAGAACACAAATCTTGTTATATAGTCAAATCTATTTTTACAGATCTACCAAATCAAATATTATCCTGCGCCAGAGCGTTAAAATAAGAGAGCTAAACAACATGATATAAATTGCTCAACAGTACCTCAGAGGCATTTGAACCAGTGCGGGTTGTACAACCAGTTACCCTTCTACCTACAAACACTTGACCGAATCCACCTTTACCCAACTTCCTCTCTATTCTATATACAGGGGATCTGCCTACTTTAACCTGTAAGCAGCCATGGGAATAAGGTTAGTATATTCAACTCAAGATAAATTTCCGGCTACTACCCTATGATGCGTGTAAACGTCAGCAAGACAATAATAGTAGCAACGATGAGAAACGTCAAAGTATAAGACTGCTTAACCAATTCGATTCAAGATTATCGAGTAGCACTATCATAAATCTTACTGGAAACATCAGTTGAGTCATGAAGGATGTCATAGAAAGTGCAGTGCTCCTTATTTCTTGATAAGCATAATTAACATAAGTAATCAGAGATTAAAAAGTACACATACCGTCTCTGGGATTCCACCTGTGCTTGCTTCTGCTACTTTAACCCCCACAGGTTTCTCCACAACTTTCCTTTCAGCCACTAGATTCTTGTTAGCTGAAGGCTCTTTATTTACTTCCTTACTTGTGCACACATTTCCTTTTGCAACGCCTAATTTGTCTCTCTTATGAGCAATCAAATCATTCTCTTTTACTTTATTCAAGTGTCTGAGTTGAGGATTTAATTCAGCAAGCTGCTTGCTTTCTAATCGAGCTTTACAGGCTGCACTCCGTAACTCTGGCATTCTACCCCATGAAAAATATACACAGATTAAACTTAATTGTTTCAACATCAAATTCTTGCAAATACATTTTCATAAGGATTCAAAAAAAAAAAAAAAGGCACAATCAGAATGTATAAAGAAAGGTGTTTTTTTTATAGAGCATTGAATCTTTGGGTTCAAAAATACCAAATCAAACTCTATCAAAACCTAATTAGCATGGTTAAAGAAACTAATGAACTGAAATAAGAGTGATCAGACTGCTAAAAAATCCGAACCAGGATTCAAATTGCTTACAGAAATCATAAATGACCTTTCAATGAAGATTTACTTAGGGATTTTAGAAGAATACCTGCAGAACTAAAAATGAAGGGTCGGTAATGATGAAAAAAATGCAGAACGATTGAAATTCTTTTGATCGGCAACGTTTGAAATTCCAGGGACTAAATAGACATGATTTCTTACTCTGGAGACTAGGAAGAGAACATTTACATTGAGGGTGAGATAATTACGGAGGCACTTTGGTCACGATTGAGAGTGATGGTGGTGATAGATAACGAAGATTTAGGAGATGGATTTGATTAAGTATCAGTATAAGGAAAGCTTTTGAGCATGCAAACCTATTTTTGGCTTCTTTAAATATTCTATACTGCCATATATTGTCACCACGTGTGACACAATTTTGAGTCCACGAGATGTAAATTACTACTAGGGCAATTCCTATGGGAATTACCTTAGAGCAAGTCCAACCGCACTATGCAAATAAGTTTTTTTTGGCGGTGGGAAGAATGTTCATGATACGAGGTTTGTGTCCATGATAGCCAGTGCTATCAGACGGACGTCATTCAATGGGGACCCTGATCCGAAGGTCGGGAAGCTCCGGCTTGGTTTTTCCATTGGACGTTTAGGAAAGCTTGAGGGTTCTACAATTCTTCTATATATGGAATCTGACAGTGTTTGCCGTTATATGGACTCCTTCCACTTTTGAACATGTCCACTCCTTTAAAACCATCATTATTCTCTACACTTTTTCTCTTCTCTTTTTCTCTGCCATAGCCTAATCTAATCTTGCTCGTGTCTTTGCCTATCATTATTCTCCCCAGACTCTTTTCCTTTCTCATGCAACCCTACGGAGATAACTAAATCCTTCTTCTTCCCGTGCTTTTACAAGAATAATAACAATCGTGATAATATTTGGAATATATATACATATCTATGAAACCCTAAGGCCAATACGCGGTGATTTGTTTGTTTCTTTCCAACAAACAATATAATATCCTGATAGCAGTGATGCCATCAAATCATGATTATATCTCAACCTTAACAGTAAAGGTTCAACAACTCAAACAAAACGTAGGGCGATAGAGAGGGGTGATTTGTTGATTAATTACTCCGTTAGTTGCATAAAGAGTCCCGGCATGCTTTATATAGGTCCATATTCTCTTGGATTTAGCAGGTTAGTTAGCTACATTAGAGCAGGGGTTCACACAGGTGAACTATATGTATTTCATGCTAAAAAATGTCTCACTATAATTTGTAGATCGAAAACTAAGAAGTATTGAATTCCCTCTAAAATTTCTGCTTGAAAAGGTAGATTACCAACTTTTTAAAAATGTTGTTTTGGCAAGTTTGTAGTTTCGTCAGTGTAACTCCCGAGTCATCATGGTGTACGTGAGTGGTGGAAATGGAAATCGTGAGGTCCATTTGTTTAACAATTCTACCAACGAGACAGTAGTAATGGTTATTAATGATGAGCTTGGGGGCTTTAACAGTGGGGTTGGCGGTGGAAATGGAGGGTCAAATCGTGGGTTTTTCTTAATTCCCTCTTATACAAATCTATTACCATGTAATAATCGTGGAAATGTATTAATTTACTTGGTAATTAATCTATCTTCATACACCCTTCAGTAGTCATGGATGCTGTAGCGTTGTAGACATTGTATTTATGTCTTATTTCCCGCACAAGCAAAAGAGACGTTAGGATGGACTTGCACAAAATGCATCATTGAAAGCCCATGACTAAATGCAGGATCAATTGAGAATCTTATGCATTCTTTTAGAGTCTAATGCATTCATTCACAAAGTCGTAGGATCAACTTGGTAGAGAGGAACCTAGAGTTTTTAAGTTCTTTTCGGTAACCTACTTATTCATTGTGAAACTCCACAGGAAGCTCGAATACTCCTTAATTGGTAAATCTCATTAATTATGCATCTCTCAGTTTAATTTAGGACATGCCTGCAACTGTAAAACTTTGGTAATAAAAGTCTTTAAAAGAAGTTGTGTCTGTCTTGGGTCAAAGATGGTGTGACGCCCCAATTACTAAACCTGCTTAGCTAATAATAATATAATCTAAACATGAAGTAACAGAATCTAGATCTTCAACTTAAGGAACATAATTTCATAAAGTAAAACAAAACTAATTCCCAAACACTCTGATACTTCATAGATGAAAACTCTCAAATGATATGAATATATTAATGTGTTGTTTTACAGATAAACCAAGAATACATAAGTATAAATACACAATAACGTTCTTAATCTGCTAAAGTTTCGAACTAAGAAACGAATATCTTCATGCGCGCCATCTCTTCTCGGCCCCGAAACTAAAGTGGGAACGAGTGAGCACATCATCCCAAAGGGTGCTCAATGGAAACATATAACTCTTAAATAATCACTAACATGCTTCACGAGTTCTAAAGAATAACAAATTTAAAGAAACAACAAGAAATTAGTCTTTCGAAAATTTATGCATCACGAAGCAGTGTCACTCTAACCTTGCCGAACTCATTGGAGAAGACGACGCCGAGTAACCCTAATCAATAATAATAACGTCATCCACACAGAGTGCCCATACAAACCATGATTCGGAATATTACCATCAAGATCAGAAAGTTAGTCAAACAAGCATAATATGCACACGAGTGATTTCCCTCAAATAGAATAGTATATATAATATCATAACGGATGAATTACCGCCCTACTAAGTATTATTGCTTACGGATGAGTTATCGCCCTACTATATTAATAAGCGATACTATTATAACGGATGAATTACCGCCCTACTAAAAGAAATAGTTATAATAATATAGCATACGGATGAATTACCGCCCTACTAAATAATATTGTCGACGGATGAATTACCGCCTTACTTAACTTAGCTAAGAGCCGTGGGAAACACAGACACTCCTGCAGGGGAAATCTCACAATGCATATCACACACAATACATCGTTCATACAAATTTAACATATACATCATACCCAAACATACATGAATAGTACATCAAAATACAAGCAATCATGCATACACACGGATAGTAAAGACTCATCATGCTCGCAGATAAAGAAAGCTTAATGATTACAAGAAGGTTACGGAATTCCCATTGATTTGATAACAAGCCACGCCTACCTCGAGATCCTCAATCCACTTTGGTTCATCCTTTGAATCGATCGTGGTTAATAAAGACTAACTGTTAATCACACAAGCATTCTAAGAATTTAGCCAATAGGCTCACACAATATTCATAATATAATTTTATACAAGCCTCTAATTATAGGCTGAGTCAAATAATTGACGGTTCTAGTTTTACTAATGGTTCTATAACCTAGTATTAAGTGTTATTGGCGTCAAACAATATCTACCCATCCAAATAGGGTCAAATTGGGTATCATCGAAAGCCCTCGAAAAATTGTACAACTTTGCATAAGGAACCTAAGCTAATTCGGAAGTGGTCCAAAAACTCTAATTAAGATTTCTCGCCCTAACCCTAGCCCAACGGACTGATCCGACACGGCCCACCGAACCGCCCGCTAATCCACTTCTCGACCGATCGGGTCAACCCATGACCCGACCCAAAACCCGGTCCACTACCCACATAGGTCTGACTCATACCGAGTCGGATGAGTCCGAAGATGACTCGGTCATCTTCTTCACTAGTTCTCTGAAATATTCCAAGTGTTGGAACTCAAAACTCAGCTCATGTGGTCAATTTATAAGGTCTCTATAACACAACCTATAAATCCAAATTAAACTATCTACGGTTCATTAGATTCACGAGATCACCCTCTACAACTTTATCCTACTAAATAATTTCTAATTATAACTCGAACCTATCTAGAAAGTCACCTATATATGACTACTCGTGACTGTTTCTACAAAAACATAGTTTCAACGGGTCATTTTCTAACCTCCGTATCTCACTCGTTTCTCCACCAAATTAAACAAACATTATATGACCAGAACCACAACGTGATGAACTATAATTTACATTTATAGAGTTATGTCTAAATCTCATTCCAAGGTACCTAACAAAGTCTCTACATCACGGGGCAGAGAATCAAACACCTTGTATACAATTATGATTATTTTTCACTAAAACTAACATGTATTGATTAAATCTATTCCTCATGAAAACTCAAACCCAAAACATCATTCAACATAAGGAAGTGAATAAAAGGGTTACCTTGATCAAATATTAACTTCATGATCACCAATATCTTCTTGTCACCTTAATTATCATGATTATCAAAAGTATTACCATTCACCATTTTTCCTTCATTAAGAACTTATTCTCCATGTTAATTAGAACTAACGATTACTTTCTCAAACTCATCCTATCTGACTTTCACCTCTCATTTCTCTCTAATCCTATTCTCAATGATCATAATAATTTCATCATAGTTTCTTACTCACATCATCAACTAAACTTATCTAGTTTTCCAAATTATACCTATATACTTTCTTACTAAAACTAAATACGTAACACCACCTCCTTCAACCTCTAGTGACTCATTTCTAAAGTGAACCCAAGGTCTACAAAGACTGCTTTATCAAAACAAAGGAAGATAAGCTTCTGATAAATTTAGTTTTCAAAATTCAAATGTAAAAGAGATATATTATTTCATGTCTAGCAGTATACTAAGGAACAACCGTTTACTAATGAAAGGTCCAATCAAAATGGAGGTCCGGTCAACGAAGTCGGTGCAGTCAACGGTCAAGTCGGACGGTCAACGGTAGCTTGGTTGTTTTCTACTCTACCTTCCGAGTCTCGTATCTTCTTCGTCCGGAGTCCGATTGAAGCGTTCTTGTATTCTATTTCGCATAACTTTTCGATATATATTTAACCGTATTATTGGTTTGTCCAACTTATTCTTAGATTATTTTTTTTATAAATTATTGCTCGTAATTAATTAATTATGTCATCAGCGACTAAATCTTCTCTTGACTGGTCTAATAGCGTTGACGTGCTTGCAAGTCCTTACATTCTCCCCACCTTATCATATTTTCGTCCTCGAAAATTGAACCGTTCTTCTAGTCTTCAAAACTCCCCACCTTATAGAGAATATCATCTATCGACTAAATGCAAGTACTGCTCATACTTACTAACGCGCGAAAATTAACTCATGTCAGATGAGTTCGAAACAACATGAAATGAAACACAAACCCATATGGCTTTCTACAATGAAAAATTACAATTTTGTCTCTAAGGTCTCTATACTATTTTTTTTTATATATTTAAAGAGATGTTTGTCTCTAATTACAAGGAAAAATCCTACGAATCTTTCTTAGTCTAAAAGAAAATCCATTATAGGAATTTAAACTACATCTATAATCTTTGTCTCTAGATTCAGCTATACTATCCAAACACTAACAATAAATAATTAAGTCTAAGTTCTTTACGCTAATTTTCTATTTCAATAGATTGATGACTCTACGTATAGGTCAAGGTACTCAATAAGTTTCTATATGACTTTCGGAAATTTATCAAATATACTAATCTCACTAATTTTTCTAGTATCGGATTGTCTACACGCTCATACTTTTTAGACTAATTATTCTCTAATCTCTATTAGCTTTGCTAAACATAAGATAATTGGTTTACCCTACAATTTTTACTTCACAAAATGTACACACAAACAAACAATACAATCCATCAACCAAATAAATCTTTTAGTATTGATAGCTTTTAGTGATTAAGACTTATCTCACAACCCATCCCGGTTTTAAACTAAACTAATACACTAACTGACACTAGCCATTATCTATTGTTGCCCATGTAAGATCTAATAGTAAGCTCTGATACCAACTTGGGATGCCCCAATTACTAAACCTGCTTAGCTAATAATAATATAATCTAAACATGAAGTAACATAATCTAGATCTTCAAACTTAAGGAACATAATTTCATAAAGCAAAACAAAACTAATACCCAAACACTCTAATACTTCATAGATGAAAACTCTCAAATGATATGAATATATTAATGTGTTGTTTTACAGATAAACAAAGAATACATAAGTATAAATACACAATAACGTTCTTAATCTGCTAAAGTTTCGAATTAAGAAACGAATATCTTCATGCGCGCCATCTCTTCTGAAAACTGAAAACTAAAGTGGGAACGAGTGAGCACATCATCCCAAAGGGTGCTCAATGGAAACATATAACTCTTAAATAATCACTAACATGCTTCACAGTTCTAAAGAATAACAGAAATTTAAAGAAACAACAAGAAATTAATCTTTCAGAAATTTATGTATCACGAAGCATGTGTCACTCTAACCTCGCCGAACTCATTGGAGAAGACGACGCCAGAGTAACCCTAATCAATAATAATAACGTCATCCACACAGAAAGTGCCCATACAAACCATGATTCGAATATTACCATCAAGATCAGAAAGTTAGTCAAACAAGCATAATATGCACACGAGTGATTTCCCTCAAATAGAATAGTATATATAATATCATAACGGATAAATTACCGCCCTACTAAGTACTATTGCTTACGGATGAGTTACCGCCCTACTATATTAATAAGCGATACTATTATAACGGATGAATTACCGCCCTACTAAAAGGAAATAGTTATAATAATATAGCATACGGATGAATTACCGCCCTACTAAATAATATTGTCGACGGATGAATTACCGCCTTACTTAACTTAGCTAAGAGCCGTGGGGAAACACAGACACTCCTCGCAGGGAAATCTCACAATGCATATCACACACAATACACCGTTCATACAAATTTAACATATACATCATACCCAAACATACATGAATAGTACATCAAAATACAAGCAATCATGCATACACACGGATAGTAAAGACTCATCATGCTCGCAGATAAAGAAAGCTTAATGATTACAAGAAGGTTACAGATTTCCCACCTGATTTGATAACAAGCCACGCCTACCTCGAGATCCTCAATCCACCGGTTCATCCTTTGAATCGATCATGGTTAATAAAGACTAACTGTTAATCACACAAGCATTCTAAGAATTTAGCCAATAGGCTCACACAATATTCATAATATAATTTTATACAAGTCTCCAATTATAGGTTTGAGTCAAATAATTGACGTTCTAGTTTTACTAATGGTTATATAACCTAGTATTAAGTGTTATTGGCGTCAAACAATATCTACCCATCCAAATAGGGTCAAATTGGGTATCATCGGAAAGCCCTCGAAAAATTGTACAACTTTACATAAGGAACCGGAAGCTAATTCGGACCAGAAGTGGTCCAAAAACTCTAATTAAGATTTCTGGCCCTAACCCTAGCCCAACGGACCTGATCCGACACGGCCCACTGAACCGGCCCACTAATCCACTTACTGACCGATCGGGTCAACCCATGACCCGACCAAAAACCCGGTCCACGACCCACATAGGTCTGACTCATACCGAGTCAGATGAGTCGACTGAGTCAGAAGCTGACTCGGTCATCTTCTTCACTAGTTCTCTGAAATATTCCAAGTGTTGGAACTCAAAACTCAGCTCATGTGGTCAATTTATAAGGTCTCTATAACACAACCTATAAATCCAAATTAAACTATCTACGGTTCATTAGATTCACGGGATCACCCTCTACAACTTTATCCTACTAAATAATTTTTAATTCTAACTCGAACCTATCTAGAAAGTCACCTATATATGACTACTCGTGACTGTTTCTACAAAAACATAGTTTCAACGGGTTATTTTCTAACCTCCGTATCTCACCTGTTTCTCCACCAAATTAAACAAACTTTATATGACCAGAACCACAACGTGATGAACTATAATTTATGTTTATAGAGTTATGTCTAAATCTCATTCCAAGGTACCTAACAAAGTCTCTACATAACGGGGCAGAGAATCAAACACCTTGTATACAATTATGATTATTTTTCACTAAAACTAACATGGATTGATTAAATCTATTCCTCATGAAAACTCAAACACAAAACATCATTCAACATAAGGAAGTGAATAAAAGGGTTACCTTGATCAAATATTAACTTCATGATCACCAATATCTTCTTGTCAACTTAATTATCATGATTATCAAAAGTATTACCATTCACCATTTTTCCTTCATTAAGAACTTATTCTCCACGTTAATTAGAACTAACGATTACTTTCTCATACTCATCCTCTCTGACTTTCACCTCTCATTTCTCTCTAATCTTATTCTCAATGATCATAATAATTTCATCATAGTTTCTTACTCACATCATCAACTAAACTTATCTAATTTTCCAATTATACCTATATACTTTCCTACTAAAACTAAATCCGTAACACCACCTCCTTTAACCTCTAGTGACTCATTTCTAAAGTGAACCCAAGGTCTACAGCACCTGCTCTATCAAAACAAAAGGAAGAAGGAAGATAAGCTTCCTGATAAATTTAGTTTTCAAAATTCAAATGTAAAAGAGATATATTATTTCATGTCTAGCAGTATACTAAGGAACAACCATTTACTAATGAAAGGTCCAATCAAAGTAGAGGTCTGGTCCATGAAGTCGAGGTGCAGTCAACGGTCAAGTCGACGGTCAACGGTAGCTTGGTTGTTTTCTACTCTACCTTCCGAGTCTCGTATCTTCTTCGTCCGGAGTCCGATTGACGCGTTCTTATATTCTATTTCGCATAACTTTTCGATATATATCTAACCATATTATTGGTTTGTCCAACTTATTCTTAGATTATTTTTTTTATAAATTATTGCTCGTAATTAATTAATTATGTCATCGACTAAATCTTCTCTTGACCGGTCTAATAGCGTTGACGTGCTTGCGGGTCCTTGCGGATGGCCACCGATTTGATTATCTTGCGTCAAGGATATATAGTTGGCGAAGTATACATCCGTTCGTCCATTTTTGATGTATAATTTTGGACCGGCTTGGAATATATCGCAGACCTGGAATGAGCTAACTTTTACCCCGATCACTATGCCTAGCCATGGCTATTGCGGGAGAACCTTACCCGACTATGGAAAGTTGGTGAACACAAACCAACGCCCTTATTCATGTATGCCGATGCCACGTCGTAATTAGTCGAACCCAATCTCAATTGTTAGACACTTAATTAAACACTTAATTCTTAGAGATCTCCAACTAAGAGATGAGAGCGAATTCCCCAAGCAAAAGCTAATTTTACGCGATGGGGATGGGTTTATGATTACGCATTCACTAACAATGAGTAAATTATGTAACATTATTTTTAATATAATTAGATTTCCTAATCATTGTTACGAAAAGGTATGCGGTTTGTCTCTATGATAGCCGGGGCTATCAGACGGATGTCATTCGACGGGGGCCATCATCCGGCGGTGGGAAGCTCCAGAAGGAGTTTTTGCGTGGTCGGATGGAAAACTTTAGGTATTCAAAAGTAATACCAATTTGTGATATATGTAAATCATTGGGATGTTTACCATAAAAAGGCTTTCAGGGATAAATTTGAGTTTCGCCTAATAAGATTCGTGAAGTTTGTTTCGTTTTAGAGACGTCTTAGGCAGAATTAGGCTAAACTAATTCTAGGGTTTGTTACTCATCTGTATCAACAATTAACGGTTCTAAGTGTTGCATGATTGAAAGATCGTTGGGCTGAAACCAATTCAAAAGCAGAGGCTTTTCTCCGATTTAGGGTCAGTTTTCTTCCTTTCTATAATTTATTTGCTATTGATTTCTATTTGTGTAGTTTTTTTTACATATTGCAGGATTCTTCCCTTGATTGTTAGGTTTTACATATCATCTGTTAAGGTTGTTGTTTAATTGCCCAATCTATTTGATTTAACCACTTCCTACTGTTTTCTTTGTTTTTTTATAGAGTTCCATTGTTTGGGCGTAGCATAAACATATGAAGTGTGAGACAGAGCAAAATCATGTACTGTTGACTTTCATGGAATTTATGTGTTTGGTATAATTGACAGAAACGGATTTTGTTGAAAGTAAGCTATTCCATTGAAGAATTATATTTGGTTTTGATTTAGTGTAAATGGTTTTGTTGGTTTAACAAACATTCTCAGACTTAGAGAGGTAATATATACTACTTCTAAGTAGTTTCTTATGGTTGGATATTTTTGGTTTGTCGCAAAGGTCGTGCTTGGTACTAATGATGCTTATGAGGTAATCTTTGAGGCATTATCTTATTAATTCAAATATACAAAAGACTGCTTATAATTTTCTCCAATAGTCTTAAACTTCATACATATGACTTTTTGGTTTAGAGCATCTCCAATGGAGAGGGTAGATTTATTTATTTTAATGACACATAGGATTTTAGACCCCCGTTTGGCATAAATTCATCTCCAACAGTAGGGTCCTACAAGTTAGGAGGGACCAATTATTAAATATGAAGGTGTTCAAGAAAATGTTATCTACACCTTGCACCTCCACGTCATGTTTTTAACTAATTTTCTTTTAATTCTAAGGGTTAAAATTCTCACTATTGGAGATGGTATTTTGGATATGAAGTCCTATATTTACTCTATGTGTAGACCCCAAAAATAAAAGGACTAAATTAAAAATCCACGTAGGATTTTTTTGCACATTCTCTTGGAGATGCTCTTAGGGACTATTCCATAAAAATCGGAGAAAATTAATTTGCTAACCTAACTACCATATCTCATAGCTCTTTTGATTTAAATCAATTTCAGATCTAAGATTCCAATAAGTCTCCATTGCCTTATGGTGCTCAGTGATGGGACCTAAAAAGTCATCCATTTGATGCATCTTGCTTCATGATGTTTAATTATTCAGAGTAGTTCCCCTTTTCCCTTTGTATATCTGTGAATGTGAACTTACTTTGCCATTTATTTTCCCCAACAGAAGGATATGGCAGTATGCTAGGTTGTACCGTAATAACAAGTATAACGATGTTGTTTAATTTTTGAGTGTCCAAGAATCTTAATTGATTACGTTCCACTTGACCAGCTATATATGTTATATATTGAGTAGTTTTTCCAACATTATTGTTGTATGCGCAGACACAATGAAGGTGGATACATTGACTAATGAAGTGGAGGTTGGGAAGCAACAGCAACACAAATATCACTAATTAATTAACTCAAGGTATGGCTTGATTTTTTTAGGTTGTATTTGTGATTATACTGTTTTTCACTTATCAAACCTGATCAATATTGAGTTTGAAATCTTCTCAAAGTCTACTTTTAAAAAATTTGGTTTACTCAGTATGGATTGTGGAGAATGAAATCTAGATAACACTAATATTAAGACCCCTGCTTTTGGTAAGCAGTTTTGTCTTTTTTTTTCATAACTATATATAGAATGGTAAATAGTACTATTATATTTGTCTTCTTTGCTTTCGCCACAGGTTCCACGGTGGCTAGCATCTCATCTGCCATTCAAGTAAGAAATATACGTATCTGGCCCATTGGCCAATGAATTGTTCTTTTAAGAGATGTTATTAGTCGAGATTATTTATAAGAACTGTTCTTTTCTGATCAAAGAAATTGTAGTAGTTGACAATCTCACATCGATATATTCTACAATGTATATATAAATCATATAGTTTAATATGTCTTATAACTCTCGGTGTGGGTACGGCTTAGGTTAAAGCACAAGCCCGTAATGGGGCGACAACTGTTGGTGCGATGGATGCTACCATCCAACACTTTGCTCGCTTCCCAACAGTTGACATTGTCTCGATGAAACGGGTTAGTCGCATTTTTTTACCAGTGTTAATATTTTTAAATTTTCCTCTCCCATCATTAACCACTTCATTGCTAGCATATTTGTTGCATACTAAAGAGATGATAGTGAGTTTTTCTCATTATATGTGTGCATTTAATCTGTATTCGATGGTGCTTGCTTTAGTATGTATAGCAATGTCTCAGAGGCATAAAAATCTCATGCTTGTTTTCCTTTCTTTTGGCTAAATATAAGTTTGAAAGCACCATTTTTTCTTTGGTTGTGATTATAATGGTTTGACAAACTTTCACTCTTAATGTAGTGAATCCTACGTACACCGCAAATGGGTAGGCCATACCGGGATAATATAACTATTTTCTTTTGTTTTCAGGATAAGTCATATAGGGTCTTGGTATTTTGGCATCTTCCGTGTTTTATGTCAATCTGTATGAAATAAAATTTATCGAGACAATAATGATAAGAAAGGCCAATGAATTGTTCTTGCAAGAGATGTAGTCGAGTTTATTTAATATAATAGTTCTTTTCTGATTAAAGAATTGTAGCCTGGAAATTAATGTAGTAACTACCACTATAATTGACAATCTCACAACGATATATTCTGCAATGTATATATAAATCATAAAGTTTTATATGTTTTACAATTCTCGGTATACATACCAGTTTAATAACATCCCCATGAAGTTCTGAGTATTTGCGTTGAATTGCTGGGGAAGATGAAGACACTGTTGAATTAATATATCACCAGAAGTGTAGTATCGAGGAAAGGTAACCACACCAGGACTAATCTCATGCTGAGGTGTCGAGCAGTCAGAAACGAACCCTTCTCCGCCGCTTCGAGGATTTTGAGTGTATTTGTGACTTAACTCTCTGTAAAGTTATTGTTTTCTAGCTAGAGGTTCTGCGAAGTGGTGTTGTTTAACTAATGAACTAAACTAATCAGTTGTTGTTTTCCACAGCTAGCTCAATTATTACGAGTCTGCCTTTTATGCCGGAGGATTTTGAGGGTTGGCATGCATGGTGTCTTCAATGCCTCTATCGATCCGTGTCGAGGCTTTGTATTCTCATTGCTTATTTGTTCTGAATGGTTTCCATGAAGAATGTATTTATGGGGAGAGGGTCAAAGTAATATTTTGAAGTTAAACTCAAAGCATCAACCATGCAATGGCTTAATTCTCAATTGTAATTTTTTAGCTTATATTGAGTAAATGCAACAACATATATATATATATATATATATATATATTTGAAAGGTAAAGGATATATTAAGAAAGGAAAAATATGTACATGGAGAATGGTCAAGAGGTCAAGGAAATCGATTGTATGACAAATTGTGTGTAGTTGACTAACAATTGTCAGTCAGAAATTCGTGAAAGAGTATAATAATAGCGGTGGTTTTGCTCAGCAGAGTGAATTAAATCTAAAATAAAATCGTATAAAATCAATGTGCATCGAGCTCAAATTTATGATAACTATGTTTTGTGTAGTCTAATACACAGTAGGGGAAGGATCCGTTGACATGGTTGTAACGACATAATGAGATTTTGATTTGCCCTGCATTTTTTTTTTCTTCTGAAAATTGATATTCATCACTCAGGTGAAGGTATGTAAACATTAGTCACTTTATGAAAAATGGTATTATTCCAGGGTTTGGGTCGTGGTATCAGGCTATGGATATGGAGCCTAGGAGGCTTCCGGTTGGAAAAAGGCTTTATCCTTTTCTTCTTCCTTATGGGTTCATGACCTTCATGGGGATCCCAGGAAGTCACCAGCGGGTCCAGATGGCGACCTTTGGTACCCGATTTAAAACTATTTTCCTTGGCTATCACCTCATCAAGCTTAACCCGACCAGACACATGTAATATCCGGAGATCCTCAAAAGACAAGTCAGGAGGAGGAGTTGGGTCACGCAGGAGAAAATTTAAGGCTCATCGACGAATGAAAAGCCGATACTCATGAGAGAAAAGTTAATCCCTCGGTCGCTTAGGCGCGTTGGTTCCTTGAAGACGAAACGATCAAAACTAGCAATGATATCTGCAATATCGGAGCCACTCCAAGGCGGGAAACTAGAAGGAGCCCCTTGATCAAACCCAACTTGCCGAGCTGCAGGGTCTGGGTTATATGACATAGCAATGAACTTACTAGCATAAAAACCAGGGAGATAACCAGGAAACACCGCCATTACCGAATCAAAGTCTGACTATGACAGGAATTGCGTCGAATCCAATTTCGTGCCCTCCAGCGGCGGAGTAAAATCGTAATGCCCTGGACCTGAACGATCGTCATAGTAAGGAAAAAACTTGAAGCTCTTGGCTACATCCATGAATTTGGCTGTATCACCCTTGAGCACTTTCCCTTTACCATTCCAAAGAGCCATCCGCAGATAACCATAGGTGAGAACGGTGTTACTAACGGTACCATTATTCTGTTCAACGCGCTCCTCACGATGAACTGCTACGACATGAGGATTGGGAGCATACTCAGGAAGGTGTTCCTAAGACCACACTTGCATGAAAGAATCAGGAATATAAGTCTCGACCTTATGAATCGCATTAACTATGCGAACGTCGTGGCAAAACACGTCCAAATGACGATATAGGCCGCCCAAGAACATTGGCGCAAGAGGAAAAAAGACGCCCTGAGACAATATCACGTCCATCGGTACAAGCTCGCTCCTGATAGTATCCTTAGGACTGTATTTGAACACATCATGACAAAGCCAAAACAAGATGTAAGTCGCCAACTCAGCGCGAGGGTTCTTCTCTTTCCTGCGAGGAGGCATAACCTTTTTCTGAACCAACCGTGGAGCCCAATACTTGATCCAAAGAGGGAAGGAGGCGCGTCGATTCCATTTGACAACCAATTCAGGACTTGTCCACGCTGAAGGAATTGGTGAGCCATGAATTGATTCATAGGCGCGAGTAGAACCTGCGAGCAAACGTTCTCCCGTGAGGCGCGGTAAAAAAGGTTTTTTATCCTCGACTGTTTGGCCTTGCCTTTAGCAGCGGGCGATGGTTTCCCCTTCTTACTAGCGCTTGCAGCCTTTTATTTGTTTTCCCGCCGTGCTGGCAACTGATCTTTCCTCACTTGCTCGTTGCACAAATCATCCTTACAATCTAGCAGATAAGCCCATAACTTCATGTCCTCGTCATTTAGAGCTTCGAAAACAGCTGCCTCATCATACGAATGACTACCATGAATAGGCAATCCCGTGAGAGCGACTACGTCCTCTAGGACTATGGTGGCTTTCCCCTACGTAAAAAATAGGGTATGGACGGAAGACGCCCAACGATAAAAAAGCCACGTCATATCACGCCTACATCTAATTACTTCTCGCTTAAGAGACAAGTTTATGACCTCCTCGATACCTGCCGAACGAAGAACGACTACATGATTCGGATTGGAACGGATGTAAGACGTCTAATGCGGCAATATGGCAGGTGTGGCGGATGAGAACGAATCTCAATAGCAGGGAGATCATAATCGCCACGATGAATAGCCATACGCGGAACTTTCTTGAACGGAAAGGTGTCTAGAGTGTTCACCTCAGGATACATGAGCCATCCGGGAGCAGGAGGATAAGGTAATACAGAAGGATTGAGAAGGCGCGAAATAAGAACGTCATCCATAGGAAGGACGCGCTGACCACCACGGAGGCCTCTCAACTTTAGCGCGCACTTCAAATCAGGGTTGCTTGTAATTTCGGGGATCGTATACGCCTCACCATCTGCCGGTAGAGGTATTTATTATTCTTCCTGATCCGCGTATTCAATTTCTTCGGAGTCAGCGCTCATCACTTCCTTGGACTCCTCCCCCTCTTTCCCCTCGGATGAACTACTACTGGTAGAGCCGCTGGACATGGCGCGTGTATGATGTGTTTAGAATGAGGTGAAAGAAAATGAGAGGATGAAACAAAGAGAAGGAATAACCCAATAAGTCTATATATAGGCAACCTCGAGACTCGAACGTGGCGGTTATAAGGGGCGAAGAGAAAATAAAAGAAACTGTAAAGTTTCCTACACGTCGCGGAAGACCAACCGTCACTTAAGAACGTGGGGCTGACAAAAGGAATCCCCCTCCCCTATTTCTGAGGAGGAGGTGCGTGCGAAGAACCCAATTGACTATTGGTATATTTTCACAATTAACCCAATGATCAGGGGACTAGTTTGATACCTGAAAATTATTACCCCTTAGTGGGGCTAGAGAGCCCCTAAAAAGGAGATAAACCCAATATGAGACATGGGGACTAAATCCCAAGTCCACTAGAGAATATCCATAAGGTGGAAAGGATAAGGAGGGAATTAATGGGAAAGGAGAAGGTTGTATTAGAGAAGGAGTGGCATTAGTAGTAATTAAAGAGGTTTAGGACAATGTGGCATGACGTCATAAAAGGAATGGCATTTGGGAAAGCCTATATAAGGAGGTACATAGTACAATAGAGGAAGGCCCTCTCTCTTACCATTCCTAGAAAGTGTTGTCATTAGGTGTGACTCGTACGGGTAAAACCAATATCATATTCACCCCTCAACACTAGGGTTTTGGCGGAAGCACAGTTTAGAGGCGGCTTAAAAGCATCTTGGTCATATTATCTCAGTTCGTCAGTCAGAAGATTGTTTAGTTGGATTTCATCTTCGAACATGTTTATATCCTATGTTGCAAGGCAAGTCTACACGCTCAAAGTTCTGAAAAACAGATATAGTCTTACACTCTTCCTATTCTTCATAATGATTATAACCACTAACAAATTTCTCGAGACCCAAGAACAATCCAGTCTTGGTCTACAATTCAATTATTTACTGAATTTTCATTGCATGAACAACATTTGGCATGATTTTTTCAGTAGAAGCAGTTTCTATCCTGAGCTATATATTAATATCATAATCCATACTCAGAACCCTATGCAAACCATCTTAAGTTTCATCAAATATCAACAATGTATAATCTAATTATTCCTTCCAACTCAATGAGTTTGTCTTCATCAAACGTGAATGGTTTAGCTTCAAAATTCAGCAAAAATTGTAATGTTTCTAAGAGAACCACTAAACATGTCACTTTGGAAACAAGAGGGAAGTTTGTGGAATCATATGCTTTGATTGGTTGCATATGCAGGGAAGACATGCAAGTTCCTATAGCAACAATGAGCTTTGCGTCAGAGTGAACTGGGGTGTAGAAAATCAAGTGGTCATAATCAACACAAACAAAACGAATGTGTTCATCTTTAGAATTTATAGTAGAGAGATTTTCCAAAGAGTTTTGAGAACAAGACCTCCAGTCATTTCAGGGGTCACCTTATGGTCCTCATGACTTGGCGAGTTCAACATGGTGGTGCAAAATGTTATATTCTAATATGAAGTGTTCAACATTGAGTTCAAAGCTAAGAAAAATATTGATAGAGATAATATCCCTCCGATGGTGGCTACTCAAAAAGGAGAAGTTATAACTATGTCTTTATGCGGGAAAGTAAAACTCACTCTTGAAGATGGGAAAATGGTGAGGTTTTCAATCTTCTATCCGAGGTTCCCGACGTAAACTTGCAAGCGATGTTATGCATGTCTTCAACTCAGTAACAATAAATATTGTGGTCACTAGCAAATATGGAATGGATCACTTTGTCCGCTTTTTTTCTTTGCAATGAGTTAATCCTTTTGGTGATGAAGTGGATAATAAACAAGTGCAAGAACCAATTCAGAACAATATGCAACAAGAGAACCAAAAAAAAAAAGTCAGAATCAAGAAGTGACAGCTCAAGTGAACCATCAAGAGGATGAAATTGAAGAAGTTGTAAGAGCCCTCATGTTACCCATCAAAGGTATGTTAACACATACCATACAGAGAGTAGAAATGATATAGGAAATAAGAAAAGAAGATCTGAAGATATTTATGTGGATGAAATGAACGTAGAAAACCTCAACAAAGATATTAACTTAGCTCCATTGAAGTTTGATGAGGATATTAGTAAGGACAAACCAAAAATTAGTATCAAAGGTAAAATCCCAAATGTGAAGGATTCTGACATATACTCTGAGAAGCCATGCAATGACAGTGACCAAGAGGCTGGAAGTGTTGCTTCTAATGTTGCTGCATATGCAGAAACAATAACAATCAACTCCAATCAGGATCCTACAAACATTGATATTTTATTTAACTTATTTGTTCATAATTTTAAAATTACTTTCGACATTACTTTCTATTTTTACCATTGCATAACTTTTTCTTTGATTCTCTACTTCTTCTGGTTAAACCTTTTGAGAATAATTTTTCGAGTTTCCCTTAGTTTTATTTTGCTAGAATGAGTATCAATCTGCTCATAATGTAACTACTCTCATAGAATGTGCAGGGGATTAGTCCCTCAATCACTAGAAACCACTTTAAGTTACTTAATAAAGTCTTATGACCCTGATATAATTTTCCTCACTGAAACTAAGTCAAATTCAGAAAACATGAAGAAACTCACCAGAAAACTAGGATTTTGTGTGATGCCTTCTATGTACCTAGGATTGGTTTAATAAATGGAATGTTGATTGCATGAAATAATAAAATTAAGATGGATTGTGTGTCTCTACATAATAAATTAGTTTTATTTGATTTAGTCCATAATTATGATAATAAGTGAAATCGTTTTTGCATGTATGAGGCTCTTTTCGGATCGGAAAACACTCCCAATATGATGTTATTAATGAATTTCCCTCTCATAACAACAAGCCTTGAATTTTTGTTGGAGATCTTAATTTTATTCTTCTTATCAATGAAAAAGAAGGTGAGGATAGTAACAAAAACCCTAATGCCACTAAGATTATTCATGACTTAATCCAAACTTAGGGCTCGTGATCTTAACTTCCAAGCAATTACATGGTCCAATAATAGAGAAGGAAAATAAAAAATTAATGAAAGAGAGGACTAGTATGTTCCATAATGTCGTAGTCAAACATTTGGTTCAAGTAGAATCATACCATATTCCCATAATGCTTGTAACTAAACCATTAAAACAAAAAATTAATAAACCATTTAGGATTCTTAGAGTTTGAAAAGATCATGAGGACTTTAATAAAATCGTTAAGGATAACTAGTAAACTAAAAATAAAGGGTCTAATGCTTTTAGAATGACTAGTAAAATGAAAAACCTCGCTTAAATCCTTAGAAAATCGAATATCCAAGACTTTGGAAACATCTATAACAAAAGTAAAAGATTTAAACAATAAAATAGAATACCTACATAAAATATCTCCGCTCTCCGTTAAGGAAATTAAGCACATTCAACAACATCTAGATATTTGGTACAATAGGGAGTATCTAAAATATTTTGATAAAATACGGCTTATTTTCATCAACATACCTCTAGTAAAAGAAGATTTAACCATATCCACACCTTTGGAGACAACTGTGGTGTGTGGATCGAAGACAGCAACCAAATTCAAAACATGTTAATAAATCACTTTAAGAATATATGAACTTTTAATGTTGTTAGTGTTAGAGCACTGCTCGGTCGAACTCGCAAGCGTTGCTATCTCAAGCTTGTTTGTCAAAGTTAGTGATCAAAACTATTAGTCTTGATTTCTAATCTACTTATTTTGATGTCTCGGACTAGGATATATTGTGTAGTTGAGCATTAGACTTCACGGCGTTCATCAATTGAAGACGAAGAGCTACTAAGTAGAGCTTGTGGAACTTCATCAACAAAAGGTATGTGGAGACTAAAACTCGTCTATCACTTGGAAAGTCTATTTCTACTCTATCTCCTATATTGAGACAAAAGTCGTATTTCTATATAGTTGTTGATTATACACATTTGAGATTTCGAGTTGAGATTAACTCGCTTACATATTTCTCAAAATATGTGTTGGTAAGCTTTCACTTCAACCAAGTTCATCTTATATTCTTGACGAAAGTCAAAAGATGATCATGTGAAAATCGCCGAGTAACATCTTACATGGTTTGTGTGATACAATCATTTGGTGTAGACTTAGAATGTTTCGTTATGATTATTTCAATAAATTGAAAATTGCTTTGATGCTAATAGTGTGTGAAAACGGCTATTGTCATCCTCTAAGAAAGTTTCAATGATTGAAATAGAGTTTAGAATACTTAACCATCATTGGATTATAAATATAGTGTGCATTCTTGCATGTATGTGATCCATGACCGGAACTAAAGTATGCATACAAATATGCGTACTTGTAGTTGTGAAATTCCGTGTACCAAGTACACATACCTGTACGCATACTTGCGTAAGCTATATGTCCGGGAATTTTTGTTTGGGTTTTGAAGTGTACTTAAGTATGCATACACGTTCGCATACTGGCAAACCCAAACTCAGGCCGGCTACTTAGGTATGCGTACCCATATGCATACCTGAGTGGTTAAAGTTCTAAAATCGGTTGGCTCATGAACTAATACATTTATATATTAAGGAATGCATTCTTTGCAAACCGTGGCTATAATGTTCATGAATTGATTCGAGTGAATCAAATCGATTTTGCTTCAATTGTGTTCTTGTATACTTCTATGAGAATATAGCAATTGAAGAACTCTTTAACTAGTTTCATTTGAGTCATTTGAACTAGTTATGGTTAAGATTAATAAGGTTGATATGAGAGTATTCATATAGCTAACCTTGGTTAACTATTGTTGAGCCAACATGGTGTACACGTTCAGGTACAGTTACTTAAACCTAAATGAGGGTACATTTCATTTATGTATAACAAGCTAAGTTCGATCTAATGGTTGAAAGATATTAGCTTGAATCTAATCAGGTTTTCATCTAACGGTGAATATTGAATGCTTTGTTACCAAGGTAACTTAGATTGCAAACCCTGATTTGAAAACTATATAAAGTAAAACTCTAGCAACTGGGAAACCAAATCCCCACACCTCTTGTGTGATACTAGTTGTATAAGCTAGAGTCGATTCTCCTTTAACCTTAGGTTTTTCACGAAACCCTGTAGGTTAACGACTATGGGATTGTGAAGCTAGACCCAACTATTTTCTCTGTAGTTGCGTGTTTTGATCTTACTTTTTCTATCGTATTGAGTATTATCTTCTCTAAGATTTTCTCGAGATTATATCTCTGATAGGTAAGATTAAAAGTAGTCACAAGCATCTTCGTCTCATCGTTTATGATTCCACAATATCTTGTTTCGCTACCATACGATTAAGATTATTGTGAGGTGATTGATAATACTAGGCCGTTTTTCGGGAATATAGGTCCGGTTTATCAATTGGTTCATGTACACCTTGATTTATCAAAAGACGGATTAAAACTCGTAGGTATTTCTGTAGGAGACAGATTTATCTATTCCAATAGACTTTTTTGTGTGATACAGATTTGTTTATCAAGTCTCCCACTTTGGGTCGTAGCAACTCTTGGTTGTGGGTGAGATCAGCTAAGGGAATCATGTGCGTAGTATCCTGCTGGGATCAGAGACGTAAGGATCACGAATGTACCTTGAATCAGTGTAAGATTGATTAGGGTTCAACTACATTCCAGTCCGAAGTTCATTGGTATTAGGCTAGTGCCTGGAGCGGCTTAATACAGTGTGGTGTTCAAAGCTGGACTAGGTCCCTAGGTTTTTCTGCATTTGCGGTTTTCCTCGTTAACAAAATTCTGGTGTCTGTGTTATTTCTTTTCCGCATTATATTTTGTTATATAATTGAGATATCACAGGTTGTGCGTTGAATCGATCAATTGGTAAATCCAACCTTTGGTTGTTGATTGAAATTGATTGATCCTTGAACATTGATCTTTGGTACCGTTCAAGTTACTTCTCTTATATTTAATCAGGCTCGAAAATTCCTATTTGCTGATTGCAGATTGAATTGAGAGAAAGAGATATAAAACTCTTTGATATACTTTTCTATAGATTGAGTCTGACTGTCTAGTTGATTCTCTTGAAAGTATATTGGAGTTTGTCTATTCAGATTGCCAAACGAAATATTGGGTGTGGTTGTTAGACCCACGCTTTCTCAATTGGTATCAGAGCAGGCAAACACATTTAAGACCTTATAAGTGTGTTTGTAGCGATCTGAATATGGACAGAAGTGCTATCTCCATAAACGTACCACCACTCTTCGATGGCTCAAATTACTTATGGTGGAAAATTTTTATGCGTGCATTTCTTCAAGCGCGTGATTTTCAATCATGGGTTATGTATTTAATGGCTATAATCCTCCGGTTGTTGCAGAAGGCGATGCAATTGTTCCAATTGATATTGGTGCATACGAACCTGGCGAGATTCTCGCTGCAAAGCAAAATTCTGACGGGTTAAATGATATCATTCATGCCATTACCCTAGATCTTCAGCACCATGTGACTACGTAAACTCGGTCTAAAGATGCTCGGGATATCTTAGAAACCGTATTTGAAGGGAATACCTGTGAAAAGGAAGCTAGGCTGCAAAACCTAAATTTGATTGGGAAAACCTTCGTATGGCGATGAAGATTCATTTGATGAGTTTAATCACAAAGTGTCTCGAAATTGTTAATGCATTTTTTGCATTGGGTAAGATTATTCACGAAAAGGACATTGTGATGAAAATTCTCGGATCGGCGCCATCAAGATACGATTCTAAGAAGCATGCCATCGTTGAAGGTAATGACCTTGCAAAACACTTTGGTTGGGAAGTTAAAGATCTTTGATCATGAGCATACATCCAAATCCGGAAAGGATGTGGCTTTCAAAGCACAAAAAAACACTAAATTACTTGATAAAAGTAAAAGTGTTTGCATCTCTCGAAGATAATCTTTCGAGGCCGATTCATCGAGATGAAGATCTTGACAAGTCGATTTCCTTGATCACAAGACAGTTTAGGGATCTTCTTTTGAAGAGAAGTAAACGATTCTCCAGAGATAAACCTAGGTCATCAGTTAAACCTCATAATCGTGTTCCTCCTAAAAACAGGGATATAGTTGAAACTGATGACTAGGATATGCCTCGGTGCTTTAAGTGTAAAGGTTTTAGTCATTTTGCGAATGAGTGTCCAAATCGTAAAAAATACACTGGGAACAAAGGTCTAGATGCAACTCTTGATGAAATGTCTGACAACTATGATTCTAATGAAGATGAAAAGTCAAATGTTGCATTTCTTTGTGAAAATATTGATTTTGATAACTGTAGCAATACATATCAATCTTGATATTCTTTCAGAAGAAATCTCAATCGGTCTGGAAGAAAAAATAAATCTAATTGTTTCTACTGGAAACTCTTTCTCTGATTTTTCAGGTTCCACTATGTGCCTAGCTGCCTACAGATCTCGGGCGTCTGAATCATCCTCCATGTTGACATGTTCTTATTGTTCTCTCAAAGGTCATGAACTTTCAAAGTGTTTTAAGTACAAACACAAAATAAGATATGTCAACAAACTTCAATGAAGAGCGAATCGATTAGCTAACAAGCTCAAACTTGTTCAAAAATTATCAGAGTTATGTAAACGCATCTCTTCTTCAAAGAAGTTAGTTTCCAAAGAAAAGACTATATCATTAGAGGAAAAATTATGGTCTAAACACTCTGAGAAACAGGGCTCTATGAATTCCTTTCAAAAAGGTTATGGTGGACAAATTATTGTTTACCCATCACAACTTAATTGTGTTGGTTAGTGCATCTTGTCTCATGTGCCTGATCAAAAGAGACAAGATTGTGCACACCTTAGGCTTTAGAAAAAGAAAATTGTTTTAGATTATTTTGATTTTTCTTTTCTTTTTTCCTTTTTGCTCTGCTGAGCTTTGCAAGTCTGGAATTCGTGCCTCTTTTCATTTCTAATTGATATTGGAAGGGACTTCCCTGTTTAATCAATAAAAGAGGGTTATTCTCGACAATTCTACCCTTTTTAGGGTTGTGAGTTGTGTGTGCGTGAACTTGTATGTTTAAAAGTTCCATAACCCTACATAACCTTTTTTCCTTCTCTCGAAACTTTTTTTTATCATAAGACTGCTTGTTGAGATTATCTTGTGATTTCCTCTCACAATTCCGCTTGTATGGATACTCCAATGTCTTCTGATGGAAAAAGATAAATCTCCGTTACCTCCAACTTTGAAAAGAAAAAAAACTAATGTGAGGAAGCCAAGAGTTGTTCTTTTAAATTCTCAGAAGTTTTCTGGTGTTCTTGAAGAGTTGAAGGAAACAAGAAAGGAGATTCAGGAAATAAAGGCTATTGTTTTGAGAACTCTTGAAATTCAGAAGGCCCTGGTTCGGCATCAGTTCAAAAGATTTGTTGGAATTGACTCCTTTCTTTATGAACCTTATGTTCCCATGGCTGTTGACAACAAGGAGTTCGAGGACGATAAAGAATTTTTCAGAGGTCTCAATGTCTAGGAAACTTCTTATGAGAATTTATTCTTGTGTTTTTAAGAAGGATAACTATGGTTTAGAATAGCCATTATTGTGAGTACACATAGCTATTGCCAACGTTTTTAATCTTGCAATTTTTTTAGATTTATTTATTTAATAAAGTTTATTTGGAAGATGATTTTTGCAGTATTAATCTTTATGGTTTTATATATTGCAAATTGTTATGGGATATGTTGCTTACGTCCGTGAACCTTGATTGTCCCATACTTGTTCAAAAGTTAACTCTATTATATGTCGGTATGAAAGTATTGATGGAAGAAAGGATGAACTTTTGTTTACAAAGATTAAGTCTATTATATGTCATTGTGCAAATAGTGATGAAAAATAAAATGAATCTTTGATTATTCCAAGTATTGGTCTTTCCCCGATCCACATCTCGTGTGTATGTACTTGTGTTGCTCCGTAAGTTCTCTTATGTTGAGCATGAACAATTGAATTGATCATTTTTCTCATGGTTAATACAATTGAGATCTTTAAATACAAATTCATGTTTCGTGTGATTTGTTAATGTCCAAATAAATCCTTATTTTCTTGTAAAAGTAAGGTCGCTCTTGTTGTTCTTTCGGGAATGACATTTTATAGGGGAGAGTTCTTAATTGAACTTGTGCTTGATTGCCAAATCTTTGTGGGGAGTGCGGTCATGGAATATTGGGAGGAGTTATCTTGTATCTTTATAAACTCCTTGATGAATACACTAAGTTTCAACTATTTGAAATCATCGAAACAAGTTGGTATGTTGTTCTCTTTTGGTCATGAAGTATCTCTATGAAAATTTCATGAGGATCCCACTAGTTTCTGTACCTTTGCCAATTTATATTGACAAAAAGGAAAAGAATTAATGTGTAGTTCACACTACAAATACATATGGTTTATGGATCATTATGTAAGGGGGAGTGGTTTTCATTGTGAGATGGAGTATTAACTAAGGGGGAGTAATAAATATCACCATAATATTGTTGTCAAAGTTTTGATACAATTGAACTTTGATCTTTGTGTAATGATACTATGAAACTGTATAACAATGATTGAGAGCATCTGTTTTCTCATTGTTATTGCTTTGGATCTTCAACAACTATGATGCTGAGTTGAACACATTTGGAATCATTGGAGTACTTGGAAGCGATGAAGATTTCAAGTAATGTTGAAGAACCAAGGATATCAAGCATTTGGATGAGAGCTACAAAGGGGGAGATTGTTAGAGCACTGCTCGGTCGAACTCATAAGCGTTGCTATCTCAAGCTTGTTTGTCAATGTTAATGATCAAAACTATAAGTCTTGATTTCTAGTCTACTTATAGTGATGTCTCGGACTAGGATAGATTGTGTAGTTGAGCATTAGACTTCACGGCGTTCATCAATTGAAGACGAAGAACTACTAAGGAGAGCTTGTGGAACTTCATCAACAAAAGGTATGTGGAGACTAAAACTCATCTATCACTTGGAAAGTCTATTTCTACTCTATCTCTTATATTGAGACAAAAGTCGTATTTCTATATAGTTGTTGATTATACACATTTGAGATTTCGAGCTGTGATTAACTCGCTTATATATTTCTCGAAATATGTGTTGGTAAGCTTTCGCTTTAACCAAGTTCATCTTATATTCTTGACGAAAGTCAAAAGATGATCATGTGAAAATCACCGAGTAACATCTTACATGGTTTGTGTGATACAATCATTTGGTGCAGACTTGGAATGTTTCGTTATGATTATTTCAATAACTTGAAAATTACGTTGATGCTAATAGTATGTGAAAACGGCTATTGTCATCCTCTAAGAAAGTTTCAATGATTGAAATAGAGTTTAGAATACTTAACCATCATTGAATTATAAATATAGTGTGCATTCTTGCATGTATGTGATCCATGACCGGAACTAAAGTAGGCATACCCGTATGCGTACTTGTAGTTGTGAAATTCCGTGTTCCAAGTACACATACCTGTACGCATACTTGCGTAAGGTATATGTCCGGGAATTTCTGTCGGGTTTTGGAAGTGTACTTAAGTATGCGTACACGTTCGCATACTGACAAACCCAAACTCAGAACGGCTACTTAGGTATGCGTACACGTATGCATACTTGAGTGGTTAAAGTTCTAAAATCGGTTGGGTCATGAACTAATACATTTATATATTAAGCAAACCGTGGCTATAATGTTCATGAATTGATTCGAGTGAATCAAACCGATTTTGCTTCAATTGTGTTCTTGTATACTTCTATGAGAATATAGGAATTGAACAACTATTTAACTAGTTTCATTTGAGTCATTTGAACTAGTTATGGTTAAGATGAATAAGTTTGATATGAGAGTGTTCATATAGCTAACCTTGGTTAACTACTGTTGAGCCAACATGGTGTACACGTTTAGGTACGGTTACTTATACCTAAATGAGGATACATTTCATTTATGTATAACAGGCTAAGTTCGATCTAACGGTTGAAAGATATTAGCTTGAATCTAATCAGGTTTTCATCTAACGGTGAATATTGAATGCTTTGTTACCAAGGTAACTTAGATTACAAACCCTGATTTGAAAACTATATAAAGGAGAACTCTAGCAACTGGGAAACCTAATCCCCACACATCCTGTGTGATACTAGTTGTATAAGCTAGAGTCGATTCTCCTTTAACCTTAGGTTTTTCACGAAACCCTGTAGGTTAACGACTTAAAGACTTCATTGGGATTGTGAAGCCAGACCCAATTATTTTCTCTGTAGTTGCGTGTTCTGATCTTACTTCTTCTACCGAGTACTATCTTCTCTAAGATTTGCTCGAGATTATATCTCTGATAGGTAAGATTAAAAGTAGTCACAAACATCTTCGTCTCATCGTTTGTGATTCCACAATATCTTGTTTCGCTACCATACGATTAAGATTATTGTGAGGTGATTGATAATACTAGCTGTTCTTCAGGAATATAAGTCCGGTGTATCAATTGGTTCCTGTGCACCTTGATTTATCAAAAGACG
Source organism: Papaver armeniacum (assembly GCA_023531295.1). Lineage (NCBI taxonomy): Eukaryota > Viridiplantae > Streptophyta > Magnoliopsida > Ranunculales > Papaveraceae > Papaver > Papaver armeniacum. The sequence continues at coordinate 40,136 of JAJJWW010008624.1, read as the reverse complement.
GAACAAAACTCGTAGGTATTTCGTGGGGAGACAGATTTATCTATTCCAATAGACTTTTCTCGTGTGATACTGATTTGTTTATCAAGTCTTCCACTGTGGGTCGTAACAACTCTTGGTTGTGGGTGAGATCAGCTAAGGGAATCAAGTGCGTAGTATCCTACTGGGATCAGAGACGTAAGGATCACGAATGTACCTTGAATCAGTGTGAGATTGATTAGGGTTCAACTACATTCCAATCTGAAGTTCATTGGTAGTAGGCTAGTGCATGTAGCGGCTTAATACTGAACATGGTGTTCAAAGTCATACTAGGTCCCGGGGTTTTTCTGCATTTGCGGTTTTCCTCGTTAACAAAATTCTGGTGTCTGTGTTATTTCTTTTCCGCATTATATTTTGTTATATAATTGAAATATCACAGGTTGTGCGTTGAATCGATCAATTGGTAAATCCAACCTTTGGTTATTGATTGAAATTGATTGATCCTCGAACATTGGTCTTTGGTACCGTTCAAGTTACTTCTCTTATACTCAATCGGGCTCGAAAATTCCTATTTGCTTATTGTAGATTGAATTGAGAGAAAGATATATAAAACTCCTTGATATACTTTTCTATAGATTGAGTCTGACTGTCTAGTTGATTCTCTTGAAAGTATATTGGAGTTTGTCTATTCAGATTTCCAAACGAAATAGTGGGTGTGGTTGTTAGACCCCCGCTTTCTCAGTTAGTGACAATGATCTTATTAAAGACCTAATAAACTTTGTTACTGACAGCAGTGATAGCAATAAACTTCTAAGAATTCCTGATGAAAATGAAATTGAACATACTCTTTTTAATATGAACCAGTAGGGATCTCCTGGTCCCAATGGTTGCCCACCAGGATTCTTTAAGAACCACTGGACGTGGTTAAAAGGGATATAATCAACTAAGTGCACGACTTCTTCAAAAATAGATATACTCTTAAGTCTATGGATCATACGTATATCACTCTCATCCCATAGGTTCAAGATCCTTCCTCCCTTAATGACTTCAGATCAATAAGTGTAAGTAACATTACCTATAAACTAATCCAAATTTTTTAGTTGATAGACTAAAACCGTTTATACAAAATTATATCACCTAATCAATTTGCCTTCATTTCTGGAAGGAAAATTACAGATAACATTATTGTGGCATATGAAATTCTGCACACAATGAAAACCTCCAAAAACAAAAATTGACCTATCTAAAGCTTACAACAGGATTAAATGGGATTTTATAGAAACCATCGTGGTTGCCTTTGATTTCAGTAGAGGTGGTGTCATCTTATAAACCAATGCATCGCCACTCAACAGTTCCTCTGGAGAACAAATCTCTGTTGATAGAGGTATTCGGCAGGGAGATCATCTCTTTCCCGTACCTTTTCATTATTAGTATGGAAATCCTGTCTAGACTTCTCATAAAAGCTTAAACTGGTGGAAAAATCACTGGAATTTAGGTTACAAAACTTGCCCCATCTGTCTCGCACCTACTTTTCGCTAATAATTTCTTTCTCTTTTCAAAAGCTAACATGTCTGAAGCTAAAAATCTTATGGATATTCTTAAGATAGTTGGTGATATGTCAGGTAATGTTGTTAACCTTCAAAAATATGAGTTTATTTTTCCCCTAAACTCCCAAGCAAACATAATAAAATTATTTCTTGAATTCTCAAAATGAAAAAGATCTATAAAAACGATAAGTACGGAAGAACTCCTTTGTATTTGAATAAAAATAAATCCAATAACTTTGAAACTGTTCTAGGATTATTGTTAGAGCATTGCTCGGTTGAACCCACTAGCATTGTATGTCAAGTTAGTTGTCAATTTTAGTTGCCAAAATGCATTCTTGATTTAGTATACTAAAGATAGTTTCGGACTAGATTAAGTCTAAGAAGTAGAATCGAAGCTATCCTTGACGGATGAAGTTTGAAGACTACAAGAAGACATCAACAGGGACTTCATCAACAAAGGTATGTGGTAATTAATTTTATTTGGATTCTTGTTCAATTCTACCTTTCTAATCTATCGAAACAAATGCTCACTCTATGGAACAATTCATATGATGGTAAATGTACATTTATATATATATACTCGAGGTTATTTGAGCCACGACTTTTGTGACAATAACCTTTATCCCTATAAAGGTTCTCATGTTATAATGAATGAGCTTACGAATTCAACGAGCCAAGAATCACTTAATTCCGAGTTATAACGATGTAGTTATTAGTGATTTATTAAAGTAACAATTATAAGTGTTGCTGTAATTATTACAGTTCGTTAGTAGTGTAAGAGCATATAATGCTCAACCATTTCTATATGACCATGTGTACACTCTTTAAACCAATACCCTGTGTCCAGGCGTACCTATGACAGCTCATTGTAACAGTTTAGTCCTTCTGTCTTTTTCATCCTTGTTGTATCTGTCGGCTAGGTCTTCAAATACTCTGTCAGATTCTTTATAAACTTCAACAACAATAATTCAATACAACACTGTTCTTTCATGGTATCAGATACCAGAACAACCTCATTAACATCATTTTCAACCTAATTTTACAACCTCATCAACTTTCTTTACTGATCTTCTTCAGAAATGGGAAGACAAACTAATAATTCTTTGAATTCCGCTACTTCTTCTGCAAACAACCTCCTCAACACCAACTTTCCGCCATTACAATCACCACCACCATCATCTTCACAACCTCTGAATAATCAATTACAACCACCACCACCTTCAAACAACAATCTACAACCATTACAACCTTTAAACAACAACCTACAACCACCACCACCTCAAAACAATCCGCAACAACCTTCGTCTTCAACAAATTTACACAATAATCAACATCAATCTGTTCAACAAAAACCTCACCAACACACCTTTTATCAACCTCCTTTACAATCACCAACTTATTCACAACATTATCGTTGTTTTCAATTACCGTTTCAAAACATTTCTCAGTATGTTTCTGTCAAATTTGATGGATCAAATTTCTTGGTGTGGAAAGATCAAATAGCTTTGATCTTGATCAGTACAAATTTACATGCCTACGTTGATGGATCTATCGAACCTCAACCTCAATTTATGTTTCAAGACAACATTCCTCATGTTAATCCTTTGTATGTGGAATGGATAGCTTTAGATCACTTTGTTGGTTCTTGCATCAATGCAACGATTCTTCTTTCACTTGCATTTGAACTTCTTGGAAAGGCTACTGCTAGAGACAAATGGAATCATCTCTCTAAGATCTTCACTCAGTAATTTTTTGCAAGAAAGTCTCAATTAAGATCTCAGCTTCATTCTATTCGAAAATGTAATCTTTCGATTTTTGATTATCTTCATCAAATTAAGACTATTTCTGATTCGTTAGCTGAAATTGGTGAACCTGTAACTGATGAAGATATTGTGATGCACACTCTCTCTGGTCTTGGAAAAGAATATGCTAACTTTGTTATTACGGTTCAAAATAGAGATACTCCTCTTGCATTTGCAGAACTCAGATCTAGGTTGATTTTTCATGAACAATGTCTTAAGGATCAAGAACATGATTCTTTCTCACCATTAATGGTTGATCCTACTAATTCGGCCTTCTTTGTTAGAAGATTTCCTAATTATCATACCTCTGCTGGAAGTTCATCTAGACACTTCAATGGGAATTCTGGTTCTTCTAATTCTTCTTCACAGAATTCTGGATTTCCCACTGGTAATGGAAATTCCTTCAAGAAAAATGATTTCAATCCTTCTCAGAGGCCTACTTCTACACCTAATATTGTTCCTGCTGGAAATGGTCTTTTTCATGGTGGTAATGGACATCTTAATGTTGGCACTGGTCAACCTCCTTGTCAAATTTGCTATAGACATGGTCACTTTGCCAACATATGCAAGTTTAGGTACTCTACCTCTAGGAATGGTGTTGCTGCTATGCAAAAAGATTTTGCAGGATTTGAGGTTTCTCCTCAAATGCAGACTTCTTCTACATCTTCTTCTGCTGTGACTACTGCTGGAGATACTTCTACTTCTCATGGTCATTGGAGTACAAATGAAACAGGTCCAGTTTGGATTCCTGATTCTAGAGCTACAAGCCACATGACAAATGATTCAACTCTCTTAACTACTGCTGAGGATTTTGATGGAGATGAACAGGTCATGGTGGGAGATGGTAAGTTGCTTCCTATCACTCTCACGAGATCCTCTACTTTACATCCTCATTCAAGTGCTACTTATTTTCAGTTGAACAATGTTTTGTTTGTGCCAAATATGAAATAGAATTTACTTTCCATTGCAAAATTCACAACTGATAATAATTGTTCTTTTGAATTCTTCCCTTGGGGTTATGAAATCAAGTCTATTCTCAGTAAGCAAGTTCTGGCAAGGGGGATGATGCAACACAATTTATATCATTTATCAACTAAACAACTTCTCCAGTCAGCTCACCAGGTAGCTCTTAGTTCAGTTTTGGCTTCACCAACTATATGGCACCAAATATTGGGTCATCCAGCACAAAAGCTTGTTTCATCTGAAGATATCAAGCTCTCTACTGAGGATTTTGCATCTGTTTGTTCATCATGTCAGTTAGGGAAAAGCAAGTGTTCACATTTCATTCCTTCTAGTTCTATATCTTGTAATCCTTTGGCTTTGATTCATTGTGACATATGGGGTCCTGCACCTATAGTGTCTACTCTAGGATATAGATACTATATACTGTTTATAAATGATTTCAGCAAATTCAATTGGATTTATCCAGTGAAGTGTAGAACTGATAGTCTTGCTTGTTTCAAATTGTTCAAAACTTCAATGGAAAATCTTCTTGACAACAAGATTAAAGAGTTTCAGACTGATGGTGCTTATGAACTTGTCAAAGGTCCTTTCAGAGAATTTCTAGATTCAAATGATATTACAGTAAGAATCTCTTGTCCACATGTACATCAACAAAATGGAGCTGTAGAAATAAAACATAGGCAAGTGACTGAAATAGGTAATACTTTGTCATTTAGATCTAATCTTCCCAAAAGGTTTTGGTTTGATGCTTTCTTGACTGCCACCTATTTGATAAATAGAATTCCAACAAAGCTCTTGTCTTTCAAATGTCCTTATGCAATACTATTTGGAAAACAGCCTGACTATTCTTTTCTTAAAGTTTTTGGTTGCTTTTGCTTTCCAAATATAGTTCATGCTAGGAAAGATAAGCTAAGTCCAAGATCAGTGCCTTGTGTTTTTCTGGGATACAGTCCTTTTCATAAAGGATATAGATGTTATGACCCTTGTACTCATAAGGTTTATACAACAATTCATGTTGTCTTTAATGAATTGGTTTTTCCTTTTGCTACATCAACATCAACTTCAGCTGATACTTCAAGGATTTCCAATATACTTCTTCAGTCTGAATTATCTACTGCAGATACACCTTCTGCTGATACTACAGTTGATACTTCAGTTACCTCAGTTGCTGCTTCAGTTCCCTCAGTTGCTACTTCAATTGATACTTCTCCTGCCATTGCTTCTACTACTGGTAACAATTATTCTACTTTTCCTACTAAGTTGTCTACTTCTTCTGAGCATCATGTCATTCATACTAGATCCAAATCTGGCATTTCAAAACCAAAACCCATAGGCTCAGATTTTATAGCTAACACTCATATTAAACACCCTATACCAGTAGCTTACACTGCAATTCTAGAATCTCTTGAAGTACCAAAAACCTTCAAACAAGCTGCTAAAAGTCCAAAATGGGTTCTAGCCATGCACAATGAATATGAAGCTCTTCATAGCAATGATACTTGGAGAGAAGTACCATATGTCCCAGGAATGAATGTTCTAGGATGTAAATGGGTCTACAAAACAAAACTTAAAGCAGATGGCACTCTAGAGAGACAGAAAGCAAGACTAGTAGTTCAAAGTTATAATAAAATTGATGGTGTGGACTATGAAGAAACTTTTAGTCCAGTAGTTAAACCATCTACTATCAGATGTGTTTTAAGTCTTGCTTTACATCAAAACTGGCCCATTAGGCAATTGGATGTATCCAATGCCTTTTTACATGAAGATTTAAATGAAGATGTGTATATGATGCAGCCTCCTGGATTTGTGTCTAAAGAGAATCCTTCTTATGTTTGTAAACTGCAAAAGTCCTTATATGGCTTAAAACAAGCCTCTAGGGCATGGTTTGATAAATTCAGTAAATTTCTATTCTCTCAAGGATTCACTCAATCAATGTGATCACTCCATATTTTATTATAGTCGATCTGGTGTCAAGATGATTCTCTTGGTCTATGTGGATGATATTATACTAGTGGGCGCCTCAAATGAGGTGTTATCTACATTTATTACTTCTTTAAGTGCTGCTTTTGCAATGAATAATTTGGGACCATTATCTTATTTTTTGGGTATAGAAGCTCTTTTTACTGCCAGCACAAATTCATTGCTTCTTACTCAAAATAAGTATTCCTTAGAGTTATTAAAGAAGTTTGACATGTTAGAATGCAAACCATGCAAAACACCAGTTGCACAGGGTCAAAGAGCATCTATTTCTGATGGTACTGTTTTAAAGGATTCTTCTACTTATAGAAGTTTAGTTGGTGGTCTCCAATACTTGACCTTTACAAGGCCTGACATCAGTTATGCTGTAAACTATGTGTCACAATTTATGCACAAACCAACTGATGTTCATGTGCAACTTGCTAAAAGAATTTTAAGGTATATTAAAGGCTCTCTAGGATCTGGTATTACTCTTACTGGAGGAAACTGCACTACTATTACTGCATACAATGATAGTGACTGGGCTGGCTGTCCATACTCTGAAGATCAACCACTAGTTACTGTGTTTTTCTTGGAGATAATTTGGTTTCTTGGTCATCCAAGAAACAACCAACTATAGCTCATTCTTCCGCTGAAGCTGAATACAAATCTTTGGCTGTTGCTGCTTCTGAAGTAAGATGGATTTCATATATTTTGGATGAATTGGGTGTCCCTCTTACTACTCCTTGTCTCATGTACTGTGATAATATGGGAGAAAGTAGCTTAACTTGAAATCCAGTTTTCCATGCTCGCACCAAGAATATTGAAGTATATTATCACTATGTCAGAAGTTTGGTCATGATTGGTTTTCTCTTTGTTAAGTATGTTCATACTCTGGATCAAATTGCTGATGTATTTACTAAGGGTCTCAGCAAGCAATTGTTTTTCAAGCTACAAGGCAAACTGATGCACTACAAGAGTGTTCAGTTTGAGGGGGGCTGTAAGAGCACATAATGCTCAACCATTTCTATATGACCATGTGTACACTCTTTCAACCAATACCCTGTGTCCAGATGTACCTATGACAGCTCATTGTAACAGTTTAGTCCTTCTGTCTTTTTCATCCTTGCTGTATCTGTCGGCTAGGTCTTTAAATACTCTGTCAGATTCTTTGTAAACTTCAACAACAATACTTCAATACAACACTGTTCTTTCAAGTAGGAAACAATCCACGAACTGTTTGTAACTGTTCACGGACTTGAGCCAATTACGTGACTAGAAGCCATTTTTGGTCAAGTTTTTGATGTTTCCTTATCTAGGCAAGATAGCTATTACTCCAAACATATTTGATTACCATATTAAAGTGTTGTGATTCCTTCCTAATATAAATTGTGATTTATTCACATAAATGCAATATTTGCTAAATTAATTATTTAATTATTTTGGCAAGAGTTGTAACTTAGGAAAGACTCCCAAAATTAGGAGAGTCTTGAAAAGGGAAAATAGCTTTGCTTAGCTTTGAAACTACCTTGTTCACTATAAATAAAGGGTTCGTGAGTGCTACACGTTTTCACCCCCTTTGGAAAATTGGTGTAAGCTTCATAAGGTTGTTTTCCATGTCTTCTGTTCTTCGTGAACAAGAGTGGGATAAAAGTCTTTGTATTGGGGATCACAAATCCGAGTTGGATTTAATCTTCGTGATTGATTATACAACTTGTAATCTAGGTTTTTCACCTCTTGTCTATTATAAGGTTTTATCTTATGATATAAAACTATTCAAGAGTTGTTGATCATAAACCCTAGGTTTTGATAGATTTCAGTTTCCGATCGTATATCAACACTTGTTAGTCGAAATCGGAAGCTAGAAAGAAAACTTCGATTAAGGTATCTCGTAAAAATCCTTAAAAAGTTTTATATAAGATAACTCTAGATTTATTATATTTGTTCTTGTTATAGAATACTTAGGTTTCTCTTCCTTTTCTTGAAGATTATAATAAACCCTAATCTACAAGTTTGTTTTGAAATTACTTTTACCTAGTAATTGTTCTTATTAAAACAAACACAAGATTTCCAAAACCTTGATTTACATATAAAGGAAAATCGATTCGGTGTTTTGTGAAAAACAAAAGTTCCAAAAATATCAACCGTGTTGTTGTATCTTTTGAAGATAACTTTGTTCTGCCAGAAGATTTTTCGGGAATAACTTCTAAAGAGAATTTGTGTTCTGCTAGAAGTTATATGAGAAGAATTCCTAAAGAGAATCGGTGTTCTGCTAGGAGTTCTATAAGTGCTTGAATACAGCTGAAGCAGGTATTACATCTAGTCCGAATAGGTAGTAGGAAATTGGTGTAACAGCTTATAATCAATGTGTGTTTATTCTGGACTAGGTCCCGGGGTTTTTCTGCATTTGCGGTTTCCTCGTTAACAAAATTCTGGTGTCTGTGTTATTTCTTTTCCGCATTATATTTTCTTTATATAATTGAAATAATACAGGTTGTACGTTAATAAATTATAGTTGTTAAATCCAACCTTGCTTGTTGGATAAGACTTGATTGATCTTGGACACTTGACTTTGTCTTTTTCACATTGTTAGACCAGTCTAGACTAACCCTGTTTTAAGTGAACACCGTGTTGAAATATTCCTTTAGTGATTGTTGCTTAAAGAGGTTTATACACGGTGGGTCTTAAATAGGTTGTGATAAAAACAAAAATATTGGTTTGATACGAGTCAAGAACTCACACACTATAATCAAAGTTTACGGACTTGTTTCGTTTAACTCTGATTGTGTTGAGAGAGATATATAACTCTTGGATATACTTTTCTTTGATTGAGTCTGACTGTCTAGTTGATTCTCTTGAAAGTATATTGGAGTTAGTCCATTCAGATTTCCAAGCGAAATATTGGGTGTGGTTCTTAGACCCCCGCTTTTTCGATTATAACTCTTTACAGAGTTGGAAAACCAAAATTATTAATCAGGCTGGTAGAACCGTTCTAAGTGCATTATCCTCTTTTCCTAATTATCAGATGCAGTGTCTTGCTTTTCCAAAAAAAAATCTTGATCATATTGATAAAACTCAAAAAAGACTTTTGGTGGAAGAAAAACAACCCTAAAAAGGCCTTACAAGGTGGATTAGGAATTTGAAATCCCCACAAAACAAAACTGTGTTCTCCTCACTAAATTAGCTTGGAGGATGATTAATAATGAAGATCTTTCAATTTATATGTTAAGATTCTTAAACCAAAGTATTTTCCTAACTCTAACCCTCTAATAAAATCTAAGAAAAGTAACTTTTCGTGGATATGGAGAAGCATTAAGAAAGGTATAAAAATCATGCAAGAAAATAATATTTGGCAAGTTAATAATGGAGAAAGCATTGGAACATGGTATGATTTATGGCTTTCTGTTTCTCCAAAAATTGTCGCTAATAATACTCGTTATGTTGTTTGTCATTTGTTTAACAATGGCAACTGGAAAATAGAGACCATTCAGAAATACATGGACCAATCTATAATTAATAGAATTATATCTATCACGCCAAACATTTCTATGAAAGACAAAGTCAGATGGTGATCTAACCCTTCAGGAGAAGTTACAACTAGCTCTGCTTATAAGCATATATTTAATTATAAATATAATCATGAGACTGCTTGTTTTTGGAAAATATTAGGTTGACTTAGCCCTATTCCCAAAATTCAAATGTTTGAATGGAATGTGGTGTCAAGAGTGTTACCATTAGGATAAAGAACTAGTTACTATAATAAAGATGCTTATCCTTACTGTAGACTTTGTAATTCTGATATTTTGGAAAATTAAATCCATTTATTTGTTGAATGCAATTTTACCAAAGTTATTTGGTTTGCTCTGTCCTTTGTAAATGTTTTAAATTATAACCACAGGCCACAACAATGATGTTCAAAAGTGGTTTGCTTCCTCGACGAATAATAATAAGGCTTAAGGAGTTTTGGCCAAAAATTTCTTGTATTCCTTGGCATATTTGGAAATTCAGATATAAAGTCACTTTTGATAATATTAAGCCTGATCCTACTTATCTTGTTAATATTATATGCATGAATCATCTTTTCCTCGATACTAATAAACCTACTAGGCGCATCCCTGGCCATCTAGTACCCCAGAGAACAACCAACCCATACCAAGATGGTTGGTTCAATTCGATGCTATTTTCTTGGAAACATATTTAACTATGAGTTTTGTTGTGTATATAATGAATTCCACGGGAAAATTAAGGTCCATAGGAGCAGGTTCTGGATGAGCGTCCTGCCCTCTAGATGTTGACGCTAAAGCTTGTTCGGTTTCTCTCGGCTGGATTAAGGAATTGGGCATGAGTTCGTGCAGTATACAATCAGATAGCCAATAAACTTTAGTCAAAGCGCTTAACGAAGACTTAAATCCAATCTTAAAAATTTCATGGAAAGCTCGGAACAATGTCTTTTTTTTTTTTTTTTTTTTTTTTTTTTAGGGAAAGAAGATACATTATATTAAGAACTTAAACTAAATTTTACATAAAATTGTGTGCTTAAGTTTATTAAGAACGCGCAATTGGGGGATAAAAAAAGTAATTGGGGGATATAGATTACTTCTCCCAACCCATGGTGTCTGATAAGGGGTGATTTTTGGGTATGAAAATACCAAAATACCCTTTGGTTAATTATAAAACATTATGAAAATACCATAATACCCTCTCTACTAAAACAATAAAATCAAAAAACCAAAACATATATCCCCCATTTCATTAATTCATTACCGGCACTGTTAGGTTTAGTTTTTGAAAAAAAATTTTCAGTGTTCTTCATCGTTCTTCGTCGATTAATCGTCGATTCAAAAATTTCTTCGTCGATTAACCAACCCGAATCATTAACAATGCCTCCACGAAAGAAACCAAATGCCCAATCGAACTCAACATCATCGATTCTTGAACAAAAACAAGGTGGAAAGACTTGCTAAGATTGCTCAAGAGCAAGAACACGAAGAAGCAACGTTATCTGACGATCAACTACACAAATATATGGCTTCTGTGAGAAGGTAAGTCATTTAAAACTACTTTTTAGGTGTTTAAATCGATCTATGGCAATGGGTTCAGGTTAGAATCGCGAACCCTAACTCAAACAGTTGAGTTTCAGAGAGTACCGGCATTGAAATTTATATGAATACAGTGCCGGTTTTATGAGTTCCGACATTGAATCTATGATGAATACAATCTTAGGTTTACAACCCCGAATAACCAGAGACTGAATTTTAACTACCGGCATTCAATCTAGGATGAATACAGTGCCGGTTTGTAGTACCGGCAGTGTTTGATAATAATTCGTATATGCCGGTAGTGGACTTAAAACATACAGGAGAGTTTATGAATTTGCCACCAGTACCGACATTGTTTTTTGGATTCATTCTATGCCGGTGTTATGTACCGGCATTTGTTTCTAATATTTCGAGCATGCCGGTAGTACTCTTAAAACATACAGGAGAGTGTATGAATTTGTCACTAGTACCGGCATAGATTTTTGGTTTCTTTACATGCCGGTTATTTGTACCGGCGTTGTTTTTAAATAATTAGAGAATGCCGGTAGTGGACTTAAAACATACAGGAACATTGTCAACAGTTCCGGCGTAGATTTTAGGTTTCATTTGTATGCCGGCTGTTGGTACCGGCACTATCGACAGTCAATGTGTACTGCCGGAACATTGTACCGGCGTTGTCTAGTTTAAAGTATTCAATGCCGGTACTAAAACTGAAGTTGAGTTGTCTTATATTCATTGCTTTCCGTGTGCTTACGATATAGGTCAAAAGCAAAGGAAGCCAACAAAAGAAAAATAAAGATGTTGTCACTAAGAGAAGAAGGAGGAGGGACGGTCTTGATACTCCTCGCCTCTGCCTCCTCGAGGGAAAGATGAAGGTCGTAAGATTCGTTTGGGGGCTGGTACAAGAGGGATAATTTGGGAGAGTGGTGTTGACCGTAGTCGACTTGCAATCCGTGAGCACAATGAGCAAGATGAGCAAGATGAAGAGGAAAGTCAATTAGCAAGCCAAAGCGAAGTTGGTGGCCCAAGTCAACAACCAACACAAGACAATGGCAAGAAGGGGAAGGGCAACGTCAAAGTGAAAGTTAAGGGTTCTCACCTTCCTCACATTGATGACATGATTCCTGACCTTGATCGTGGTAGAATTTGGGGCGAAGCTCCTGAACCGAAAATACTATTTGGATACAAGGACTCGTGGGCTCGTACTATCTATCAAACCTATGTAAGCATTTTCTATCTTGTACATATGTATTGTTGTGTATTTATGTAAAATCTCTTAATTGTATTGTCTCTCCTAATTGTAGGATCATAAGAAGGCTGTGCGTGTTTGCCGAAACCAAGCCGCGGATGGTTGGGACTTGTCCGAGGAATGTGAAGAGGTCCAAACAATAGTAAAGGATTCTGGTCTATATGCTTTGGTTGAAAATTATGTGAAGCCCGATTCTTCATTATCACAATTGCTTCGTCGAAAGGTATCATGGTGAAACCGATACCATGCACTTCCCTTTTGGGGAGATGACCTTCATCCCCGAAGATGCTCGAACATTCTAGGCTTGAATGTTATCGGCAAATCAATTGCGAAGGAGTTGAGTCTCTAGACCTAGAATGGTCAAAGTTGCACGGTCGACTAACAAGCTATTTGGTTGGGACTACAAAACTTCGTGGGAGAGCTTTTATGAATCCACGTCTGGTAAGACAAAGACAATCAAGTTGACGCCGCTTAAGAAGAATTTTGAAAAGACAAAGAAAAGAAGTTTGGAGGATGGATGGGACCCTAAACAAATTCGTTATCTTCGCCATTTGCCGCTACATTTGTACATCTTGGGAACTAGGGTATTCCCCGACACCAATGGCAACAGGGTTAGTGCAAACTACCTTCGATACTTGGATCCGTTGGAAGATGTCTATGGATATTCTTGGGGCACCGCGATAATGGCACATTTGATGATGGAGATGAGAAGGGCCTCTAAGGCTAAAACCAACCAATTTGTCGGGAATTTCACTCTACTGCAGGTAAATTTGTTCTTAAACTTATGTTATTGTGTATATTGTTCATATGTACTCTTATCGTGAACTTAGAAACAAAACTTATTGCTTCACATAGGTGTGGGCTTATGTACACTTCCCAACCTTGTTCAAGGCGTACCCCTCCTTGAAGATCATAGATCTTCCAGAACCCGATACGCCTCTAGCTAAGAGATACGAGTTCAACAAAGACTCCAAAGCCCTAGTAACATGGGTCGACCGATCGATATGAGATTGGCTTTGGACGCAATGAGTACCAAAGATGTTGTGTTCGACCCTTACAAGGAGGCTAGAGGAAACCGGCAGGTTTTGAGGTTTGGTAACGTTGCATTTTACCATGGGCCGTTGTTCCACCCAAAAGGATACGTTATGGCTAATCCTACGCGTGTGATGCGTCAACTTGGATATAAGCAATTAGCATTTTCCGACGGCCTCTTTTCAATGTTTTGATCTCGACCTTTCTCGGTGTTATTCAACTCCAAATCGGTTGCATGTAGAGTATGTTCCAAACCCGAGCCAACAAATTGGAGGGATAGGGAACCACGTCGTTTGGTAGATTTTAGTCGGTGGGAAAAGTTGGAGATTGCTGAAAACGGTGATGAAGTTGATGCCGATTACATGGAAGAGTACCTGGAATGGTCACATCCTTATGTCGTCCGCCCGGATGACGTCCAAGTTCCTCCCCAGAAAAACCCTCCAGTTCCAACTCCCGCACAGGCACCCCCTACGATGACCCAACTAAATAACACCGTTGGATTGCTTGTAAGTATTGTTAATTGCTTCGTCGTTTAATATACACATAATCATATATGTATACTAATTATGTGTTTGTTATATTAAACTAGCGGCGTCGGCTTGGCAAGTTAAAGAAGATGTTGGGTTGCAAATACCAGGAAGGAGAGGTACTGTCCCTTGAAGAAATGAAGGAATTCGAGCAAAAGCTTGATAGAATTGAAGCAACCGACCCTAGTTCAAAAGCTTTGTTGGGGAAACTAAGAAGAAACTGCCCAAAAGAAGCAAAAGACCCAAAGATTTAACTCTTTAGTTGTGTTTCTTTTTTTGGATCGTGGTTGTCACGTCTTGAACAATTCCAAACTTATTTTCGTTTGTACCTCGTGTTAAACTCTTTAGTTGTTTGGTTTGCTTTTGGTTTAGGATACCGGGATTAAGAACATTTGATAGCAAAATCAAGTTGGTTGGTTTATGTTGAGCGTGTTATCCTTGCAAGATTTATTTGTGACTATTTCCGGCATAGATAAATTAGGATAACAAAGCCGGATTTTGGTACCGGCATTGTTTAATATTTAAACATCAATGCCGGTTATTAGAACCGGCGTTGAAAGTATTTATAAAACCATACCGGGACAAGAATACCAAAAATTCAATGTTCCTGTATAGATATTCGATGGTACCGGCACAGTAGTATTTTCTGACATCTATGCCGGTTTTCTGATAATTTGAAAATTTTCATAGTTCTCAAAACCTAGACTTAGAATTGAATACTTCCATGCTTATTACCGCTTGTTTTGAATAAAAATTCATTTCGAATGCTCTTCTATTTTATTCCTAATAATTAATCTATTACATTGGATTTGAATCTTTTAATTAAAACATGCTAAAGATAATCTACTTCCATCCCTTTTCAACAATTACGGAACCTTTGAGCCTTTCTCGAACCTCTTCGAAGACATCGTCCGGGAGTGGGGTGTCAAGGATCAACTTCATTGGTTCTTCTTCTCTTTCAACATATTCCTTTCCCTTCATATAACACCCATCACACCCATCGATTGGCTTGCATTGGCCCTTGTGGTTTTCTCTTGACTCGCTAGTTGAACAAACTCTGTCAAACCATTGAAACTCATCGCACTTTGGGTGATTCAAACACCTTAGAAACATTCTTCCATTTTCAGCATCATCGCTTTTTGCAATCCAAAACCGGCGTGTCCCATCACAAACTTCTACACTTTGAATAAATAAAAGGACAAACCATGGCTATATGAGAAGGCGACTTGCAAATTTGACACTTGCAATGATGACTCGTAAGAGAAGATTATATTAGTCGTGGGTCATAGTAGTGAAGATCATATTGTTAGTAAATCTACTTACTTTGCAAATAGAGGAAGATGATGAATCCCCCATCCTTTGTGAAGCTTTAACCGTGCTTGCTTTCTTGAGAGAATGATTTTTGTTATTTGGTTGCTTGGTTTGTGTATAATTTTCCAAAGGAATGGGGTATTATATAGAGATGAATCTCCAACGGTCTTATTTTTCAAAAAACTAGCCGTTTTTTTTTTTTGAATTCATCAACTACCGGCATAGACTTTGTTATAGATTGAATGCCGGTTGCATCTACCGGCGTTTCGAAGTGTTTTAAAACCATGCCGGTATAGGTTGCATATTTGTCGCAATCTCTGTTAAAAATTTTCCTATTACCGGCATTGTAATCTTATCAGATACAATGCCGGTTGTATTTACCGGCGTTGTATTTCACAGTTACGACAATGCCGGAAGTTATGTAATTTCAAAAAAACTATCCGTTGAGGTTTTTCTCTATATAAAGAGAGCTAATTCTTGGACCCAAATAGCAAAAAACTCGCGTTCTTATATATCTCCTTGAGAATCTTAACTTAAGAAACCCTAAACCCTAGAATAGTCATCTATAAATAGCTTATTATAGAACCTAATCCCACATACAACAAATGGCATCGTTTGACTCGGAGGAAGATTTAGCAATCACCCAAGCATGGTACTCCGAAACGCGTCCTTCAACTATAGATAGCAGCACTCGTGATTCCATGTGGTTGAAGATTTTTAGGAAGTTTGTTCACGATTACGGTAACCCGAAAGGAAGAACTGCTCAACAAATCGAGCAACGACACGACATCATCCCGAATCTTTGTGGTTGAGTATCTAAAAATGAAGTACCGGGATCGATAACGCTCATCACAATAGGTTGTCCCCCCAACAACTCGTAAGTATCTTTATGAATAATTCGGCACAATCTACTATTTTTCAATTTTTATGTAACCAACAAAGTTTGTGTGTTGTTTTTGTAGCATGAAGCCGTGAAAACGCGTTACTTACAGGAAAAGGGAGAACCATTCATGTTTGAAGCCAACGTGAACCATATTGTAACCAAAGTCACTGAGTACCACCAGTTGGGGGAATCGGAAACGGATTCTTCTTAAGAAGATTGATAGTTTAGTGTAATTTGCTTAGGTTTTTAGGGTATCCAGTTAGGTATTTCGTAAGGTTTTGTGGGTATACCTCTATGTAAGCCCTCACGAGACTATAACTCGTCCACTTGGGCCTCCAAGTGGTTTAAAGGCTTGATGCACGTGCTAAGTGCATTCGTTGTTCCGTCGACAAGGATTACGTTCGAAATAAATTATAGTTCCGGCTTAGTATGTAAACATATTTCAATTGCCTAATGATTCCGGATTAGTATGTAGTATATTAATCTATGCCGGTAACAAGTGCCGGCATTTACGATAAGTTTATACCAATGCCGGAATGTTCAAAAATCAATGCACAACGGCTATTTTTTTGAACCATAAACCGGCTTTAGAGGGCCGGCATTGATTGTAGGTCACTGACAATGCCGGCACTAAATAGCCGTTGTGCAATCATCTATATAATGCAATGGATTCACCCATTGCACTTGATACCTCCAATGGAAAATACTTCATCAACTACCGATTCCATCATTGCCATGGAAAAAGAAAAACTCAAGAAGAACAAACTATCCACTCCGTTGGGAAATCAATTATCAACCACCAACTCAGTTTCCCTTATACTAGAAAAACTTAAAAGGAAGGGAGAAACCACCAAGTCAATTGCCGCAATGGAAGAAGAGATACTTAAGAGAAAAAGAGAAGAAGAAGAGGAAGCAAAGCTTGAACATTATCGCAAAGAAGCTAAAGAAATCCTTAAACGCCAAAAACAATCTAAGATAGAAGCGGATGTCGAGGAAGAAACCGAGTGGATTAGAAATTATTACATAGTATCCGATTTCCAGGAAGATCACCGCCCTTCGAATCTTTTTTGGGGTTTTGTTAGGACTGGTCCTTACAAGAATAACTACTTGGAAGGTAAGAAAGGCCGAATGGATTACGGTGATCTCTATGTACAAAATCGAACAATTGCACTCATAAAGTTATGTCGCAAATACAACGAGTTTCTTGCAAGATACAGAGGGAATAGGTTTCAAGCTCAGGACGCATATACCAAATGGAGAAAAGAGCCTTTTAGGCATTTCGAAGCGGCAATGCTTATTGAATCTCGTTCCAAGAAATGATGTTAGGTGCAATTGGTTTGAGTTAATGTTTTTAAGTTTATTTACATAAGATTATGTGGTCTATGTTATTTATTTCATCAATTTTCTTTCCTTTGCCGGCATCGAAAAATAAACCAAAGACTATACCGTTACCCGTGCCTCCGTTGAATTCTGCTCACCAAATACTTATTGTCATAATACCGGCATTGAAGTGTTCCATTTGTCAATGCCGGCATGCTGACAGTTATAAACACAAGTTATGTGGCAGTTACAAAACTCATTCATTCCACTTATTTGACGGTTACAAACTAATCTATCCCACTTATTTGGCGGTTACAAAATCCTTAATACCAGTTATGCGTCAGTTACACACTCCTTCATTCTATTTAAGTGACGGTTTTAGAAAGGAAATCATTCATTCTCCATTTTTATAGAAAGGAAATCATTCGTTCTCTAACACAATGGGTCGTCGCAAACCCGGTGAAAAACCAATACCCAATCCTGAAGAAACTGTTGATGATGGTGGTACATCGAAATCAAAAGCGCAAGAACTGCCTGAAGAGTCTGATGGTGAGGCGAGAATAACAAATTTGCTTAGGTAAGTGATGTATATGTTGAATTGAAGTTTTTAATTTTAGGGTTTATCCCATACGAGAAAACACAAAGTGAAATTATGTTGTTTAGTCTTTGAAAATCAAATTGAAATTCAGTTGCATGTTTGAATGGCGGTAGAATACAATTTGAAAATCATGCCTGAATATATGTCCTGAATCCAGATTTTATTGCATGCCTTTACCGGCATACACATTTAATTGAATACCATGCCGGTTTTACATACCGGCTTTGTTTGTTTCATAAATACTATGCCGTTTTATGTGTTAAATTCTCTGTACTAAAATCCCACAGTACCGGCATTTAAGCTTACTTCTTAACAATGCCGGTTCTAAGTGCCGGCGTTGTCGTTATGTTAACTTACTATGCCGGTCTTCTGTTGAAAAAAATGTTCATTCTCCGTCTAAAATTAAAAGACAACCGGCATCATATATTAATTGATTAGAATGCAGGCACCTATGCCTAACTCCCGTTAAGTTCGATTTCTATGCCGGTTGTCATTATATAACTCAGTTTACATATTGTCACATAGGTCTAGAGCACCACAAAAGAGCAAAGGAAAAGGCAAAGCTGTTTTAGAAGCAAAACGTAAGTCTTCTCGACATAGCCGTCCCGATCCTGGCTCATCGCTAAGGTCACGATTCGGGATCAACCTATAAGCTACCCAACCAGCAGTGATGATGATGATGAGTGGGAAACATATCCTCGTATACACGAACGAGCAGTGGCTCATCCTCACAAGCAGGTGGCTTAGGACAGACCGATGTCGGAGTAGAAGCCCCTAAGATCAGTGTAAAGGCACCCCCATCCCACTTTCCTGATAAGTATGACATGATTCCAGCATCAGCGATGATGGCAAACATTGGGGTGAACCGATAAAACCGCAACTCTTATTTGCCTACAAATACTCTTGGGCTCGCCGGATATATCAAACTTATGTAAGAAGTTTGCATCTTGTTATTATATTATTTATCTGTGATCAAGTGAATGTAATTTACTTATTTGTGTTTTTATAGGACCACAAGAATGCCTTCCGTGTTAGCCGCCATCAACAATCGGATGTATGGCCTTTGAAGCTTGAGTGTGACGCTCGTTAAAGCCGTAGTCAAAGCATTTGGGTTGTATCTGCGATAAAAATTATGTGGCCACCGATACCGTCACGGCAAACCGCTTTTGGAGAGGTTTTATGGTGAAACCGATACCATGCATTTTCCTTTTGGCGAGATGACCATCATCCCCGAAGATGTCCAAAGGATAATAGGTCTTGAGGTTCTCGGGAACCCGTTAAGGTAGGAGATGACTCTAAGGACTTGGAATGGGACAAGATCTATGAACTGACTAAAAAGTTGTTTGGATGGGACAAGGAAACCACTTTGGCAAATATGTACAAGACTAGTCGTTCCCAGGACAAAGACTATCACATTCGTCAAACTCGTTGAATTGTTTGGGAACACGAAGAACAAGGAATTGAATCCCGAACAAGTCCAAAGAAACTACCGCGGCTTATATGTTGTTCATCTTGGGCACAACTATATTCCCCGACGCCAATGGTAATAGGGTGCATATGAACAACCTACAATACTTGGATCCTTTGGAAAAGGTTCATGAGTATTCATGGGGCACTTGCTTTCTTGGCACATTTTTTTGCGAAATGCGTCGAGCATCTAAGGCGAACGCCCGTCAATTTAATGGGAATTTCACCGTACTCCGTGTATAGTCAACTACTTTTTTTTTGATTGTTGTGATTAAATTTGTTAGTTTCCAATTATTAAAGATTTTCATTGTCGTAGGTGTGGGCTTATGAACACTTCAAAAAATTGTTCAAACAAGACAAAGGATTGAAGATTTTCACCGAATATCAAGAGAATAGGCCTATAGGTCGAAATACTTCTTCGACAATACCCCAAGGCCAAATAACAAAAAACGGTTATTAGCAATGAGATTGGCTTTGGACTCGGTGGAGGTCCAAGATGTAGTGTTTGATCCATATAGGAATGCCGAGAGAGGAGTTCACTTTCAACGGCGTGACAATGTTTCATTTTACAACGGACCGTTATTTCATCCAAAAGGATTTGTTATGCACAACCCTCGCCGTGTAATGCGCCAACTTGGGTACAAGCGAAAGATCTCACGGATACATCTTATCGTAAATTCTCTCATGACTTTCCTCAATGCCAATCAAGTGAGAACCATACTCTCGTGGTTTACGACCCAAAACCTATTCTTGCACATTGGAGTGAAAGGGAAGAAAAAGGACTTGTGTTGGATAGGGCTGATTGGGAATTGGCTGAGAACGGTTATGAGACTGAACCAACCTTCCTAAGAGGCCATCGGAAGTTCACGCATCCTTATGTTGTACGCCCGGATATAGTAGTTGTTCCTCCACCACCAACACATGCCTCCACAACTCCGGAAACCGTACCCGCACTTGTACATACTCGTTACGTTGTTGGTACGTACGTCTTGTTCATTACCATTCTTTTAATCTATGTCTATGAACTTATACAATCGAACATACTAAGTACATGTTTAAAATTTCCTTAACAGCGTCGGCGGATTGGAAATTTGACAAAGTTCTTTAAGAAAAAGAACACGAAAGGAGAGGTGCTTGACCCGAAAGAAATGCGAACGTCGAGCAAAAGATGGACAAAATTGAAGATCCGAAGGCAAAAGACTTGTGGGGCGAAAGGAAGAAGAGGTACAAAAGAAGCCAAGAACCGAGTGATCGTGTGTTTATTCTATAGTATTAGTTTGGTTTATGTTTGTCTCTGTGAGTCTTGAACAATGTGTTTGCTTTATTTGTTTTCGGTTTGGAACCACAAAACTTAGGAGTTTGTTCTTTTATACAAGTGTAGTATTTTTATTATATTTTTTATGTTGTTAAATTTGTGTCAAATCCCCTAAATTTCGAGTTTTTTTCATACCCGCATGCTCGAGAACAAGAAACACAATGCCGGTTCTCTAAATGACAGAGTTCCGGCATTTATTTGTGTTTAGATACTATGCCTAGATATCGTAATCTCCATGATAAATACGATTTTGACAGAAAACCTAAGACAAGATCGAGGTTAATGTCAATGCCGGAAAGGTCGCTGAATTCTCTGGAAGTTTTTTCATCATATCCGGCATTGTTTCAAACAAGATTCTACGCCGTACACCTGCTCCGGAGTAGACAATATAAAACACAACTATGCCTGCAAGACTTTGGCATCAAAATATGATTTAATGTTTACAATTCACACTTCCAAAAAAAAAGAAAATTTTGCGTACTAGTGAACAACATACATCAAAATTATTCATCGTCGCTTCCACACGTATGAAGTTGCATCTTCTCCTCTGGGAGAGGTTTTTTTGATAAGGCCAACGCATCCCAAAGTTGGTGATTCTCCTCATACAATGCCATCCATCCCTTCCAGATATTGGGATCTAGAGCCTTGTTTTTAATCATCCCACAAACAGTGGCAATGGACAATTTTCTCTCGAGTTTTAGAATAACGAAATGATTACCGTTCACGAACGCCAAAACAACTCTTCTCTTCTTAAGGGATCCTTCGCATTTTTGCCACTTTGGGGTAAATGTACATTCTACGGTGGGGGTAAAATAATGAACAACACATCTAAATGTATCCGCCACCGAGATGCCCACAAAGCGGCATTCTCATCCAATATTCGAAGGAAGAAAGTTCATCTGTTGTTCGGGCCCCAATACTTGAGCATGCATATCATCAAACCCCTCGCCTTCACAAAGCAATTGCTCATAAAAGCTCCTCTTGTTCACAAGTTGTTCGGCCATCCCCGTTCTAGCATATTTGCATGGTGTCATACCTCTACTAACCGCCGTGTCAAAGATTCCTAATTGTTCAGCCACAACATGATAGCCACAATTTCCATCTCCGTCGACATCATCCGTATATAAAATATACTCGCGAATAACCTCAGGAAGTTGGTCTATGTAAGACCGTATCTTGGTATGATAACTTCTAATTGTCCTACCTGCATCGGGATCCTTATACATCTTCATATTACCCTTTTGTAACAATAATATATCCAAACCATCCTCTGCAATCTCTACACTTGCAATGTCTTCGATATGTGATGGGAGTCCGTACTTCCTTGGCCTACCCCTTCTCCTTCGAACTAAAACTACGTCAACTTTGCTATCACTTTGGTTTGTCACCTCCTTAGCCTCGTCACCTCGTTGTTCTTTGTCACTTGATGATGATACCTTTGGCGGCCTACCCTGTTCCTTGGAACCTCCGCTAGATCGACTATGGGTATGGCTTCGGAATGCTCACCTTGTTGTTCTTTGTCACAAGATGATGTTACCTTTGGCGGCCTACCCCTTTTCCTTGGAACCTCCGCTAGATCGACTATGGGCATGGCTTCGAATGCTCACCTTGTTGTTCTTTGTCACAAGATGATGTTACCTTTGGCGGCCTACCCTTTTCCTTGGAACCTCCGCTAGATCGACTATGGGTATGGCTTCGGAATGCTCACCTTGTTGCTCTATTTCACCGGATGATGATACCTTTGGCGGCCTACCCCTCTTCTTTGGAACCTCCGATGAGTTGGCTTTTGGTGTGGATACGGATTCACGGGTTAGTTGTTGACTTAGCGGTTCCTTCCGCGGCCTACCTCTTTTGTTTGGAACCTGCGCTTCCACGAACCTTTGTTCTGAAATCTCACATGCGGTTAGATCTCTTTTCTTACTTGCCGCGAGTTCTTCTTCACGTTGAGTCATTTCTTTCAATTCTACCCTTTGTTTTTTCCTTTTTGTTTTAGTTTGTGGTCTTCCTATTGGATCTCCCTTTCTTGGCTCTTCGCTTTGTGCGATCCATGGACGAGCAATTAGCCTTAGTTGGCTCAACAAGACTTGTCGGCTTACCGAGGTGCCACGAGAGTAAGCTTTGAAGAATTCCTTTGCTTCGTTCATATCCCATGGAGATTGCCCGGGATCTCCCGAAGGGGGAGGGTCGAAAGATAGTTGCTTCCAAAACGGATCAATAACCTCCAAAGGTATCGCTTTTACATACTTAACAAGCATATGACGACATGGAAGCCCCAATGAAGACATGTCGGGACAAATACACACATCACCCGGTTTTTCGTAATTTTTCTCATATTCCATTTGTCTCATCATATGTTTTATTGCCCAATGAGAGACGTTGAATTCTATTCCTTGGAGAAAGTTACCATAATGAAGAAATGGAGTCAACCTTTCCATTGAGCTTTTCTCAAAAGCCTCCTTGATCCTATTGATATCTTGCTTAAAGTATTGCTCCATTGCCTCGGTGACCGTAACCACATTTCCTTGACCGGACCGGGATGAGATCTTTAAATCTCCCATGAGCGGCCTCAGCTGCACTAGTTGCTTCCGTCTTGAAGTGTCTATACCGGTTTGTCCATGCACGTACAAATTTTTCCTTGAACTTATCCAACCATTGAGTCCGACAATACCAGACGGCGGTCGGATAAACTTCGTTCCAATCGGCAATGAACTTCTCCAATCTCTTTTCGTACATAACCTCGGTAAGAGACCAATAAACTTTCTCCCAATCTTTTAGAAATTCCAACCACTTTTTATGATTTTCCGCATGTTCTTTGTCCACTCGCTCCTTTATCTTGCCTCTCTCATCTTCTTCTTCTTCGGGGGATAGTTTGTTCTTTCGAACATCTTCCTTTAGTTGTACCATCATTCTCTTCTTAATATCCGCCTTTGCGGGTTCAAACAAGGCATGGCAAGTTTTTATCACATTATTACGTATATGATATGTACATAGGAAATTTTGTGCGTCCGGGAAAACGTCGGATATTGCTCTCATTAATGCGGCATCGTTATCGATTCGATGACCCTCGGAAGTTGATTTTCCCTAAGAACAACTTCAATTGTCGTAATGCCCAATGATAATTATGGTCCCTCTCGTTTTCCATTAAACACCAAGCCAATGTGAATGTTACCTTGTCCGATGTTTGCCCAACGATGTTGAACAACGGCATATTGTATTTGTTTGTCTTGTAGGTGCAATCCATCAAAAGAACACCACAACATGTATTTGCCAACTGTGAAAGCAACGGATGCGAAATGAATATTTGAAGGGGCTTGTTGTCGGGCCCTCTTTTAATGATACGCGTGTAGTTGTGATCCCAAGCTATCTTCTCAAATTCTTGCATAACGGACCTCCCTTCCCATTCCACCCTTCTAATAGTTGCTTGTGCACTATAAATTGTACGTAGAGAAGACACGTTAGTCTCGTCCTTTTCCTTGAAGCCTCTGAGAATTTGTCTCGGTTTGATAAATGCTTTGGTCAATCTCTTTACATCCTCGAACTCGTCAGGTTTTAGCTTCGCAACTAAGGAGTGACCAACAAAATCTTTCGGATCCCGATGGTTATGACAGCCACACAAAACCTCACAGTCCCAATTGTTAATGTCATTTAAACGGAATACAAGCTTAAAAGGGCAATCATTCTTCCTCGTACGAGTCTTGTATACCCTATTAGTCTTCTTTGGATATACATAATCCTTTCTCTTGTGGCTATTCTTCTCCTTGTATTTCCCACTTCTCTCGCAAGCCATCTCAAAACGCCTCTTCAAACCTTCGGTGTTCCTCACCAACACACACATGTTCTTAAGAGCCGTCTCTTTAGCCCAAGCGATTGCTTCCTTTCGATCTGTTATTCCCTACATAAGAACAATTTCGCATTCATTAGAAGGTTCATTACTAGCAATCCATTAGTAATGTTCAAGATACTAGGTGAAAAGTATTATTTGGTCACATACCGGAGGGATTTTATAGCATTCCGACGTATCCCGATAAAGCGGCTTTGCATTTGTTGGATCAATATATGGCACCACCTAAGGATCGAATGAAAATTAGTTCCAAACAACATTAAAACACTATGCCGGAAACCTGTACCGGCATGCTCGACAATTGTTCCGGCATAGTATAAGTTTACCAAAACGGAAGACCAAATTTGAAACCTATTCCGGCATATGTGTTTCGTAAGAAAACAACGCCGGAAGCAAGGATGCCGGCATTATCGTAACATATTGTTCTAAGCCGGTACACAATTCCGGCATTGAAAAATAATCGATATTGAATGCCGGAATTTAGCTTTGGAAAACATTTATTCCTGCATGTTTTTTTGTAGGTACCGGCATTGAAAAGTTGTAACTAAACAACGCCGGTTTTGTTGCCGGCATTATCGATATTAATGGTACCACGCCGGTACTAAATTCCGGCGTTGATGTTTATTAAGTTGCAATGCCGGTTTTTGGTTTGGGATGGAATTGTTTCCTGTATGTTTTTCATTCAATACCGGCATGGTAAATGATCAATGAAACCATGCCGGTTGAATATTCCGTAGTATATTCCTTGTTAGGTAAAAAGGTTAACTATGTACCGGCATGGTCGTAGTATGAATACAATGCCGGTACCGCGACAACCGGCATGGTATTCATACAACTACCATGCCGGCACCGAGGTTTTTCAGTTGAAAAAATGGCGGGTTTAAAGAAAAAAATTCGATTTTTCGACATCTTAGCGGCTTTACTGTGTGTTGGGGATGCTAGTATGTTGTGCAAGTTTACTTTCTTGTGTTGGTTCTTCATGAAACTCTCCATACTCGTCAAAATCATCATTCAAGCGTGTTGGCTCAACAATGAGTTGCAATTGAGAGTTGTTGTCGTTAGCTGAACATTCAAGATATGCTCCTTGTTGTAGTTGAGCTAAAGATTCGGCAGCAGCAATCCTCTCTTCACAATCATCCTCCATTTTCCACAAAAAAATTTCTCTCTCAAAATATTTTTCCCTCCTTCTACTCTCACCTCACTCACCCAAAAACAAATAAAACACACACTAATCATTTATAAAAAATCTTAAGATTTTTACTAATTATTATTAACCACTAAACCTGATTAGTGAGGGGTAGATTAGGATTTAAAAAAATACTTAGATAAGGGGTGACCCCGAATTGATATTTGGATCCAGTTTTTGTCCTTTTCTTGTATCCCCCAATTACTTTTTTTATCTCCCAATTGCGCGTTCTTTATTAATAGGAGGTTCTTGTTTGTAGTAGATAGGATTGCTAAAAAAGCGAGGAAAAATACAATTGTTGCTTTCTCCTTTGATTATCCGAGGACTTGAAATCCTTCCTTCTTCTTTTTTTTTTTTTTTTTTTTTTTTTTTTTAAACGACAACCTTTCTTATTTTCTATTTTCTATGACTTCCTCTACTATCAAAAACAAAAAAGAAAAAAAAAAATCGGCTCAACTTAATGCTTAAACTTTTCCCAATTACAAATTACAATCTAATCCCAAAATAATAAGCGTATCCGTGTAAAAATAAAAAGGGAACCGAAAAGAAAATGAAAAAGAAAAGAAGTGGTAAACAGTGACACCAAGTTAGCATATCCTCTTGGTATAGCAAAATGGGCTACGTAGAGCCACTAGTCTCATCTCTCCAATTCAATCCAAACCTCCTCCTATTATTCTTCAGAACTCTTCAGCATGGAATTCTTTGTTTCACTTTCTTCTCTCTCTGATCAATCAACAGAAAACCAAGCAAGCAAAAGACAGAGAAGTACATAGAGTTAAGAGAGGGTGTGCGAGAAAGAAACAATATCTCAATGGCTTCCAGTAACTACCCATCTATATGTTCTACACCTTCGTTGCCAACAAATACACCAACGAAGCCAAACACATTTCTTTCGTTTCCTATCAAGTATCATCCCAATCTTTCCAGGACTAACCCCTCATTCTCAATCAACAATATTCAGAAAAAATTGAAATCTTCATCCAACATATTAGTACCCAAAGCATCATCATCACCCCCATCGCCTACTGAAGGAGAAGAGGTCGAAAAATACGAGGAGTATGAAGTAGAATTGGACCAACCATATGGTTTGAAATTTACTAAGGGCAGAGATGGAGGTACTTACATTGATGCTATTGCTGAAGCTGGAACTGCTTACAAAACTGGCAAATTTGAGGTTGGAGACAAAGTTATTGCTACTAGGTATGTTCTTTATATTCTTTCTCGATTTGCCTCTATTATTATCCACCATTTCAAATCGTCAATTCTTCCAATTTTCGCAACAAACCCAAGAACTGTTAGTCCAATTAGCATTTCAAAGAACTTTACATGCAACTTGAAAGTTCATTTTGCAAAATTGAGTTGATCACAACAATGACATGTTCGCGAATGATTGTGTCCAAAATTCTTTACAGTGCAATGTTTGGGACAGAGATATGGCCTGCCGCTGAATATGGAAGAACCATGTATACAATTCGGCAGAGAATCGGCCCGTTATATATGAAAATGGAGAAACGATATGGTTAGTTTGGCGCTTAACTTATAATCATTAAGTGACCATAAAATTTAAACGCAAAAGTTATGCACATTTTCTCATCATAAATCCACCAACACAAAATGATAAAATGTCTGATGAAACCAGGTCTAGAAGAGTTTTAATTACATGTCAAGATACCAACTGAGGTACATTTATGATTTTCATATTCACCAAATGAATGTATTTGAATTTACCAGGTAAGTTACAGAATATGGGTGAGCTAACAGATAAAGAGATTCTCCGGGCTGAGAGGAACACTGGTAATGTCAGCACCAAACTGAGAGAAATTCAAGTAAGTACCGTGCATACCGACACTATTCAATTATCAAAAAAGAGATCAAATTTTTATTAGAATGATAAAAGCAAAATGTTTTCCCTAGCTCTTCATAAATTTCTTTAATGATGAATCTGCAACTGTAACAGATTAGTGTTTGAGGTTCTTGAGCATTTTTATTTTGCAGATGCAAAACTACTTGAATAAGATGGAACAAAAGCAAAACAGAGTAAACGACCTTCGTGAAGGACTAAAGTTGTACAAGTAAGTCACCAAGTAATACAATTATCTAACTACTTTTATTTTCTACAGTATATTCTTCTGTTTATGTATAGCATATTTTATATATGGTTTTACTAGGGAAAAGAAGTATGAAGAGGCACTGGAAAAATTCGAATCCGTATTGGGATCAAAACCAGAACTAGATGAGGCTTCGGTTGCGAGTTACAATGTAGCATGCTGTTATTCGAAGCTGAATCAGGTAATACCAGCTTCATTTTGCTACCTGGGTTTTCATCTAGTTGTTTCCCTACAACCTACTCAACACAACGTAGTTATCCTAGTAGCTTACATCATCTATCTGATGCAGTTAAAAGCTGGAATCTCTGCCCTCGAAGATGCCTTAAAAGCAGGTTATGAAGATTTTAATGTAAGTAATAGCAGGAGTACATAATGTGCAGCTGACTATTCTTCACTGTTTCCCAAACAAACCATATTTAAAACCTGTTGAATTTTCTGCAGAGAATAAGGACTGATCCAGATCTTACAAATTTAAGAACATCTCCAGAATTTGATCCTTTAATGAAAAGGTTTGATGAATCATTCATCAATGAGAGTGCAATCAACGCCATCAAATCTATCTTCGGTATATTCAACAAGAAGTAATACGGCAAGGTGTAGGTTCATACCAAAATATCTTAAGGTCAGCGAAATGGAAGGCTTGTCCGGATAAAGATAGATGAAGCCACCAGCTCAACCAAAGAGATTTGAAACATCATCCTGGAGTTGGATTCTTTTCATTCCGTTTGTCTATAGTTTCTTTACTCATATTTTTTCTTATTTTTTTCTTATTATGTATCCAATTTATTCTTAGGCAATAACGAGAGAAGAAATTTCCACAAAAGAAGACGAGGCTGTTTGTGTCCTTTCGTTGTTCTTTCTTTAGATGACACTGAGATGTAATTCTCCTACTAAATTTTCTGTAATGAAGATACCTATGTTTCATATGGCACAGTAAGGATTTCCATGGACATAACAGAATTTGCTTGCTTCCATTCATATACTCAAGTAGCACATCGATTATACAGAGAATGGACAAATATAAATACCTCATTTGATACTTTAGGTTCATTCATTTTCAATATGGGAATTTTATCTCGAAACAATAACAAATGTGCCATCACTTTATTGAACAACGTTAACTTCCCTCAATACCATTGCAGCATCTTCTGGAAAAACAGGATTTATGTAACAACCAGTTCCAATCTCAAATCCACCTACCCCGCTGAGTTGAGGAACAATCTGTAGAAACCAGTGCATGTAGGGAAATTGTGAAGCCTCCATATCCTTTGGAGAAGTATGAATCATGAAATTGAATGGTGGGTCATTTAGCTGCCGTGAAAGTTTCAACAGCATTAGCTTTAGAAGATGCCCGAGATCTACAGCCTGTCGAAAAACATTCAAGAGAACACCTGAGTATATCTATCTGTACAGGAGGAATGTAGTAAAACAATACAAATGAGAGAAACATGTTTTTTTTCGTTTGGCGAGGAGATTTCAGTTCCTCAGCAGAAAGGTTTCCCCTGCGCAATTAAATTTTGGATAGCAAGTATATGCGCCCTGATTAACTGCGTTTCAAGAGACCTGCAACCTTGCTAATATCTGGTTGAACTGATTTATTACAAGATGTAGGAAACATGTAGCTTTTGTTGAACTTACTAGATTTACATGCAATAAGTAAATAATTGGAAGGGTTTTGCCTAAATATGACGATGAACACATGGAACCAGATTAAATACTACTCATCCAACAAAGCCATAAACCCATTTCAGATAGTCCCATCAGAATAAAATAAAAATGGAAAGATATTAGTACCTTCTCATTATCTAGTGCATGGAAATGCATAGAATGATCACGCGGAATGATCCAAATTTCAAAAGCAAATGAAGCTGCAAAAGGAACAACTGAAAAGAAATGGGTTGATTCGTCAATCAAAAGCTCCTCGGATCGAACTTGACAAAGACCACACTTCCCTGTCTCATGAAAATACTCCTTCATGCTAATAATCCGAGAAGAAACAGTGGGTGGAACAATAGGAAGACCCATAATTTGACTGTGTGAATGACTCATTGATGCTCCAGCTGACGCACCATGGTTCTTAAACACCTAAAACATGATATATGATTAACCCAATTTAAACCTGTCAGTAACGCATATCCGAAGAGCAATTCATTTGTATAAATAAAAGAGTAGAGTGAGTAGTGCCCTAATTTACCTGAACATATTGAATGGACCGATGAAGATGGAGCTGTTGAATCCTCTGCTTATAAGCAATCAAAACATCACCAATTTCCGATGGTGATAAATCAGACAAATGAATTGAATGAATTGGAGATTCAATAACTACATCATGAAATCCAAACCCCGTAACCACCACATTCGAATCATTTTTAGGGTTTTCTTCTTCATTTTCGATTATTTTAGAATCTCTTTTGAGTGCTGGATATAAGTTCTCAATAACTCTTACTTTCCAATCAGAAGTGTCTTTTGGAAGTCGGAATATCTCAGGTGCACATTCGTGTTCATGACCAATACAGAATGGACACTCCTTTGATGAATTGGGGTTAGGGTTTGCTGGAGATTTTGATTTGAAATCTGATGGTCTTCGAGCTCTAGCTGGAGAGAATATTACAGATCTGTTTAGTACTCTATCTTTTCTGATTTCTGGGTTTCTACTTGACGCCATTATCGACTCTTTCTCTCTCTCTCAGTTGAGATTTGAGTTCGATCCAAGCGAAGAGGAATACTAGTGTACTACGGTTCCTATTTGGCGGGTAATTGTGTAAAAATCACGGAAGAGATTACTTCGGATATTCCCGCCCAATGTACTGTTGTCGGATGGGGTATCCGACAGTGAATAATGAAGTTGTAAAAATTAAAAATCAATCTTTTAGACTTTAGTTTTCAAATTTGACCGCTCGTGAAGTAACTTGCTGATTTTTCCCTACTAATTGTTGATATAATTTGGCCACAGGATACGATTGAATTTCCAAAGAGATTGAAATGTCCAAACTTTATATAGACATTTTTGTACTACTTCATTTTTAGTTAGCTTACACTTGATCGGAAGAAGCTTATGATGTGACAAGAAATAGACTACAATGGGAGGCAGTTTCTGCACTGTCAGACTGCTAGCGAAATTTGGAGCATTATTAAGGTGGAGTTTAACCTCCACTGGGTGATCCCCCATTCGGTTTCGGCGGCTCTTCACACATGGCCAACTCCTAAAAGTAAGTCTCGAAAATCCTTGGTGATTAAAGCCTTACCAGATGCTATCCTTTGGAACCTTTGGAAAGAGAGGAATAATCGTGCCTTCAAGAATAAGTCGTTGTCTTTAGCGAAGATAACTCAAAAAATCAGGAACACTATAGCTTATTGGCTTTATCGTCGGCCTGAATTCGATAATGTTACCCTTAAAGACTTCATGTGCAAGTGGATGGTAACAGTGTTTGAACCACCTTGAATTTGGTGTATTTCCTTTTTTGTTGAGTGGCTGTGTTAGGTCTGGTGATGTTTATAAAGCCTGTAACACAGTTTGTCTATTTGGTTTTTTGTTTGGTGATGTTTATAAAGCCTGTAACACAGTTTGTCTATTTGGTTTTTTGTTCAGTTCTTTAGGTCCTGTGGCTCCTTTTGGTCGGTGTCTGGTTGTATTTGGGGTTCATTCTTTATGAACCTTGTCTCTTTCTTTTTAATAAAATTTAGTTTACCGATCAAAAAAAAAAGAAAAAGAAATAGACCACAATTGTCAACAGAGAAGCTGAAAACAGTCATGTATATATGCTGAAGAAATTGCCAACAATTCTCAATCAAATTCGAATGAAGAATCTACAAAACCGAGCAGTGGCTGATTTTTCTATAGGCTTTACTCATATGCGCCTTGAATATCCTGAGCCCGCGCATTTCTTGCAGAGAATCAATCCTGCAGAGCCAGTAAGCCACAATTAAACCTAGAAAATGTGTACTGTAAATAAGTCTGTCTACTGAGAAGGGGGGAAAAAGAATAAAACTTGAGAATAAATTTACTAAATTTTTTGGTTGATTTTTCTCAAATTTTAAGTAGAAAAATGAACCCCAGAAATGTCTGAGTAATTACTGCATCAATCTTTGAGTAGCAAAAAGACACCAAGGAATTGTCATCCACAAGATCAAATGAAAAGTTATACCTGCACCCTTGCATACTCGACAGTCTACCAAGCCTGTTTCCTTCTTCATCTTCCCATCATTACAGAAAACACATTTCGTACCACCTTTCCACCAAAAACCAACAAAAATTAGCAATTGGCAATTGCAAATGTAAACTAAAAAAAAGAAAACTAAATATGGATATAGTCAAACATGTGAATTCCTAATTTTCAAAATCATTCTAGCTTCCTTATATTTAATACGCCCCAGTCAAATTGGAAGACAGTTTCTTCTACTTTCATTCATGTTGTGGCGTATTGATTGGAGCTAGCCAAGTCTAATTCTTCTCCACTACCCACAACAACCTCTACTATCATTACAACCATCACACATTTACTGTTGAGATTATTAGTCCCACATTGTTGGGCAATCTAAGATCCCGCGGTTTATAATCCCTTAGGGTCTCTCCACTCATAGCCAATTGGTTTTGAGTTGGATGCCCACAGACTTTTCTAACATGGTATCAGAGCAGGCTATTTGCGACGAGTCTTTGACCGCGCCCTTACTCCGCGTCACCCGATTTAATTGTCCACATGTTAGACCCAACGAGGCTACACGTGAGGGGGCGTGTTGAGATATTATTAGTCCCACATTGTTGGCAATCTAAGATCCTGCGGTTTATAATCCCTTAGGGCCTCTCCACTCATAGCCAATTGGTTTTGAGTTGGATGCCCACAGACTTTTCTAACATTTACACCTGCCCATGTATATAACCAGTGTAATGACCATGACCAGTCTCACCAAAACACATAGCATAACTCCCTTGATTTGAAGTAGTTGAGATTAAGATATTGGAACGAAGAATATGGACCCATTCTGTAAGATTAGTCTCATTACTTACAGGTTTGATCCTTAAATACACTGCATTAAGGATGAAGGATCTAGTAAGCAGCATAAAATGTTTCTTCTAGTCATGATGTTCTTAACGTCTATAAAATTATCTTGTTCCCCTTTTAGACTTCTTAGTGAGGACACATACTACAGAATACCTACTTAACCAACTCATGCTTCCACATTAGGCAACAACAGCGTAGTCACTCTTCTGTAGGCCAATAATCATTTAATTTGGCTTTGTGGCTTCGTTAGTTCGATATACCATACCAA
This sequence comes from Papaver armeniacum, assembly GCA_023531295.1. NCBI lineage: Eukaryota > Viridiplantae > Streptophyta > Magnoliopsida > Ranunculales > Papaveraceae > Papaver > Papaver armeniacum. The sequence continues at coordinate 6,748 of JAJJWW010008624.1, read as the reverse complement.
GGATGTGCACAGACAGGGCTTTGTAGCTTTGTGTATACTATGTCACATTAGGTAACTAGGGTATGCCAGTTTCTTTGTCATGTTTTACTACTACTTCATTTCCATGATCTAACAAGGCTAAAATCTGTAAAATGCACCACACTCTAAACCCAGTGAACAGAAAGACATAACAGATTTAGGAAGCAGAAATTACCATTGCCAGCACATTTTTCACAGGGAACAGGATCTCCCTAATGAAAAACAAAACTTCAAATTTTTAGTTAAAACTTTCAACATTCAAATATAATTTCATAATTCAAGAACTGCTATTACTTTTATGTTAAAAGTTGAGTAACTAAATTACCTTCAAACCCAAGAAGAGAGAAAGGGAAATGGCAACCAAAACACTAACAGTGGCCAGAAATGTTTGAGTATCTATAGGTCTATCAAATCCAGCAAATAACAAAATTGGATGTAAAAGAAGTTTTGGTTGTTCAATTAATTTATTTGGTACTGAAGATAAAATGTGAACTTTGGTTACTATTTGTTGATGAGGAAAAAAAGATTGAATTTTATTATTGTTAATGAATTTGAGAGTATAATGGTTTGGAGATACTGATGTGGAAGAAGAAAAAGTGGTAGAGAGAGAAGAGAAAGAATGGAGAGAGTAAGAATATGATAAAGTTGCCATGGATAGAGTTTAATAGTTGAAGGAGCTCCTGCCTCCATTGCTTTCTTTTTTTCTTTTGAGAGAGAAAAACAAGAAAAAATAAATTGGCACTCCCTGTGGAATTTGAGGCATCATCCATTTTCGAATGGTTGTGATTTAGTTACCTTTTTACTTAGGGCACCTCCCAACTTTTTTTTTTTTTTTGACACTTGGGGCACCTCCAACTTGGTAAAGACTTTCTTCGGCTCTTTCATTGCATTTCACTAGTCTAGGTAAAGCATAATGGTTGGAATGAACAACCCTGTCATGAAAAGGAGTCAACTTGTACAAAGAAGGTTTGATCTTTAGGTGCTAGGACAAGTCAATCATCAGAGAATGCAGATCTTCAGTTTCTAGTCTTGATAATGTTAGAGTTAAGTTCAGTCATACGTCAAGCAATGAGGCAGCTGATGCTTTGGCAAAATATGGCAGAGTCAATAACTGTTGTCAAAAGTGGAGAATTAGACTTCCATGTGTAGTTAATTCAATCATTATCATTGATATATAAGAATTGGAAAATATATAAGTGTCTAATGTGTGTTCTAGTAGAGTCTTTTTTTCTCTCTTGGAAAAGTGGTCTTGGAGTACATCCTGAAAATGCGGGGTACAACAACACACCTAATATTTTTTTCGGGAATCTATATGGACTAAACTCCAATATAATTCCGAGAGCACCAACTTAAAAGTGAGACTCAATCAAGAAAGATATCAAAGAGCTTTATCTCTTTCTCAATACAATCAGTAAATCAACTAGATAGAAATCCGTGAGACTGATTGATATGAGAATAACTCGGACGGTACCAAAGACCAATATTCGAGTGTCAATCAAGTTCTATCCAACAAACAAGGTCGGATTTATCAACTGTGATTGAACTACGCACAACCTGTGATATTTCAATTATATAAACAAATATAATGTGGAAACGAAATAACATAGACACCAGAAATTTTGTTAACGAGGAAACCGCAAATGCAGAAAAATCCCGGGACCTAGTCCAGATTTGAACACCATACTGTATTAAGCCGCTACAGACTCTAGCCTACTACAAGTTAAGTTCGGACTGGAATGTAGTTGAGCCCTAACCAAGTCTCACACCGATTAAGGTACAGTCGCGTTCCTTACGCCTCTTGAATCCCAGCAGGAATCTGCGTGCGTGATTCCCTTAGCTGCTCTCACTCACAAGTAAGAGTTTCTACGACCCAAAGTCTAAGACTTATAACTCCCACATATATGTTTATTCTGGTTTTGTTTCCGTCGTTAGATAAATCAAGGTGAATAGGAAACTCAACTAATAATCCGGTCTTATACTCCCGAAGATCTTCCTAGAAATATTAGTCATCTCACAATAACCTATATGATTAATAGAAGAAGTTATTGCGGAATCACAAGAGTCTGAGACGAAAAGCTGTTGTGATTACTTATATCTTACCTATCAGAGATGAATCTCGAGTAAATCTTATAAAAGATAAAACTCAATAAGATAGAACAAGTAAGATCAGAATACGCAACTACGAGAAAATAATTGGATCCTCAAGCACGAATCCCAAATGAAGTCTTCAAGTTGTTAACCTAATAATGGTTTTGGAAAACCTAGGTTAAAGGAGAAGCGACTCTAGTTTGCAACTAGGGCACATGGAAGTGTCGGGATTAGGTTTCCCAGATGCTAGAGTTCTCCCTTATATATCCTTTCAAATCGGGTTGCTTACAATCAAAGCTAAGATAGCTTAGTAACAAAGTAATTGATATTCACTGTTAGATGAACTCCTGATTTAAGATTCAAGCTAAGTCTGCTTAGAAATTAAGCAATCAATCGCCACTGTTAGATGGTTTTAGCTTGATACACACAAATGAAATATACCTATATATGTATGAATCGTACCCAAGCATGTATACCTTGTTGGCTCAATAATAGTTACCGGTTAGCCACATGAATACTTATAACTTAGCCACATTCATCTAACACTTCTAGATAAAATATGATAATCGATCAATCATGATAGATAATAAATTGAATCTTAATGTGTTTCAATAGAGTTGTCCAAATGTTCACTATCTCATAGAAATATATATGAACCATTTGAAACAAAATTGGTTTGGTTTGTAATTGTACAAAGTACTCATACAAGAACCAATTCATGAACATAATACCATGGTTTGTGAAACTAGTTTACATACCTTATTCCATTAAAGTTCCAGGAATTTAGTTCGCAAACAAACCTGAGTTCATGAGTATGTATTTCATACTTACCGATTTTAGAACCTTACCACTGTGTTCGCAAACAGAGTACGCGAACAACAGTTCTGGACTTTGGCCTTGTCGTGTCGTTCGCAATCAGAGTACACAAACAACAGTTCCGGACTCATCCTTGTCTAGCCGTTCACAAACAGAGTATGCGAACAACAGCTCCGGACCTTTTCACATGTAACCCCGTTCGAAACATGGTTCGCAAACAAGAGTTCCTGACCAACTAGAGCTACACAATGTGCATACAAAGTATCCATGTTGTGTTACATCCAGGCATTGGTAGTCGTTCTAAACTTTCATTTAATCATTGAAACATCCTTAGAAGACAACAATGGTAATGTTACACATACCACTAGCTTCAAGTAATTTTCAAGTGATTAATCGATCAATATGAAACTTTCCAAATTAACATCAAATGACTGTCTCACACAAATCATGTAAGATGTTCAAGGTAATTTTCACATGATCACCTTGACTTAATATTTAGTTTCCAAAAAATAAATTGTCTCCAACTAAACTCGTCAAGTAGATGATGAACTTTAGATAAAGCTAAAAGCTTCCAACACGTAGTTTGAGAAATATGTAAACGAGATAAACTCGGCTCGAAATATCAAATGTGTATAATGTAAAAGTTTATATAACTATACGACTTAGTCTCTTTAGAAGATAGAATAGAATAGACTTCTGAGTGATAGATAAGTTTTATTCTCCACATACCTTTTGTTGATGATGTTCTTCCAAGCTCTTCAGTGGATCTTCTTCTTCAATTGGTGACCGCCGTGAAGTATAAATCTCAACTACACACTTCTATCCTAATCCGAGGCATAGCTATAAGTAGAGTAGAAATCAAGTATATAGTTTTGATCAACTAAACTTGACAAACAAGCTTGAGATTGCAAAGCTTGCAGTTCAACCGAGCAAGCGTTTCTAACACATCCTTAGCTCCTTAAGGAGTTATTTATGGCAATTATGGGGTACGAACTCCTACATCCACAATGGGAGGGAGCATGATAACCATCAGATCACTTGATGACTTGCTTTTTAGTAGTAGAGGGTTCAATATGCCTATACCAACGGACAGGGGCGGAGCCAGCCCAGTGCAAGGGTGTGCACTTGCACCCCTTGCCCAGCTGGCTCCAAAGCCTAATTTAGGCCCAATAACAGTTATTAGTCTATTTGGAGGGCTAGTTTTGCTCTTTTGCACCCCATAAAAAATATTTATAACCCAAAACTGATTTCTTGCACCTCCAACATGCAAACCTTGGTTGTACCCCTGTCAACAAAATTAGGGTGTTACTCTTTCGTTTCCTTAATGAAGCAATTTCATTTTCAAAAATAAATAAATAATGGGAAATTTTCATTCGGGAAGTCACTTTCTCAGATATTTGAAATATGAAATTTCTGAAAATACTTTCCCTAAATTTAAAATTTTCTAAAGGATTTTTTAAACGATTTTTTGGATATATTTGCAACTTCGCATAAATTTCGATCTTGAAAATTTGAAAATCATTATCTCGAAAGTATAATGGTGCCTTAAGAGCATCTTTAATATAAGGTGGAAGTTTTATACGTTCTACAAAGTAGTAAATAAATACTTAGGTCTTCAAAAAAATCTTATCTAGATCTTCACAGTGACTTCATGTCATCGATTTAACTAATATTTTTATTTTAATTGTTGTCTAAAATTAAAATAAGTCAATAGAAAAAATAAAAGGAAAATTAATTCACTTTTAGAATTAGTTATAACCACATATAAATATTAAGATCAATAGTTTACACTATTAAAGATGGTTTATAAGCTAAAAAGTAATATTTCTTCAAAATGTATAAACTTTCATTAATAAAGGTCTAAATAATACCTCCACATAGGAGTTTTAGCACCCACTATTGGATTGTATATTCTAAGCAAGTGTTTCATATGGTCTTCCAGGATTTTCTCATTTTTTGTTATATTTTGTCGGGATTGTTTTCAACCATCGTTTTTGACTTAGTTGTCAACCGAATATAATCTCTTGAATTTTGAGCAATCACTAATGAGGGCCTCATATGTTTCTGATGCTCTTCGTGCAAACGGGCTTCAGGGAACATAAAACTCCACCTGTACAAGTGTATATATTGGAGCCATCTTGAAGATACAGTATGTAAAACCACACAGAGTTATGGAGACTTTTTTTGTTATGGCTCTTTATACCATTACAAGTCAATTACTCTCACCGTCCCTGAATAAATGACCTAGTTCAAGTTTGCACAATTCTTAAGGCAAGGAGGAGAGGGGTGTATTTTAAGTATTTTTTTATAATTATACCCTTGTGAATAATAACTAGTAAAATTTAGAAATGATGTATCTCGAAAAAGACGAGGGTACCCAAATAAACCACAATCTTTAAAATATCCACCTATAAGTCTTCTTACCGAAAGTGATTGTCTATGGACAAAGTCGAGACCAAGGTAGTCAATATCGGTTGTACATGCCGATATTAAAGGTTTTTATAGGATATCGGAAAAAATCTGTACGATATTGAAAATATCGGCGATACGAAGGATAAACGATAAAAACGCGTGTATCGTCCTGTACGGACCGATATATCGGTTTCACTTGTACACTGATAATATAGGTTTCACTTGTACACTGATATATCAATAATGTAATTTGTCTTTTGATTATGATTTCTTGAACTTTTAGTTCAAGAAAGTAACTCCACTAATTTTGGTAACTTCATATATGATTATGGTGGATGTAATTACTATAAATGTGATGTTGATGGGCTAACATACATTCAATGTTTGGTTTCGTTGTTGATAGTATAAGGCTCTAATCAACCAGCTCTTATTTTGTAAGGTTGAAGTATGTTTACTACAATTATTATTTTTTATTATGGTTATATCAATATTTATTTTTGTTTGATAAATATTAAATATTAAAAAAATCCTAATGATGTATATCGCCTATAAAAACAGATATTATCATTTGTATAGGTGTATAGTACCCGACCGATACGATACCGATACACGATATTAACTACCTTGGTCGAGACAATACGACAAATCGGTATTCACACTTTGTGTGATCGTCTATCGATACGAGATCGAGACAATACAACAATCAAAGTGTGATTACTTGATAATAGGTTCGGACATAACCAAACTCTATATGATCACTATCAAGTAATACAGATTTAACGTTTGTGTATTTTACTTTTAATTATAATAAACAATTATAATTGCGGAAATAGAAAAGTAAAAGACACGGCAAGATTTTGTTAACGAGGAAACCGCAAATGCAGAAAAACCCCGGGACCAAGTCCAGAATTGAATACTCTCAGAATTATGCCGATATACAAAATCTAAACCAACTTCGTATAGTTGAGACTAAGCAACTAAACCTATTTCACTTTGTTTCTTCAGTATCCTTGCGCTTCCGACATTCAATAAGTGCACGCACTGGAGCAATTCCTTTGGATCATATTCCAAACAGTAAAAGAACAGCAAATCTGTCTGGTAACAACTCTATTGATTCTTTCCAGATAAAGATATCCCAAGTCATATGCAAAGGCTCTTCCGTTTAAACTAATAAACTTCTTTGCCTGGTTAGATCAATATACCCAACAACTACCGAAGTAGCAGAGTTTAGATTTGCAATCAATCAATATAGAATCCAACAAGAAACTATAAAGCGATGTCGATCTCACGCAACTAATCAATCAAATAAATCCGATTCTAGTTGGATCCCAGCCGATCAAGGTTTGTGCTACACAAAGATATGAGAAACCAATAAGAAATATTATTCGTCTTCAAACCTTCTTTAATCTTCAAT
>JAJJWW010008623.1:0-51115 GCA_023531295.1 Papaver armeniacum | reverse complement strand
GGTTCATTACAAGCAATCCCCACATAAAGTTCTAAAAACTAGGTGAAAGTATTGATTGGTAACATACCGTGAGGCATTTTATAGTATTCGAACGTATCCGGACCAAGCGGTTTGGAATTTGTTGGATCAATGTATGTCACAATCTAAGGAATGAATGAAAATAAAATTAAATTAGTTAAAAAAAATATTAAATTACTATGCCGTACTATTTCCGGCATGATCGTCTGATTTTCATAAAATAACCAAAGCTCTGGAACAAGTGTCGGCATTCCATAATAATGTTCCAGATTTTGGAACTGCACTTGAAAAAAAGGAACGAATTTTAAACAGTACCGGCATTGTATTTTCTTGAACATTAATTCCGCAATAGTCAATACCGGCATGCTCGTTACACAAGCTTCAAAGCCGGAAACTGGATCCGGCATGCTCGATATGTAAGGCTTCAAGCCGGTATGCTGTGCCGTCTTTGTCCATAATTCATAAACCACGCCGGTATTCGTTGCCGGCGTGCTCGATAATTTATATACCACGCCGGTATTTAAGTTCAAAAATATTTAACCCCTGGATGTTTTTCTTGTGGTACCGGCATGGTAAAGTTAGGAGTGAACCATGCCGGTTTGGATATTCCATGGAATATTCGGTGGTAGGTAAAAAGTTAACTGCCTGCCGGCATGGATATTTTTAGTTGAAGACCACGTCGGTAATTGTTTCAAAATGGGGATATTTTAAGCCGGCATGGAAATAGTATGAATACCGTGCCGGTTCTGGTGGTGCCGGCGTGGTATGCATACTACGAGTATGCCGGCACCAAGGCAGTTCCAAAAAAAAAAATTCAAATTTTCGAACTCTTAGCAGCATTACCTGTGTGTTGGGGATGCTTGTATGTTGAACTTGTTTACTTTCTAGGGTTAGTTCTTCAAAAAACATTTCATGCTCACGAAAATCATGATCCAAGGGTGTTGGTTCATCATATAATTTCAATTGTGAGTTGTTATCATTAACCGAAGATTGAAGATATGATAGTTGAGCTAAAGATTTAGCAGCTGCAATTCTCTCCTCACAATCATCTTGCATTTTCACAAATAAATTTCCACTCAAAAATATTTTTCCCTCCTTCTACTCTCACCTCACTCACGCAAATTCAAATAAAAATACACACTAGTATATCCCCAAATACTTAAGATTTTACTAATTATTATTAACCACTAAACCTGATTAGTGAGGGCTAGATTAGAATTAAAAAAATAATTACATAAGGGGTGACCCAGATTTGATATTTGGATCCAGTTTTTGTCATGTAGCTATATCTCCCAATTAGTTTTGATATCCCCCAATTGCGCGTTCAAAATAAGAGTTTCTGTCCCCACCATAAAATCTTAAGTAAAAAAAGTACCTTTAAGTAAAATAAAAAAATACGACCCCACCAGAAAATAATTCCTTAAGTAAAATAAAAAAAATTTACTAGTAAAAGAAAAAAGAAATATATTGAGTAAAAAAAATATTCCTAAACTAAAAAGAATTGGGAGTTCTTCACGGGCAAAAATAAAATATATCTCGAGTAAAAAAAAAGATTCACGAGTAAATGAAAAAAAATATCTTGAGTAAAAAAATTCTCCAGGGATAATTTTTGTTTTTTAATTTATAAAAATATTTTGATAAGTATGGCCTATACTTAAAAAAAAAAAAAGAGAATTCTTCACAGGCAAAAATAAAATATTTGTTGAGTTAAAAAAATATAGATTCCAATAATTTATTCGATAAAGAGTATTACATTAACTAGTTGGAAGCCTAACAAACTAAGCTCCAACAACAGACTATTACATCAATTGAACAGGTTGCTGTGCTTGCCTACCAGCGAGCCTCATGGGTAACCTAGCCAAGGGAGCCGAAACGGATTGGGGGACTGAGATTGTGTCATAAGGGGGGCAAACTAACTCTACCTTCTATGTTAATTTCTGCAATATTACGCCATTGTGGCTTGAAACTGGGACCTTCTGGAACGCATGAAACTTTGGGAACTAGGGATGACCAACGAGCTAGGTACCCAGTTTTTTAATACATTCGGGTAAAAGGAAAAAAAAAAATGAAAAAAAAATACTTCACGGAGCAAAAAGGAATTTATCATTCTTTACTTTGGTATGGAAAAAAATATCTAACACTAAACTATAAGCCTATTTTTATTTAGCAATACCTACAAAACATTTAGGACCTTGCAACGCACGGGTGCAACTATATATATATATATATATATATATATATATATATACCGAATTTTATTTTATACCCAAAACATACATATTTTCTGCAAAATATCTGGTCGTGGATTAATTTGTTTTGTGCACATTCTTTAAGAGATTGTGTGTAAAATTGGACTTTGAATAGGGTGTAAGAGCAACCGCAGTGGGCTGACCAAGACCAAAAATTTGGGAAGAGATAGAGACGTAGTGGGACAGACTAAAGATCAAATACCAGACTATACCAAATTTTCAGACTAAATTTGGTCCGCGACCAAAGACCAAACCCAAATTTTAGTCGAGAGTTGATATAATGTTCGCCCCACACCAGGCGTTGATATAGTATTTGCCCCACACCAGGCAGACGTAAAGTCTACGCCCCACAGCAGGCGTGGTTTATACCCCGCCCCATGTAAATTTTTTTTTTTAATTTATTGTGGGGCGTGATTTATACCTCCGCACCATTAATCTTTTTTAAACATTTTGAATGGGGCGAGGTTTATACCTCCGCCCCATTGTTTTTAATTTTTTTTTTTCGAAATCTCCCCCACACCTGGCGAACGTATAATCCACGCCCCACCACCAGGCGAACGTATACTTCACACCCCACACCAAAGAACGTATAATCCACGCTCCATCAAATTTAGTCTTCCACCCGTAGCGTCACACACCAGACTAAACCCAAATTTTAGTCTTTTTTTCCCTCTTTGGTCTTTGGTTATACTCGCACCACTGCAGTCGCTCTAAGTGGCCCATAATTTTCTTTTTGAATGCCACATAATCATTATTCTCCTATTTCGTAATTCAAAAATCAGTGGTTCTAGGCGTACCGCCTAAAAAAACCACCCTAAAACCGTCAAGAGACAAACAAGTGGGCCCCATGGGTTGGAGATTTGCAGGGGTGGAGCCATATGAGAGAGTTTGTGAGGGGGGCGGTTTTAAAATTGTTTTTTGAGCGGTACACCAAGAATTTCTGTTTAAAAATTATTCCACTCCCCAGTCCCCATTCTCCTCCTTGTAAGAGGTGGCAGAGTGACGTGTAACAAAAGTCAAATTGTATTAAAGTCTTTCGGAAAGAACACATGATCTATTTTTACTTTTTATCATGATTGCTAATAGGGGGACTGGTTTTGCTTGGGGTGTACCAAATGCTAATAAGACAAAATATCATTTGCCTTGGGGTTGGTACACCCCCAAACAAATTGCTACCCCCATTAGAAGCCTTGCTTTTTATCTTTCTCTCTTCTCTCATCATTCTTCCTCTTGAATCTTTCCTAACAGAAACTTATCATGATAAGTTTAATATCCGGCCCTAAATCAAACCTGTTTATTTCTTTATTTCTTCTTGAAGAATTTCAAATCAAACCCAAATTCTCTACTTTATGCACATCTCACCTCGCCACCTCAAACAGAGTGGGGACATGAATAATATTTTCCATTCTGTATCGGTAGAGTTTAAAATTTAATATTACCTCATTTTTTGAAAAAAATATATTTTCGCTTTTTCATTTTGAGGAAGGATCCCCTCACATTTTTATCATGACATTATTTCACACGTTGGGCATCATTTTTGCGAATAAAAACCAAACCGCAACGGATTTGAAGCTAATATTTTGGGGATATATTCCTCTTACCAAGTTTTACATGCCTACCAAAAATGAGCACATTACCAAAAATGACACTATTTATTTTGGGGATATGTTCCTCTTAATTTCGACGGCCAGAAATCCGTTAATTTTTAACGGCTCATTTTCAAAATATTAGATGGTGTTTTTATATCTCGGAATACACTTATTTTTGGTAGGTATGTAGAACTTGGTAAGAGGTACATATCCCCAAAATATTAACTTCAAATCCGTTGTGGTTTGGTTTTTATTCGCAAAAATGATGCTCAACGTGTGAGATAGATAGTGTCATGATAAAGGTGTTAGGGGATCCCTCCTCTTTTCATTTTGTCCTAAAAATGATGAGAAATGTATTATCTCTCCCCTTTTCTCTCTGAACTAAAGAAGAAAAAGAAAAACTACTTTCTTCAAAAACTTAAATCCTTGATCTTTCCTAGTTTTGGTTTGATTTTTCGATCTACCCGACGGATCAAGTCTGTTTCTTTGTATATATTTATTTTCCAATAAAAAAAAATTGTTTCGAACAATTTTTTCTAGTTTTCTAATCAAATCGATGGTTTCACAAACTATCGGGACTTGTTTTCATATTTTCTAATTAGGTTCTTTTAGTGGATTTGGATTTGCATTGTTTTCTGATGGAAACGATCTACTTTGTCGATATGGAGATCGTTTTTAAAGAAGATAATTTGGGCATATTACTTCCTTTTATGGAAGCATCTGATATCTTTGATGATCAAGAAATAAAATGGTTTAAAACCATTATATGGATTTTCAATCCTTCAAAGGGTCACAGGTTTAATAGGATTTTCATATCTCGTTTCTTTAAGTTTCGATTGTAAATCTTTTAACATCTCGTATTGTCCGTTTATTGATGTAATTGATCAATGTAATCCTTCAAACCTCAATTTGAATGAGGTATTCTAATAAATAAAATTTAGGGGTTTTGAAGCCCTGTTTTCCATCAAAAAAAAAAAAAATTTGTCCTAAAAATATGTCAAATTTAAAAAGTCAAAATATATCTTTTTAAAGAAATTGCAGGTGGCGGAAATTCTCCAAGCTCTTGATGTTTGGAAAGAGCCCAAATGGATGTTCCACATTAGTGAAGATATTGCTTCAACAGTAGCTTCGTTGGGGGTCTAAGAAAAGATGACGAGAAGCGAGGTAGGAGAAGCGAAGCGGCAACCATCAACGCTTGTCGAGAAGAAGGTCAACTCGGGTCATTTCGCAGTCTGCGATTAGGGTTTTATCTTCATCCTGGTGTTGCCTTTTGGAAGAGCAGGCTTATGTTGACTCTTTGGACAAACATCCGTCAGCCTCACCTCCTGAGGTTCCCATAGATGATATCACTGCCGACCCCATTTGTGTGGGTTCTAAGGCTGTTTTGGGAGCTATTAAAAGCTTCCTAAGGGTACGTCATGTGGGACGTGATGGTCTGCGCGCAAAGACTTAGTCGATGCCTTTAGTGGAGCAGCGGCGGCAGTAGCGGATGATTTGCTTTTGTCTATTTCGGGGGTTGTCAACCTTTGGTTGGCTGGAAAATGCCCTAGTGAATTAGGGCGAATACATTGCTAGCGCACCGTTGACGCCGCTACTAAAGCCGGGGGAGGTCTTAGGCCCATTGCGGTAGGGAACAGTTTGGCGTAGATCGGTTTCCAAGGTAGTCGTTTGCTATTGGGAAGGATATGACTTCTTATTTAGGTGACTACCAATTCGGGGTTGGTGTTCCGGTAGGGAGGGGAAGGTATTTTACACGCCGTAAACCGCCCGTTGAGATGAAGGGCCATTCTGATACAATGTCAATGTTGCTAATTGACTTTTCTAATGCTTTCAACATGGTGAGGCAGTCTCATTTTATCAAGGAAGTGCGTATTCATTGTCCAGGTATCTCTCGCTAGGTTGAATTTTGCTACTCACATCCTGCTAAGCTTTATTATGCCCAATATATTTTGTCCTCAAAGACTTGGTGTGCAACAAGGGGATCCCTCGGTCCCTTTGTTATTTGCTTTGACACTTCACCCTTAGTGAAGACTATTGCCTCTAGTTGCACTGATTTGCACGCCCGGTACGTTGACGATGGCACAATTGTTGGTGATACCTTGAGGGAGCTAAAGCTTTTCGTATAATCGAGCTGAAGGACCAAGTAGGGGGTTACACCTCAATATTAAGAAGACGAAGTGTTTTGGCCTTCCCGATCCTAGAGTGCGATTGAGGGTGTTTTCCCCCCTGATATCTCTGTAGACCTTCTAAAGGTGTTAAACTTTTTTGGGCGGTCCAGTGAGTTTAGATATGGGCTTCATTAGCAATATGTTGTTGAGCAAGGTGCATAAAACTGTTCAACTAATGGATGCGATCAAAAAACTCAGGGATCCTCAAAGCGAGATGCTTTTACTTCGTAGTTGTCTTTGGGGTGTCCAGACTTTACTTTGCAATGCGAACTACCAATCCTGCCGCTTCTTCAACCTCGCTACCGATCTCTTTGATGACCAGTTATTTCAATATCCCGAGACTTTTAATTACCGGGATGGTGCGGGTTTTGGTCCTTTCTAAGAGATTAGCTACCTTACCTATCGAGATGGTGGACTTGGCATCTATACCATGGGCGACACTCGTGCGTATTGTTATCTCGCTTCTCGAGCCACTACTTCGGTGCGTAAAGTGATCCTTGATAATTTATTCTCAACGGACAAAGGTTCAGCTTATCGCTTGGCTCTTCGGACCTTCACCCGAGTTTGTGGATTACCGCCTACTTACCGTATCGATGATTACGCCCCCTTCTATGCATTCCTTGGCAGTGGTTTATTTTGATGCAAATTAAGAAGCTTATCCCAAACCAATTTCTTATGTCCAAAGAGATTCCATCTTATGGCAATGCAACCGTGTCAAGCATGCTCAAGACTATCTTTTGGCGGTACCTATTAGTGGGCTTAACCAATGCCTTGGACCTAGACTATTTAGAGTTTGTGCTTTGTTATCGCCTTGGTATTCCTATGTTCGTTGAGAATAGTTCATGTCCAAGTTGCAAAGCAAAACTATGGACATTTTGGTGACCATGCGCTCCATTGTGCTAAGGATATCGGTTACAAGTTTCGCCATGATGTTGTTCGTGATGTTGTCTTCGACATTTGTTACAAAGCCAATGTACCCGCGAGCAAAGAGGTTTCCCTTGGTCTTGGCCGATGATGGTAGAGATCTTAAACTGGCTGATATTCTTGTTCTTAACTGGGAAAACGGGCAAGATGTTTGTATGGATGTCACAGGTGTCTCTCCATTCACGGGTGATGGGGTTCGCTCATTTTTCCTGGGAAGGCTATTTTTGAGCCGTTTCAAAACGTGCCAAATATTTGGACAAGTGTCTTGCACATGGTTATGGGTTAGGTGTTCGGCTTTCTCTCTACTTTAGGGAACTTGGCGAGGATACTCTTGTTTTTTTCAGCGTCTGGAATTGCACGGTGAAAAATGATGTCGTAGTGCTTAGGCGCTTTATTTTTTATAGATTAGGCGTTGCAATTCAAAGAGGTGTTGGAGCCTTACTTTGTAGCTAGGTTACCAACCACTAGCTCAGATTATATCAAATTGTATGCTTTTTATATTAAAATTAAAGATAATATAATATTTCTTTAAAATAAATATAGAGTAATATATTAAATCAAATGCTAAAATGTTAAAAAAAAAAAAAAAAAAAAAAAACTTGGAAAGGGATCTTTATAAATAGGGACTGCGTATTTCATTATGTTGAGGGTATAGACATAGTGTAGTGGCAGTTGCATCTGATTCAAAGAGATTAGTTCGTCCGCAAGACCAATCTTTTATCTTCCTCCATGATCAGTGGTTATTCTGAGAATAATAACACAGCGGCAATAGAGAGTGTATTTAAGAAATCGAGGAAAAACTTATCATCGTCAGATTCATCATCAATGGCAACTGATTGGGAAGGAAAATCAGGATCACAAGTAGGAGGAGGAAATGGAGGTGGAGTTGATGCTAAAGAAAGACATAAATTTGCAGAAAGAGAACGAAGAAAATCAGTGAGAGAATTATTTTTATCTCTTCACTCATTATTACCTCATTCTAATGCAGTACGTAAAGAACAATATGCAATTCTTGATGAAATTATCAAATATATACCAATTGCTGCTGCTCGTCTTAGTTCACTTCAAAATCCTACGGATAATAATAGCAGTAATTCATCTAATCGTTCTTCATTGACTTCATCTTCGTCTGTACTGTCAAAAACAAAAACAAAATCAAAATCATATTCTGCGGTGCCATCTGTTCAAGTCTCAGATCAGGATAACAGAAATAATCATAAAAACTCAGCGACTTTCGCTGCAGCTAATACAATAATCGACTGTGACATCCTAGTTCGTCCTGAACCTTCATTTTCTGTAGCGATTCGAGTTAGAGGTGACCGAGTTAATGTTTCTTTAAGTGATACTAATGGACCTTCACAGAATCTGTTATTATCTGCTGTTTTAGATGAGCTTGAAAATCATCAACTTGAACTTGTTCGTTTTACTCATTGTCGTGATGGGAGTAAAGTCTTACATCATTCCGAAAGCAAGGTTTGTTTCTTTTAATTGTGTTATATTTTATTTTAATCGTGATTCACTTTTGTTTTTTCCAAATGAGTTCTTTCCTTTCAAAGCATCATAAACAACTTTAGATTATTTTTTTCTTAATGCGTTTTAGGTGCGCATTAGTTTTTATTATCTAATTAGACATGTGTTTTTTCTTTTGGCAGATTTGTGATGGATTGGTTAAATCTCCCAGTTTATTCAAGTTAAGTTTGCAAGAATTAGCCACAAAACTTCACAAATTAAGGAAATCGACTTCACTTAAGAGAACATTTGATCAAATTGAATGATTTGGTCCTATGGCACTTCTTATTTAATAATTGGTGTGATCTTCTACTCTTTAGAATCATACTGTTGCATTATACAAGTCCATACCTTTACGATTTTACAGTGAATAAGTATACGATCTTGTGTACTATCACCACAAAGAATGCAGGAGTTATACAAGTCCATACCTTTACGATTCGGCATCTTTAGAGAGTTAAGCCTTCCATGTACCGCGCACCACATGACAAAACAAATTTTTGGTGAAATGCAATCTGTTTTCTTTTTCTTGGGCTTAAATTGTTTTTTCCTTCTCTTACCGGATCCTTGATTTTGAACTTTCCGGGTATCTGTTGGAAGCCTCCTTGTTGGAGAAATCATAAAATTAGCCGTGAATATGGCTGAAAATCTTTTGCAGTTAATGAGTCCATAGAGTTACCATAATTTACTGTAGTCTTCCACATCTCATGCTGACGATCCACTAAATTCGGGGATTTCCATTGACTGAAATTCAAATTCTCCTTGTTCTTGTAAGAGAAGGAATGTGTCCGACCTATGTGTATGTAAATAGCCCATGAGAAAACCTAGAAAGATTCCCAAGAAATTTCTTCTTTTCTGCTTAGGGCTTTGTTTATTGATATTCGATCTCGACAATTTGTTAGTCGGTAAGATCCAAGTTGACACAGCATGAGAGGTTGATCTTGTATGTTGAGGAGGCGTCGAGCAGTACAGAGCTGGAATATGAGTTTCAACTAGGTACATTCATATTTTAACAAAACTCATAAATTAGGACTTAGAACTACTAGATATAAAGATAAAAGAGAATTCTATTATTGAATGGTATATTTTACATTGAGAACCCATAGGGTATATATAGGGATACCGTAACTTGGTATGCAAGAATAATGCTTGTAAATCAATTCATACTAAATATATATCAAATACTAAATATAACCCTAAATACTAAAACTTTCCATATAATTTATTATTACGAATCCTATACTCTAACATTAGGTATCAATATGGGGACATATAGTGATCTTCCAGGAGATATTATGCTAGATATTTTCACTCGATTACCAGCTGAGTCTGTTTTAGATTGCAAATTAGTTTCTATAACCTGGAAAAACGTCATTCACCATCCATGTTTCCATCAAATGCACTCAAATCTCCTTCTTCATAATCTTGCCGATGATTCTGGTAAGCTTAGCTTTGTTCTCAAGATTGACGACTGTTATGAAAAGTTGTATTATTTAGAATATGATAATGAAATTTCTTCTCATAGAGTTAAGAAACTGACTTTGAATCCTCCTTTTAAGATATACACTATCCTTGGTTCATTTAACGGTTTAATTTGTCTAAATGGGTTACCGAATCATTATACCGTAGCTGAATCTTCTAGTGCTTCTTATGTTGCTTATATTTGTAATCCCATCACTTGAGAATGTATCACTCTTCCGGAACTTGATAGATCGACATATTATCGTCGTGTTGATTTCATGAATTGTGGATTTGGTTACGTTGCTTCGACTAAAGAGTACAAAGTTGCTAGGCTTTACACTTTCCAAAGAAAATACAAGAAATCTGCACAGATTGAGGTTTACACTCTTGGCAGTGGTAAGGGATGGAGAAACGTAGGCGAGATCAAAAAAGATTCGAGTTCCATTGATAAACAACACGCTGTGTTTGCTAATGGATTCCTTTTTTGGAATTTTATAAGTGGGAAAATTCTTGCCTTTGATTTGGCCAAGGAAATATTTGTAGAATTTGATGAAGTTTGGGACAAGCGTAGTTGGCCTAGGTTTTTGGGAGGCCATTTATGTGGTACCACTATCCACTATAATGCAGGCCAAGGGCCATTCGACAAAAATTGCGATGTATATTTATTGAAGAAAAAATGAAGATGAGTCATTCAGTTGGAGTAAAGAGTTGAGTTTCTTCAGTACAGATCAAAACAATATTTCACTTGCCCTTACGCGTAGTGGCGTCTTATTTTTCTCAGATACGAAGCTCCAACTTTATGACCTGAAATCTTCTTCTTTTAATATGCTTAAGGATTTCGGTAGAAGGATTGATGACGGAATTCCTCATGTGAACTCCTTAGTTTCATTGAAAGCATTTGCTGACGCGAAAACAGTGGAATCCAGTGAAAGTGAAATAGGGGAAGTAAAAAGCAGGTATTCTATGCCTTGGGATACCTAGCTGCAACTCTATATCATTATCTTTAGATCATCATGGACAAAAACAGGTGAATGTGGTATTAGTGCTTAGCATAGAACTTTCCTGTATTTTTCATTAGGCGTACGTGCAACATGTAATGAAATGAATCATGCTTCAAAAAAAAAAATGTAATGAAATGAAAACTATGTTTCTTATCCAGTACTAAATTACTAATCCATTACATCTTCCTAAATAAATACCTCCGTTAAGTTCTTGTAGTTCATTTTCTATCCGCTTTTTGTGATCATCCTAAGTTCTAACGTTATTAGTGTCAGATATTAGTGTAGTATTATTTTTGCTTATGTATAAAGTCCGGAAGTTGTAGTTTCGAGGCTGTATATAACAGCGGCCTCAGATCATAGACCGTGTTGGTTATCTTATCCACATTAGCTGCCTTCCATCCTGAAACTTGCTTGTGACAATTTCAAATGGCAATCTATCAAAATAGAAAAAAATTGGTCAAAAATCCGAAAAAAACTATAAAGAGACAAACAAACAAACAAAAAAAAACATAGCTAGAGCAGTTTGGGAAAAAATAAAACTGTGAAAGTATTTATTTTTCTGAAACAGAGGTAGTACATGCCTTAAAATATCGTTCCAACAAAAAAAAAAGATGCATAACAAACTATGGAGCCACCATAAAGGATGCATAACTGTTTATACAATCGTAATTTGGTTCATGTATCTACTAATTTGGTTATACAACCATTAAAACGATGTATATGTCTCAAAAATAACATTCCAACCGGATGTGTGTATTTTATGCAATCAGCGGTGTTTCGTTTTTTGTTGGGTGCAATAATCAAAAACAAGGAAAAAATCAAATAAGCAAAAGTTATTGATACTTAGCTCCTTTATAGTGGAAGTGATCGATTTGATGAAACGGACGAGCTCCCAAAATCTCCGCAACAGCAACAAGACAAAACTTTGGAAAAACAGAGTGAATCACGTGTTCAACACGTTGCCCTTAAGATATTAGCGCCCGGCTACACTCAAGAGTGATGCTATAGCCCTCACAGGACGGATATCTCCAGGATAAAACACCCTACTACACCTACTACTAGCATATGTAGTAGATGCTCAACTTGAGCTTGGCAACTCCGAAAAAACCGTTAAGGAAAATCGCGAACGCTTAAGAAATGGCTATAAAATATTTTCCCTTAGGGGTCCCTCTAAAATATGGAGCAACCCCTTTCCCATAGATTTTACAGAAGTAGTGAATTTGTTTATATAATTGACAAATACAACTTAAGAAGAAAAACTCCCGATGTGGGACTAAAATGCTTATATAGTCTCTTAAAACAACTAAAACGTGAAACTCCACAATGTGGGACTAATAAGTTTTTTCATTCACAAAAGAAAACAATAAATTATAATTTTCTTAAAACCTTAAAAATTATTTTTTAGTAATCGTTTTCCAACAGTGTTCTAGTATTCAAATGATAACCTACACAAACATATGGAAAGATTGATCAAGCAAAGAGACCAAACTACTGGAAATGGTTTATCAACTCCGATAGAAGCTAATTGGATCCCACACCATCCCAATATAGATCCAACACAATGCTACCCAATCCAAATGGTAGCGAGATATCATAGACCCAATATCCCACTCCCTAACCATGAAAAATTGAACACCTTTCCAACCCAACTATTCGAGAAAATCATCAGCATCCACCTTCCCCAAAATAATACCCCAGATAAAATTATCTGGCCACACTCTAAAACTGGAAAATACACCGCATCTTCAGGATACAGATGCCTAACCCATGGTCAACCAACCCACACACCTCTACCACCTACCAAATTCTTATGGACCTTACCATGTCCACCAAAAATTCGGCTTTTCTTGTGGAAAGCCATCAATGAAGGACTACCGACCTTCTCTCTCTTACATCGAATCTACTTGACCAACTCAAACATATGCCCAAGATGCAATACCAATTCGGAATTAGCATCCCACCTTTTAATTCATTGTCCGACGGCGGCTTCGTCCTGGAACATCTTATTCAATCAAATTTCAAACGCACCAAACACCAACCCCACACCAGCTTTCACCTTAACTCCGCAAACAACCATATCGAAATCCCAATAACCCAACATCATCTTTATAATCTCCTCATTCTGTTTTCTATTCGGACCCTATGGCTATCCGTAAATGATCTAATTTACCAACAAAAACAAACAACTTTAAGAGATCGTAACTTGGGCAAAAACTACAACAAGAATATTTCGGGCACTACACGCGTCACCACCGATCATTCCAGGAGATACACCGTGCTTTTAACCACCCGATAACAGATAAAAGAATAACAACAATAGCGGTAGGTTGGTCCACTCCTAATATCAACTGGATTAAGATTAACACGGATGGAGCAGCTAGAGGCCACCCGGGATTTGCAGGAGCCGGATTCGGCCCAGTAGAGACTCGGATGCACGAATTTTTAATAGCTATGGCTCAACCTCTAGGAATTACGACAAGACTAACCTGCAAAACCCGGGCCTTACTATTGGCTTCAAGAACCGCATCACGTAGACAATGGCCTAGAATCCTTTTTTGAAACGGACTCGGAGAACCTATCGCGCTTCATCACATCAACCGCCTCGCCACCTTGGTACATAGCAGAAATGATTGAAGAAATAAAAAGGAGACTAAGGCAAATCCCACAAGTGCGCTATACAACACAACTACGGGGAAGGAAATCAAGCGCGGAGGACGGGATTGGCAAACCAAGCGGCGGATGGAAGCCAAGAAATTATTCGACCAAAATATGGGACCGCACAATCCCATCCTTTATCAGTCACATTTTATTCCAAGACTCTGTGGGTACCACATACCCACGACAAGTTGTAATTTAACTTCTTTAATAAAATATATATGCTTCAAAAAAAATAAAATACTGTTTTTGTTCGTCATTTTTCGAATTTAATTTTTTTTTTCTTCCATTTTAATTGGCCATGGCCAGATTGCCAGCCTTTGTGGCGGTGCATCCTTTTGTTGACAAGCAAATAGACCATTTATGTGTACCAACGAGGTCAAGACTCGGTGAGTCAACCGATTTTGGTCTCCTTAAAATGACCAAATGTCTCAATTGGGGGTTTTCGATTCAAGAACCTGCTTTCACTTTCACTTTAACTTTCACATAACAAAACCCTAACAAAATTCGATCTGTTCATCTTCAAATTCTTAAACCCAAAATTCAAAAATCCTTTCTGCTCCTAATCAGAAGTTTCAATGGGGAACTTTAGTGATCTTCCAGCAGAAATTATGCTAGACATTTTCATTCGATTACCAGCTGAAGTGGTGTTGGATTGCAAATTAGTTTCAAAGACCTGGAAAAAGGTTATTCACCATCCATCTTTCTCTCAAATGCACTCAAATCTCTTTCTTCGTAATCTTGCTGATGATTCTGGTAAGCTTACTTTTGTTGTAAAGATGGATGAACTTTCTGAACCGTATGCTGAAGAGTTATATTACTTAGAATATGACGATGAGATTTCTTCTCATAGAGTTAAAAAACTGAATTTCAAACCTCCATTTGAGATATACAGTATCCTTGGTTCGTGCAACGGTTTAATTTGTCTAAATGGATTACCTAATTATTATACCATGGATCAGTCTACTAGTGCTTCTAATGTAATATATTCAATCCCATCACTAGAGACTGTATCACTCTTCCAGAACTTGATAGGAAGACATATTATCATCGTGTTGATTTCATGTTTTGTGGATTCGGTTACATTGCTGCGACTAATGAGTACAAGGTTGCTAGGCTTTACACTTTCTGGTCACACCACAACAAATTTGCAGAGATTGAGGTTTACACTCTCGGCAGTGGTAAGGGATGGAGAAATATGTAGGCGAGATAAACATAGATTCGGGCTCCATCGCTAAACAACATGCTGTCTTTGTTGATGGATTTCTTTATTGGAATTTCATAAATGGGAGAATTGTGGCATTTGATTTGGCTAATGAAATTTTTGTAGAATATTCTGAATTTTGGAACAGGGGACTTTATAGTGGGGTTTTGGGAGGTCATTTATGTGGTAAACTCTATAGTAATAGTAAAGATGGCAATACTTCTGATGTATGGTTATTGAAGAAAAGAGAAGATGAGTCGTTCAGTTGGAGTAAAGAGTTCAGCATAATCAGTACAGATTCATACAGTACTTCGCTTGCACTTACGAGTAGTGGTACAGTTTTATGTTACTCGGGTACGAAGCTCCATCTTTATGACCTAAAATCTTCTTCTTTGAAAATGCTTGAGGATTTTGGTAAAAGGATTCATCACGGATTTCCTCATATAAACACCTTGGTTTCACTGAAAGCATTTGAAGGAGAAAACACAAAAACAATAGAATCTGGTGAAAGTGCAATAGAGGAAGCAAAAGGCAGGGATTCTTAGCGGCAGGAAGGAAAAGATCCGATTCTGGACTACATACTATTCGGTAATTTCTAAATTATAGCTTGGTATAGCGATCATGCTTGCCTATTTTCCAGCTCTTATATCAGTGTTTATTTTGCTTACAACTCAATGTGATGTACTAGTAAGCTGCTTTTTTTTTTTTCAATTGTGGATTGTCAATTTTGTGGCTCCCAACACCAAGCTATCAGTTCAGACTTTATATCAGTCAAACATATTCTTGTTTGAAGCATTAAATTTGCTTTTCTTGCGTCAAACAGTTTGTTGCACAAAGGATGGTGGATCCGTCCAATGATAGGTGCTAGCTTAAACAATGGATCATGTATATACGACTAGGTGCTGCCTATGAATCCAGCCATGTGCTGGCTTAAAATACTTTGTTTAGTTTAGGTTCCCATTCGGCGTGTATGTGGTTGTGATTGTGCCAAACTAGTTTTTGTGTTTGGGCTAGTTGATTATTCTATTGTGTAGAGATATTTGACTCAGTACACATCCTTGTTAGCTGATAAGATGCATACCTTAGCTACCAGAGTTTCATAGTTGAGGTACTACGATGCCTTAGTGGAGAACAAAATGTTGGAATCCTTCATTAGAGTCAGAGTTCCTATTGGATCCTAAGGTAAAATAAGGAATTTTTATTGTGGTTGGATTGTATCACTAGGTCACTAAATACTACTATGATTAAAGGTCTTATAGTCCTGCCTTTAGAATTTCGCGAACTGAGATTGGCATTCATCCTATTGTTGTTGAATGTGAGACTCTTATATTGGGCTTTGCAGAACTGGGACTCTTAGCAAGTTTTATTTTTAGTTGCTAAACTTTCTTTTGATTGTTCGATTTTCTTTATGCAATATAGTGATTCTTAAAACTGGGCATTGCTAATGTGGTTACTATGTGTTAAGCAATCGTACTTGCCTGTTTCTGCATCTCTTTATATTATTGCGTACTTGCATTAAAACTGAATATGATACATATTCTAGTAAGCTAAGTTTGTTTTCAAATATGGGGTACGCATTATAGTACTGGTTTTCAGGGTCACTAGATAGTCAACATGGGATCCCGTCACCTACCTAAAATCAGACTTTAGATCAGCCCAACATATTGTTGTTTGAACCCTTAAATTTACTTTTCTTATTTATTATTTATCCCATTTAGTGAGATATTCTTTTTGTTCCCCTCCTACCTTCATTCCTAACCTACCTTGGTATATCTAATCTAGCCGCAACTCTATATTATCATGGACAAAAACAGGTGAATATGGTATTAGTCCTTATAACATACCCTGAATTAACTTTCCTGTATTTTTCTTTTGGCGAATGGCATGTAATGGAGTGAAAACTGTGTTTTTCTAATCCAGTCTGAATCCAGCATACCTTCCTACAAAAAAACTCGGTCAAGTTTTTGTCATTCATTTTCTATCTTCCTTCTGTGATCATCTTATCTTTTGAAGTTCTCACATTATTAATACGAGTCAGTGTGTATGATCCGGTATTATTCTATTAATGTATACAATCCCCAGCTTCTATCCTGCCTTGTTTGCTATTATTTTCACTGTGTCACCCAAATGCTCATGTATAAAGTTCGGATGATAGTTGCAAGGATCTGTATAACAGCTGCGCCAGATCTTAGACTGTGTTTGTTATCTTATCCGAATTAGCCGTCTTTCATCCTGAAACAGACTCTTCAGTGCATAGTCAATGGTTGTGGCAATTTCATATGGCAATGTTGTAATGAGACAGCAAAAACCCATAGCTGTATCGCAACATCCAAACATAAACCAAACCAATTTGGCTGATTTGCTACACAAGGGATGGGGGGATCCGTCCAACGATAGGTGCTAGCTTAAACTACAGATCATGTACGAGTAGGTGCTGCCTGTGAATCCAGCCATGTGCTAGCTTGCAATACATTGTTTATTTGGTATATGTTCCTTCTTTATCTGGTTGTGATTGTGGCAAAACTAGTTTTTTGTGTTTGGGCTAGTTGATTATGGGATTGTGTTGAGATATTTAACTCAGTACATATCCTTGCTAGCTGATAAGATGCATATATTAGCTACTAGAGTTTTATAATTGTGGTACTACGATGACTTAGTGCAGAACAAAATATTGGAATATTTCTTTCCAGTCAGGGTTCCATTTGGATGCTGAGGGAACATAATGAGTTTTTATTAGAGGTTGTATAGCTCCTTCCATTAGACTGTCCCAGGAACTAAGAATGGCGTTCAAGGTTCAACCTAATGTCGTAAGAAACCTGTAGAGTGGAACTCTCACTCTTAGCAAGTTTTCCTTTTATGTGCTAAATTTATTTCTCATATGTAGCCTTTGTAGAAATGACACTCTTAGCAAGTTTTATTTTTATGTGCTAAGCTTTTTTTTGAAAGTTTTCGCAATAGTAAGTTATTTTCTTCCTTTCAGTGGTGCTATTTAATGATTTGACTTGAACAGAAGACAAATCTAAGCTACTCTAATAGTTATATTTTTCATTTAAGTTACTCTGTCGAACCAAGGTTACCTAAGAAAGGAAATATGATACCAGTATAAGCTGGGGTCACCTCATTTCTGATAGTGGTCCCTGAAGATATGCGGTTGTAGAGGCTCTATCCTTGTTGAGCCAGAAATATCAAACAAAATTAGTATAGGGAGTCTTGCAGAGAGTTGGAATGTTTGGTCAACAGTAAGTTATCTAACATGGATTGAGAAGAAAAAGCAGGTAACTGCCCAGTATGCTCATTTCATGGTAAAGAGTCCAAATTATTGACCAGACACCATCCATCAGCAAGTATAAAAAGGTACTCACAAATTTCCTATTACAATACACAGTTTGTCTCTTCGCATCCGCAAGGTCACGCCTTTTTAATAGTTGGATACATTTTCTTTCATGCATTGCCAAATGGTGGCAGATGCTGCCAAACTGAAGCTTCCAAGGTGGTGGTAGCTGCTGCTCAGATAGCCTTATTGTCTAGTCATGTAGTCTTTCAGTACTCTGGTTACATTTTCCTTTCTCCAGACTGTTGCGATTCCGTTGGCGTCATTAGGCATTTGCAGACCTGGAGGCTGCTTTGTCCTGAATTATTATGTGGCCATTTAGCTGGTTGCTGTTGTTGTGGTTGTGGTTGTTATTTTGGTGGTGCTGACCTTGACCTCGACCTTCCCTCTGCCTCCTTATCATTGCTATTCTCACCCTGTAGAAGCAGCAAAATATTTTCCCTGCATCAGGACATTATTCGTACTGATAGAAAATCTATATATTTATTATAGTTTAAATAGTTGATGTGTAAGTTCAGTTTAGCTGCTCAGATACAAGGCATGGTGTCCGATGGATTGACGCCCCATTTCAAGGTAGTTCAGGTTGGCTAATTTGTTACTGAGATGAGCTGTTGAGGTGCAGATCAGCTGTTGCCTGTTGAGGAATATTTCTACTTGCTCAAACAAATACTTGCAGTTAATTGGAAGGAGTTGTTTGCATAACATTGTTAACCTATTGTGCTTTTAGCCTCGAGTGTTCCCTGTTCTTATTGGGTCTTTGGCATTATGGTGGTATGCTCATCTGTGGGATCTTTCTTCTTGATTTAGATACATTCTGCGAATTTTCTACTCACACTAAACAGTTACAAGTAGTGAGCACGTGCGATGCACGTCGGCAACATTAATTTTTCATTCTATTTCTGAAATGTGGTACCTTCATTTTACTTTTTAATTTAGCCTAATATTAGGTAAAAATGGAAAGAATTTTTTTTTTTGAAGTATCACTTTTAATGAAACGGAGGTAATAAAAACTAAAATTTATAGATTTTTCTAAGTAATTTTATAATATATCAAGTGAGGTATTTGCGCAGTATATATGCAACATATAAAAAGTATATTAACTTTTTCAATTTACCTTTAAATTATAGCTATCTTTTCGGAGAACTATAAATATATTAAAAACTAAAATTTGATATTGTTGTTTATACTGTTGCAGAGGTGATTGAAAGAGCTTTCCAAATACATAAATTTCACGAAAATCCGACGTACCATTTATAAGATACAAAATTTTAAAATATTTATCTTTATTTTTATAAAAATGGCATTTCTGTAAATAAACAATTTTATATATTATTATTTTTAAGTCCCTATCCTGTTAAGCATTTCTGTCCTTATTTATATTCCTTAACTAAACAGTCCCTATTTTGTTAACATATTAGTCCCTAAACCGTTTGGTGAACCATTTTCCGTTTGGTGAACCAAAAAAGGAATAAGGATTTCAATTAAGCTTGCTTGCCTTAAAGAGGGGGAGATAGGTCTAAATTCTTTTTTTTTTTTTGATAAGAAGAGAAGATTTATTAGAAAATATGAGAATTTATAAAGAGTTCCACCAGAAGTAGAAAACAAAAGAGTTCAAAACATCAAAGTTATACAAAGAGAGCATCCCAATTGTTTTGAACTGTACTAGCAAAGTTCAATATTGATAGGTCTAAATTCAAATTCTAAATTCTATATTGTCAATATTTGTAAAACAAATTCAAAATGAAAAAGAAACCCACACGACACTAAACTCAGAATTATAAGGTACTGCATTCGTTTCTACAAAACCAATACTATCACTTTCTTAATTTGGCCTAAAAATAGGCTAACTTGAAGAAAAAAGATAGTAATATCTCATTTGCAGAAACGAGGGAGTATTACATAAAAGCTTGCTTGACCATTATTTCAAGCATAAGTTTGGAAACCACATGATACACAAGAAAAACCCTCAGTCACACATTAAAGATACACACTGATCACAGAAGGTATTCATAGATAGTGTAAGCCGGTGGATTGACATGGTTTTAGGGGATCGATATTCATCGGAATGCAGGAGTCGTTAGCATGCGTCTGTCATACATGCGTTAGCACTCTCGGCAATATCTTCAACCATACAACAAATTCTACTGAACTATAAAGAGGATATTGTACAAGAACAGTCACAACAACTCCATAATCAACTTCTCAAGGTGGTTCAGAAACCACACTTTTCCATTTGAGCATGAACTCTTTTATTAATAGTTGTATTCTCAGAAATGGTTGACTTCTTCTTGGTGGTTTACTAGTACTACCAGGACAATCTACAACCGCTTTAAAAAGGTGATCATACACTTGTTGGTTCTAATTAACTCGAAAAATAACGTTTTGGATCGGACAATACATGCATTGTTTTAATGTCCGAAGAATTTTTTGATTGGGATCAAACCTATGGCCTCATGTTTTGATTTTCAGTGTTACGGAACTTGATCTTCAGAATCTCTTTTGATGTTGCGATAAACTGATGAACATTGATATTTTGCTTGAATTTAGAATTTATAAAAACATGGAATAAAATCGTCCATATTTTCATAGTTATTGGTAGAAAACAAGGAAAAATTATTGGTAGAAAACAAGGAAAAAACGAGTGAGAATCTCCTCCAAAAAAACCTTAGTGCTTAAATAAGATATTGGTGAACTAAACATTTAATGCTCAAATCAAATCTAGTAAGATTTTATGCTCAATTTATGAATGCAAAAGCGTGACAATTACTAATTACTGTGTTATTATCCAAATATGACATGTTGCAAAAATATACAGAGAGTCGGATGCATTCACCAGTGTGCATGTATATGTTCATTATAAAAAAAGAAAAATCACCGTGAATTACAATTAATGATTTAGGTGCTTCTTTTTATTGCGTCTAATATCCACCCAGAAAAAAAAAAAAAAAAAAAAAATCCACCCAGAAAAAAAAAAGTTAATGATTTACCAAATTTTGATGAATTTACCTTCCAAAGTATATATGTTACCAGTTTCATCCGTTCTGCCCACATCCGGATGAGATTGAAGGACATGTAATCAAAATCCCATTCAAATGCACACCAAGAAAAAAACAACAAAGACAGCTTCACATCTAATTGGCATTCCATTGTAAAATTTCTTACATGGATATTGGTTGTCTCTGTTTTTCATAAAATTTGAAATTTTCCATCAAAAATGAGACTCTTTCATTGCTTTTACACTTGGATTGCGTTCAAAAATTGACTAGTACCAAATTTAGCTCCAAAAATGGCTAATCCATTATTTTTCCAACTTTTTGAATTATTAAGTTGCATTAGCCTATTCCATTCAGACGGGAAGTTGGTGGTGGAACTATCTATGGTGTGCATTCTCTTACCATTATTGAGTTGCATACTTGGACAGCATATTCTCATGCGGTACCAACTTGAACATTTGAATTAGTGCATTTTGGCGGTGATGCCGCAGTACTGATCATGAGGCACAACAAGGATGCAGCAAATACCCAATAGAGCGCCACTAAGCTAAGTTTGAGAAGTGGATCATTGCTTCCAACAATAGTGAGCGCTCTAATGAAATGCAAGACAACGTATGTAATAAGATTTCTTGGATCTCGTCTAGTGTAAGCAAAGGAATACACATTTTAAGAGATAATTGAGACCTCTACAAGAATTCTAGTCTTGACATTAGGTCTGAGAAGTGGATTCCCAACACTGATCTCCATATCCATCCAAATGTAATGTAGTTGAAGAATAAGCTCCTAAAGGGGTTTCTGATTTGATTAATGCTAATGGACAACGAAATGTTGTGATTTTAAATGATATAGTCTTTAGAAAAAAAAATGGACTTACAATGTCAATCTAGAGTTCAGTTGATTCTAATATGTGTTTGTTTTTAGAAGTACGTAGTTCACTAAAATCAGGGATTGAAGGTCAAAGACAGCTTCAAACCAATATTGGTAATCTTCTGTTGGATTGATAAAGAATAAGCAATAATCAAGCATTATAACTACATACAATTTTACACAATTTGTAACAAATTTCAAGATAATAATCAAATGATTTTTTGGGCACTACTCAAAAATGGTCCTCATTTTTGAGTAGTGCCCAAAAAATCATTTTTTTTAATGAGGAAACCATTACAAGAAGATAACCACTATTAGTGCTCCTAGAAGCCCAAAACTAGTAACATAAAACACAGTACAAGATGTTGTCAAAGACTAGAAGAAAATCTCAAGAAAAAATAAAGGTATAAACCCCAACCGAGCTGGGTGATCTAGAAAGTGCTGCTTCATCTTCTTGGATTTCGATTATTGTTTTGAGAGGAAATATCATTGTGCTATTAAAGCGTTTTTTGATTTGGGGCTTTTGATTCTGATGAGAACTCAAATAATCATGATGATGATGATGTTTATGATCTTCTTCCTCTGTTGGAGAAATAGCTACAGATGATGATTTGTTGGTTGATTGGAACATATAATTAGAACTACTACGACATCTAGTTGTTTTAGTTGAAGAAGAGCTCGAAGACCATACAAACTGAAAAACATTGATAGATGAAATGAAAATCTGGATTCTAAAGACAAAATATTATGGATAGTTGCTGTGTGGTTTTCTTCTTTATACCCTCTCTCTCTGTTCATTTTCACATGGGTCTAGCTACAGTTACATACTGCTAGGAAATTTCCTGGAAGTTGCCCGTCTCTGTTTTTTAATTATTATATTCAATGTTGTTTTGATACCCCCTGCTACGGAATCAAGAGTACGTTTGCAGATATGTTGCTGTAGCTGAGAATTTCAAGGATGACCACTTGAAGATCGTCTATCAATTAAAAGCCTGGCGAGATTGGGGTATACTCAATAAGACAAAATAAGGTCATTTTGAAGTAAAGTCAAGCTACCCCTTAACCTATATTTTTGTAAATGGCTAAAATACCCCCACAATGATTAACTCTAATTTAACTAAAATGATTAAATTAGTTAGATTAGTTAGTTGATTTAGTTATAAGTTGAGTTCTAGAAATCATTTAGAGAGAGAATTAGTATGAAGGAGTAGAGGAGATTTTGGGGAAAAGTTAGGGTTTTTGTGAAATTTGTGATATGAGTGAGATGAGTGATTCTAATCCCGATTTTGAAGTGGGGAGTCTTCCTAACTTTCCTCCTACAGATGAGTACTTGTATGATGATATACCAGGCCATGATCGAATGGATTACATGCATGACCCTCACTTTTATTTTCCTCAAACTCATGATGGGTATGGAAGTGATGAATGTATTGAGCCAAACGAAGAATCCAATGACCAAGAAGAAGAGAATGGAGCTGCAAGTAATCAGGTAGACAACCTACGTGGTGAAGATTGTGATTTTTCCATGCAAATGATGGATTTTGGTTTTTTTTTTTTCACTTTTGCTTCCCGTGGTCGGCATGGTCGACGCTTGTCGATCATGCCGACCAACAACGCCGGCGTGGTTTGTAATTGAACAACGTGCCGACTTTTCATGAGAAGTACTACGCATGCAGTGTAGAAAATTTTAACCTTGCCGACTTCCATTTTTTGAAACACAGGAGCATTTACTTGAAAATGCTTACGCCAACATTTTCATGTTTTCATACCTTGCCGGCTGTTTCCATGTCGGCAATGTTTATATTTTATTACGTTCCGGCCTTTTCTAGCCGACATTGTTTTATATGTCGACCATGCCGACCGTGGTATTACACATCAACTTAACTTTTGATGTTTTGTAGATTGTGGCATTGGTACCTATGGCGGATCAGCCTCAAGCTCAGAAAATTAGGGGTCCCGATACTTCCTCACATTATGCTAATGATTTGGAATGGAAGGAATAAGACGACGACTTGATCAATTGGATTGTTGAGAAAGCCAAAGAGAATATGTGCGTTCTAGTGAAAAACACCCAACAAAAAGATACGCGTTTTGAAATGGTATGCGAGTGTTATGGGTTGCCGGAGGAAAGTCACAAGAGGAAGGGTTATGTGTATGATAAGAAGACGACTAGGATGTACAAGACGAAGTCAAAGAAGTGTGGATGCCCATTCAAGATAATTTTTTGGAGGAACGAACACACCGATCACATGTGGAGAATGAGTAGAGTTGATGTTGGTTGGCATAACCATAAAGATCCGGAAACTCTTGTTGGGCATTGTCAAGTTGCCAAGTTGAAACCGCACGAGTTCGAACAAGTAAGAACAAGTTGGGGAATTAAACCAAGTAAGCTCCTAAGTAAGTTCAAGAGGGACGACCCGCATAGCCTCTCTTCATTGTCTACAATTTATGCGGCCAAGGCAACTATTAAAAGAATTGAATGGGATGGAAGAAAGGTGATGGAAGAATCACAATGGTTAATACACAAATGCAACTACACGGTGAGACACCATGAGTCATCGGAGGGGAAGGTGGATCGTATTTTTCTTGCGCATCCCGATATGATTCAATTGGCGCGTTGCTTTTACCAAGTTTTGTTCATGGATTATACTTATAAGACGAATAGGTACAACATGCCTTTGTTGAAAATTGTAGGACAAACCTCGGATAAGCAATCGTTCACGGTGGCATGGTGTTTTATGGATCGTGAGAAGGATGATAGTTATATTTGGGCATTGGAAACTTTGAAGCTTCTCTACCACAAAGACGAAACTCCGGGGGTTGTAGTCACCGACAATGAGCAAGCAATAATGAACGCCGTGAGGATAGTCTTTCCCAATGCACAAAATTTCCTTTGCACTTGGAATATACAATGTAATCTTAGAAAGAATTGTAGAAGTCATATCCAAAAACCGAAAGCAAAGAAAGGAACTAAACGTGAAAAAGAGGAAGATGAACGTCTTAGCAAACTAACTAAAGAGGAACGAGAGAAGGAGAAAGAGAAAGAAGACGAAGAATGGAAAGAAGGTGAGATTAAGTTTGGGTTATTCATGAAAGCGTGGGATAAGGTGGTTTGGTCGATGAGTGTGGGAAGATATGAATTAAACTTGAAGTATTTTGAGGATGATTGGGGGACTAATTACCCCAAAGTAGTGGAATATTGCAAGAAACAATGGTTGAGGCCACACAAAGAGAGGTTTGTGTATGCTTATACTTATAACTATAAACATTTCAAACTTGAATCCACAAGTATGGTAGAGCAAGCTCATGGGAAACTAAAAGGTCTACTTTTCACGAGTCAAAATGGGATTGTGACGGTGCAACATGCTATCCATGAGTACACTAATAATGATATCGACAAGATAAAAAAACAATTCCAAGAAAGTAGCTTCCTAAGTTCAAGGAGTTTAAGGAGGATGATTGGTTGCTTGTTGGTATACATAGAAACGTCTCGCATTGGGCAATACGTTTCATGATGAAACATCTCACATTGTTTAAAAAGTATAAAAAGTATGATGACCCGAACACTCCTTGTAAGTGTAGGATAATGAAGGCTATCGGACTTCCATGTCGTCATATGCTTGGTAGGTATAAAACTATGATTCCTCTTGATGATATCGATCCTTATTGGAAGCAATTATCTTTCAAACCGGCTCCAAGAGAAGATCCCGGTAAAGAGTTTGGCGACATGGAACTTGGAAGAATAATCATTAAAAAGTTCCCCAAGATGAATAGGTTGGACAAACAAACTATGAAGTACAAGTTGATGCCAATTGTTTACCCTTTTATGGAAGAACTTGAAGAACCGGAGAAACAAGATCCTAATGGTAGACCAACTACCAAAAAGACGAGGGCAGAAGAAAGAGAACAAATCAAAGAGTTTTTGAGTACAAATTGCGATCAAGATCAATCCGAAGGAGAACAAATCAAAGAGTTTTTAAGTAGAAATAGCGATTAATCCAAAAGGGAAAACATTAAAGAGCATTTGAGTACAAAGTGCGATCCATCCGGACATGTTTATACCGAGGCGCAATACAAGGAGGAGCCCGCTAAAAAGAAAAGAGGGATTCAACTACACCAACGGTCTCTAACTTGAATACAAAAGGCACTCTACCTCTTGAGAGTCAAGCAAGCGTGGAATTTGTTGAAAAGAAAAGGGGTCGGCCAAAGAAGGATTTAACTACACCAACCGTCTCTAACTTGAATACAAACGGAACTCTACCTCTTGAGAGCCAAGCAAGCCAAGGAGATGTTGCGAATAAAAAAGGTCGTCCAAAGAAGGTTGTACAACCGGTGTTGCAAAAGTATCGCAATCAACTCCCTCCAATTATTCAAGATTTCGTGATTGGTAACGACGATGTTCCGAAAGATGGAAATTGTGGGTTTCACGTTATCTCGCAACAATTGGAACACCTAAATGGAGCGGTTGAAGAGAATCTCACCCAATGCCAATACATTAGAAAGAAGATGGCCGCTCGACTAGAAAACGACAAGGAGTTCCATATCTCAATGATTCTAGAAGGTTCCATGGAGGAGAAAGAAGCACTTTCAAAGGTTTGCTAACTAGTGTTAAAGGCCCGGAGTGAAACGCACCGATCAAATGGGAGCATTGGTTGAGAATGCCGGAGTGTGGCCATCTATTGGCGGATACTTGGAATTGCGTGGTACATTTTTTTAGTGAGGGACTATCTATAGCATTTGCACCGAAACATGCGGTTTGCGTGGACCAACTCAAGCATAGAAGAATTGTCATGGCTTTGGTGGATAAAAATCATTTTATTGGTCTACAACTCAACAAGGAATGTCCATTACCTCCTCTATGTAGGTTTAGTTTGTGGGAGAAGTTCACAAACAACAAGAGCAATGAATGGATGAAAATTTATGAGGACAACATGGCCCTTTGGAATGTTATAGACGAGTCTAGGGAATGTCCCATAGATTTGAGTAAGGAGTGATTATGATTAGGAAATAAAGCGACTTTTTGTGTAGTGTACAATGGAGTACTAGACAAAACATTCGTACTTTTGGAGTACTTTTGTAATCGCATGCGTGTTTTGTGCAATGTACTTTGGAGTGCTACAAATGAATGAAATGGATGTGTTTTTTTGGGTGTATTCTCATTTGGTCGGCATCATATTTATTACCAAAACCTGCCGGCTCTCCCAGGGTCGGCACGGTATTATTTCGTCAGATCGTCGCCGCAATGCATGACGACAGAAATAGTCGTTCGATATGGCTTGGCAAGTCTGGCTTTGCTAAGTCGCCGGGCGCTTTCTATCTTGGAAATGTTTATGAAATTTACCATGCCGGTTAGAACTCCCTTAAAAAGATTGTTCTGGATGTTTTTCTATCAAGCCTAAGCAAGGTCCTGGTTTTGTCGGTTGTCGCCTTTATTGCGCCCTAAGCATTGTTATTGAGGAGAACCATGCCTAGGCTAAGAACTCCCTCAAAAATTGTTCATGAATGTTATTTTCTATAAAGCTTGGTAAGGTGTTGTTTATGGGTAAAAATCGTTTCTGCCGATTTCGGTAAATTCGGTAGGTGAGTGAGAACCTGGTTCAAACCCTAAACAAATGTGCTGCACGTGAGCACTTTATAGATTCGAGAGATCAATCTGTACAAGTCCGGCCTAAACCAAGAAATGGCCATTCCGTACTTGCTTCGCTCACAAAGTGGAGGAGAAGGGTTGATTTGGGGAGGAAGCAAAGAAAGGTGTTGAGGCCAATAATTACGGGAGAGTAGTATCTCGACTTGTATCGTAAAGTGAAAGCTTGGGAGCTTGCAAGAGGTGGAAGCTTTTGGGAGAGCTTGCAAAGTTGCCTTTCCGAGAGTGTAGTATTTTCTCCCGACCAAGACTTGTTGTCCGGTGGAAATAGGTAAGACCTATTTATACAAGTCGAGATTTGAAACGCATTCCCGACCTCATGAAGGAAGAGAGTAAAGGGTGAAATAATGGGAGGAGGTGGTAATCAGATGGTGTTAATGGGTGAAAACGTTTTCACCATTATTTCCTCTTTATTTGACCTCTTTATTCCTTTTCACGCTTTCTTAATGTGAGCGTAGTGTACGCCGCATGTCAGGACCGCCAAACCAAAACCCTAGAAAGCATCCCCCGGCTTGTGTTGATGTCTCGAGTGTTGGTTGCATCTTTCGTGCAAGTGGTGCTTTTGCTAGGGACGCATGTGGCATGTGCCAATGGCATGAGCGGGAATGCCTTCGTTGCGAGTTGCACCTCGAGCGTAAGTGGTAATGCCAGGCTGCTATTGGCGTGTGTGGCATGTGCCAACGGCATGTCTGCGGAATGCCTTGGTGGTAGGTTGCACGGTTTGCAGTTAGGCTACCAAACACGTGTGTTTGGCATGTGCCAATGGCATGTACGGCCATGTTGACCTAGTTGCAAGTCTTGCAAGCCTAGGCGCTATATTTGGCGTGGGCCAAAGGCATAGCGGCTTGAAATATGGCTGCGATACGTGTTGGCATGTGCCAATGACACGTCACGGCCATGTTGACCTAGTTGCAAGTCTTGCAAGCCTAGGGCGCTATATTTGGCGTGGGCCAAAGGCATAACGGTTTGAAATATGTCCCGCGATACGTGTTGGCATGTGCCAATGGCACGTACGGCCATGTTGACCTAGTTGCAAGTCTTGCAAGCCTAGGGCGCTATATTTGGCGTGGGCCAAAGGCATAGCGGCTTGGAAATATGGCCCACGATACGTGTTGACATGTGCCAATGGCACGTACGGCCATGTTGACCTAGTTGCAAGTCTTGCAAGCCTAAGGCGCTATATTTGGCGCGGGCCAAAGGCATAGCGGCTTGGAAATATGGCCTGCGATACGTGTTGGCATGTGCCAATGGCACGTACGGCCATGTTGACCTAGTTGCAAGTCTTGCAAGCCTAGGGCGCTATATTTGGCGTGTGCCAATGGCATAGCGACTTGGAAATATGGCTTGCGGACGTGTTGGCATGTGCCAATGGCTAATACTGACCATGTTGACCTAGTTGCAAGTCTTGCAAGCCTAGGGCGCTATATTTGGCGTGGGCCAAAGGCATAGAGGCTTGGAAATATGGCTGCCGCGATACGTGTTGGCATGTGCCAATGACACGTACGGCCATGTTGACCTAGTTGCAAGTCTTGCAAGCCTAGGGCGCTATATTTGGCGTGGGCCAAAGGCATAACGGTTTGGAAATATGGCCTCATGATACGTGTTGGCATGTGCCAATGGCACGTACGGCCATGTTGACCTAGTTGCAAGTCTTGCAAGCCTAGGGCGCTATATTTGGCATGGGCCAAAGGCATAGCGGCTTGGAAATATGGCCTGCGATACGTGTTGGCATGTGCCAATGGCACGTACGGCCATGTTGACCTAGTTGCAAGTCTTGCAAGCCTAAGGCGCTATATTTGGCGCCGGCCAAAGGCATAGCGGCTTGGAAATATGGCTCGCGATACGTGTTGGCATGTGCCAATGGCACGTGCGGCCATGTTGACCTAGTTGCAAGTCTTGCAAGCCTAGGGCGCTATATTTGGCGTGTGCCAATGGCATAACGACTTGGAAATATGGCTTTGCAGACGTGTTGGCATGTGCCAATGGCACATACGGCCATGTTGACCTAGTTGCAAGTCTTGCAAGCCTAGGGCGCTATATTTGGCGCGGGCCAAAGGCATAGCGGCTTGGAAATATGGCCACATACGTGTTGGCATGTGCCAATGGCACGACTGACCATGTTGACCTAGTTGCAAGTCTTGCTAGCCTAGGGCGCTATATTTGGCTTGTGCCAATGGCATAGCGACTTGGAAATATGGCTTGCGGTACGTGTTGGCATGTGCCAATGGCACGTACGGCCATGTTGACCTAGTTGCAAGTCTTGCAAGCCTAGGGCGCTATATTTTGCGTGTGCCAATGGCATACCGACTTGGAAATATGGCTTGCATGTACGTGTTGGCATGTGCCAATGGCACGTACGGCCATGTTGACCTAGTTGCAAGTCTTGCAAGCCTAGGGCGCTATATTTGGCGTGTGCCAATGGCATAGCGACTTGAAATATGGCTTGCAAGGTGACGTGTTGGTATGTGCCAATGGTACGTACGGCCATGTTGACCTAGTTGCAAGTCTTGCAAGCCTAGGGAGCTATACTTGGCGTGTGCCAATGGCATAGCGACTTGGAAATATGGCTTGCGGTACGTGTTGGCATGTGCCAATAGCACGACGTCACGGCCATGTTGACCTAGTTGCAAGTCTTGCAAGCCTAGGGCGCTATATTTGGCGCGGGCCAAAGCCATAGCGAACTTGGAAATATGGCATGCGATACGTGTTGGCATGTGCCAATGGCACGTACGGCCATGTTGACCTAGTTGCAAGTCTTGCAAGCCTAGGGCGCTATATTTGGCGTGTGCCAATGGCATAGCGACTTGGAAATATGGCTTGCGGTACGTTTTGGCATGTGCCAATGGCACGTACGGCCATGTTGACCTAGTTGCAAGTCTTGCAAGCCTAGGGCTCTATATTTGGCGCGGGCCAAAGGCATAGCGGCTTGGAAATGTGGCCTGCGATACGTGTTGGCATGTGGCAATGGCACGTACGGCCATGTTGACCTAGTTGCAAGTCTTGCAAGCCTAGGGTGCTATATTTGGCGTGTGCCAATGGCATAGAAACTTGGAAATATGGCTTGCGGTACGTGTTTGCATGTGCCAATGGCACGTACGACCATGTTGACCTAGTTACAAGTCTTGCAAGCCTAGGGCGCTATATTTGGCGTGTGACAATGGCATAGCGGCTTGGAAATATAGCCTTGTTGCCATGGTGCTGCAGGTGCGGCTTGGTTTGGCATTGTTGCCATGGTGCGCGGGCGCGCTTGGTTTGGCATTGTTGCCATGGTGCTGAGAAGTATGCGGCTTGGTTTGGCATTGTTGCCATGGTGCGCAGATGCGTCTTGGTTTGGCATTGTTGCCATGGTGCGCAGTGTGCAGCTTGGTTTGGCATTGTTGCCATGGTGCGCGGTGGTGCGCTTGGTTTGGCATTGTTGCCATGGTGCTTGATGATGCGGCTTGGTTTGGCATTGTTTCCATGGTGCGCCAGTGATACGGCTTGGTTTGGCATTGTTGCCATGGTGAGTATGCGGCTTGGTTTGGCATTGTTGCCATGGTGCGCTGTATGCGGCTTGGTTTGGCATTGTTGCCATGGTGCGCAGTATGCGGCTTGGTTTGGCATTGTTGCTATGACCGGTCCGCAAGGTGACGAAAATCATTGCGCGTTACGGAATATGTAACCTGGCGATGGAGCTGCACAATCCGAGACGATGTAGCGCCAAGATGGTTTGAGACAAGAAAGGTTACTTGGCATTGGCAACATTATGCGATAGTGTTGCATATCCTTATTCGTGAGTTAGCCAAGCTCAAGGAAGGAATAAAGGATGAGATGCAAAGTCATGGGATGGCTTTGGCATGGTCCTAAGCTTTGGCCAAGGCTTGATCAATGCAAGTGCATCAATGGTGATGCCAAAACACGCCATTGGTGATAGTTGCTCACCAAAAGAGATGCAAGTGATGCATATGAAGTATGAAGATGGTATTAAGCAAGTCAAGATTCAGTTGGCATACTATTTGGATGTTGGCATCCAAATGAGCCAAGTGCAACGCAGGCTATAATGGTGCAATGCAAGCTCCCAATAGCGCAACGCGAGCCATAATAGCGTGATTTGGCGAAGTGCAAGTTGAGTTGCATGATGCGATGTTGCGGAACTTGGAGTGCAAGTGCCAGATGCGTAGAGTGGATGCATCACACGCATGCCAAAGTCGAAGAGCAAGTTAGAGACGGTTATAAAGTGCTTTATAACCGAGTTTGGCATATCCTAACCGCTGAAGACAGTGTGGCGCCCTTGTGCAAGCTTGAGACCAAAGATAGCGATTAAAAAGGAGGAATGGGCGGTTAGGGAACTGCCCATGGACAGATGGCTGTTCATGGGGCGTGCAACAGAAGTTGCATATGGTTGGCCTTTGGCTTCTTGGCATTATAAATAGCCGCAGAAGCTACACAAATCGAGTTGTTCAATAGTTCGAGTGTTGAGGAACCATTTTGCAAGTAGAGAGCGAGTTTGTCAGTAGGCTTAGAGAATAAGCTTGTAAGTCCATTGGTTGGACGTTTTTGTATCTTCCCCTTAAGCTAATAAAAGTGAGTTTGTTGGCTTATACGTTTGGCTTTGGTTTCTGTTGATTTTATTATACTCCCCCAAATTCTCGTGGAAGTATAAACATGGCAAGAACCCCTTTGTAGTATGGGCTACATTGTTTGGTAGAGAAAATCGAGTAAGACTTCCGTTGCATACTCTTGGTAGAGTTGGCCGATTGCATTGGTGCAATC
This sequence comes from Papaver armeniacum, assembly GCA_023531295.1. Lineage (NCBI taxonomy): Eukaryota > Viridiplantae > Streptophyta > Magnoliopsida > Ranunculales > Papaveraceae > Papaver > Papaver armeniacum. Next base: position 18,750 of record JAJJWW010008623.1, on the reverse strand, counting down.
TTATAAGGCTGAAATACAAGTGGGTGATAAGTGATCACCAACCACCGTGTTGTCAGGGTTATACCTTCGCGAAAAATTGCTTGGAGCATTTGAAGGCGTGACAATACGGCATCGAGCGAAGGTTGCTCTGTTTTAGCTTTGTGGGGAAGATTTTCTGTTTTGCTCGAGTTCAGTTTGTTGAATTGCAAGAGATAATGGCTGGTAAGAAGAGTTCGGCAGATACCTTGACCGATAGGATTGCTAACTTGGAAGATAGGATTGGTGGAGAGGTGCGCCATCCTAACGATGCCAATTATAAAGCAACGGTTATGGCTCGCATACAGGCTCTTGATGAGTATGTTGCTGGAATGCGGGAGTCAAACCAAGGAGCAACTGATAAGCATAGTGATTTGGAAGGCCAAATCGATGCTGTTAAGACCATGTTCACAGATGCCTTGAACGAACTAACGGATGAGATTGGTGTCTTGAGGCGAATGGTGAGTGTAATTGGTGCGATCAAGCTACTGCAGGTGTAGTGGCAAGACTTTACGAAGATTAAAGTCCCGAACCTAAGGCGTTTTCTCGGCGCAAGAGATGCGAAGGCATTGGAGAATTTCATGTGGGACATGGACCAATACTTCAAGGCCGCCGAACCCCAAGAACAAAAAGGTTACTCTCGTTAGCATGTACCCGAGGGTGATGCGAAATTATGGTGGAGAACTAGAACAGATGATGACCTTATCGCTGGTCGTCCAAGTATCGTGACATGGGATGTCATGAGAGATGAATTGAAGAGTCAATTCTTGCCAAGCAATGCGGCTTGGTTGGCCCGGAGAGAACTTGCGTAAGTCGAGGCATACCGGTACACTACGGAATACGTGAAAGAGTTTTCATCTCTCGATGCTAGATATTCGCAACATGTCTGAGGAAGATAAGTTGTTCAATTTTACATCTGGTTTGCAAGCATGGGCTCAGGCCGAAGTGCGAAGGCAAGGTGCCAAAGACCTACCTTCGGCCATTGCAATCGTGGACTTACTTTGCGATTTTAGGTCAGCTTAATACCTCAACCGATGCTAATAAGAAGGGCAAGGACAAGAAAAACCAAGAATAAGGACAAGGATAAGAAAGGTTTCGAGGCCAAGGAGAAGAGCTATCAAAGGGATGATAGTTTGGCCATGAAGAACAAAGTCGGTGGTCAAGTTTATGCAAGGGTCCTCACCTTACGCGTGATTGTCCAAAGAAAGAAAAATTGTCCGCAATCGTCACCGAGTGTAGTGGTGACAAAGAAGAAGCTGATCAAGTGGAGCATGTAAATCCTATTCAACTATGCAACATAGTAGCACAAACGGCAGCAGACAAAGATGGGCCGAGTGGCGCCGGCCTAGTTTATGTGAAAGTTGGCATACACAACCATCGTCTCGGGGCATGGCAGATACAAAGCGTCGATCCGTTATGAGCTTGTCGTTGGCAGAGTACTTGGGTTTGGAAGTGTATCAAAGTCGGTCACCGCATGAAGACAATGAATGATATAGCTAAGCCAATCAAGGGGATGGCGGTGGCAAATGTTGAAGTGGGAGAATGGCGTGGTCGGTCACAGTGATGGTGATGCATCTCAATGACTTTGAGATGATCCTTGGTAACAACTTTTTCAAAGAAGCAGAGGCAACGGTGATGCCTCACCTTGGCGGGATTTTCATACAAAGTCCGAGTGCACCTTGTTTCGTGAAGGGTGTAAGGAAAGTTAGTCCTAAGTTGATATGAAGTGTGACATGGGGAAGGCAAGTGAGTTTGCCCTGTCCGATCGTTCGAAGAAAGCTTAGTGAGATTCACATGGAATTTGGATGTCCTATGGATCTTAGTGTCCCTTATTCGCCGTGATTAGCGCATGTATGGAGCAGGGGGCATTGCATAGTCTTGTTTGCAAGTGCCCTGAACCCGCAAGGTTGTCAAGTATGGAGACTTTGGCATATTATCTGCTTTCTCAAGCTTCGTTTTTAAGTTAAGTTGGGTGTTGCTAATCTTACGGTCTTTGAAGATAGCACACTTTCGTTGGTGTATTTGCTTTGGTAATGTATTTGCTTTCGGTAAGGGCCGAGTGTTGGCCAAAGGTGTAATGGGAATGGTCCCTATGTTTCTTATGTAAGGCTAGTGTAATGAATGAAGGAGGTGTTTAAGCAAAAACCTTGTCTCTTTTTGCTTAATGTAAAACTAAGTTCATTGGGGAAGCACTACGAGTATACTTAGCCAAAGTATACAATAAGAAACGCTGAAAGCAAAACCAAGCAAAGAGGTGAAGTTGGTGGCATAGGCAAGTTTGTCATTGGGAGAGTTACGTAGAAGTGCGACAAAGATTTGGCAAAATATAGCATGGAGTAACGCAGCAAGAATGAAGATGTAAGTCCATCAAGCATATGAGTTGAGAGCAACTCATAGTTAGGAAGAACATGATGCTGTTTTTTCCGCTACATTAAAGCGTAGCAGCTTGAAAGAACAAGTGAGGCCTTGTTAGTTTCAAGGGTGCGTGAAGATAAATCTGGTCTCTAGGGAGAGACGTTGTGATGTCACGGGTTTCTTAATTCATGGCTAATGTCATGCATTTCGACTCGAATTTGCACAAGAGTATTGCAAGAGATTGAAGAATACTTAGACTACGGTAAGCCATGTTGAATTGCAAAGGTGCAATGTCACGAATTGAAGGCAAGTAAGCTAAGTTATGCATATCAAGATGATATGTTAGCGTTTGAAGTGTACACTTAGGCACGAGAATGGCTTAAAAGAAGAATTTGTGGCCGATGCAAGAGGCAAAGCGACAGATTACAAGTAGCATTTGGGTGTTGAGATGTGAATGAAGTTGAGATTGAAGCATAGTCGACGATGCACCAATGAAGCCGGAGTCCACAAAGCTCAATGGCAAGGCAAACAAACTAAGTGGCGGCGTAAAGCACTAGGCAAAGAAGTTTTGGCAAGGTTAAAGGCTAAACAAAGTTGCTGATTTCGAAGGTGGTTCAGATGCGTGCAAGGCGAAGAAGTTCGGTAGAGACTGAATCGATGTTGCGTTCAACGAGGACGTTGAATGATTGGGTGGGGAGGTCTATGACCGGTCCCAAGGTGACGCAAAATCATTGCGCGTTACGGAATATGTAACCCGCGTGATGGAGCCGCACAATCCGACGATGTAGCGCCAAGATGGCTGAGACAAGAAAGGTTACTTGGCATTGGCAACATTATGCGATAGTGTTGCATATCCTTATTCGAAAGTTAGCCAAGCTCAAGGAAGGAATAAAGGATGAGATGCAAAGTCATGGGATGGCTTTGGCATGGTCCTAAGCTTTGGCCAAGGCTTGACCAATCGTGCAAGTGCATCAATGGTGATGCCAAACACGCCATTGGTGATAGTTGCTCACCAAAAGAGATGCAAGTGATGCATATGAAGCATGAAGATGGTATTAAGCAAGTCAAGATTCAGTTGGCATACTATTTGGATGTTGGCATCCAAATGAGCTAAGTGCTTGCGATACAAGCCATAATAGTGCAATGCAAGCCATAATAGTGCAACGCAGGCTATAATGGTGCAATGCAAGCTCTAATAGCGCAACGCGAGCCATAATAACAAGATTTGGCGAAGTGCAAGTTGAGTTGCATGATGCGATGTTGCGAACTTGAGTGCAAGTGCCGGATCGTAGAGTGGATGCATCACACGCATGCCAAAGTCGAAGAGCAAGTTAGAGACGGTTATAAAGTGCTTTATAACCGAGTTTGGCATATCCTAACCGCTGAAGACAGTGTGGCGCCCTTGTGCAAGCCAGCACCAAAGATAGCGATTAAAAAGGAGGAACTCAAGCGGTTAGGGAACCGCCCATGACGATGGCTGTTCATGGGCGTGCAACAGAAGTTGCATACGGATTGGCCTTTGGCTTCTGGCATTATAAATAGCCGAGAAGCTACACAAATCGTAGTTGTTCAATAGTTCGAGTGTTGAGGAACCATTTTGCAAGAGAGAGTGAGTTTGCTTGTAGGCTTAGAGAATAAGCTTGTAAGTCCATTGGTTGGACGTTTTTGTATCTTCCCCTTAAGCTAATAAAGTGAGTTTGTTGGCTTATACGTTTGGCTTTGGTTTCTGTTGATTTGATTATACTCCCCCAAATTAAAAAGTATAAACATGGCAAGAACCCCTTTGTAGTATGGGCTACATTGTTTGGTAGAGAAAATCTGAGTAAGACTTCCGTTGCATACTCTTGGTAGAGTTGGTCGATTGCATTAGTGCAATCTTATAAGGTGAAATACAAGTGGGTGATAAGTGATCATCAACCACTGTGTTGCGGGTTATACCTTCGCGAAAAATTGCTTGGAGCATTTGAAGGCGTGACAGTTGCCATGGTGCGCAGTGTGCGGCTTGGTTTGGCATTGTTGCCATGGTGCGTAGGGTGCGGCTTGGTTTTGGAATTAGGGTTCTGTGTTGAAAACCCTAATCTGGTATTTTGAAAAAATACCCCCATTAATTGTTTACACTGAAAGTTAAATGCTCTTAGTTAATGTGTTGCGGGTAACACTAGGTCATGGGGTTTTACGATTTTACCCTTTGTTTAAAAACCACCATCAACATTAAGTCCCCGCTTAGCCTCGAACAGGGGGCTTTGTTGTGAGGTAAGCATAAGATGGTGACAAACTATCAACAACAAACCGTAAAGAGAATTGAGGAGGCTTGTCGACCTTTGTAAATAGGATTTGGAATCCTTGCCTCCGGTAGTTTTGCACAAATCGGGAGGGTCGGCACAATTGGTGGGGCCGGTGCGGCTGGGCGACGTTGGGAAATTGGCGTGAGTTGGGAACCGAGTGTGCTAGCTGGTGGGACCGGCGCAAGGTGTGGAAGCCGTGCGTGCTTGCAGGCGTGACTTGGGCGGCCATTAGGAAATTGGCGTGAGTTGGGAAGCTGATTGTGCTAGATGGTGGGACCGGCGCAAGGTAGGGAAGCTGTGCGTGCTTGCTGACGTGACTTGATGGGATCGGTGTGAATAAGGAGGAGTAGGTGTTTCTACGGATAGCAAAGTTTCCTTATTTTGCCTTTCCTTCACGCGCGCGGCTTCGATTAGGCATCGTTCATGCCAAAAAATATGGAAGCGTTATGTCCCTCATTGCTTCGTTTCCTTTTAAAGGTTAAGTATTCAAACCAACGCAACTCGTATCATCTCCCTCGTTTTGAGAAAGGTTCTTCTCGTTTAATTTCTCTCGGTATGTTTTCTTCTTCTTTGGAGGATGTCGTACACTTTACCGCCGCTTGTTGTATAAATGGAAAATTTCCTTTTGTGCAGAGATATCCTGTTGGAGCATGCGTCGGTGTTATCGACGAGGATGACCTAGTCGTTCCCTTCCTTCGAATTCGTCCTTGTTGATCGCTGCGCAGACTTGGAGGACGCCGATTTAGGGATCTATCTTACGAAATGGGATACAACGAGAAGTCCCTTGGTCATACTTCGGTTTGATATGATGGAATGTATGAACACGTGAATGTAACCTTCGCGTGCTTTTGGAGTTTTAGGTGCACATGTACGGATTCATGTTGAGAAATTCCCGTGGCTCGTAAAACCTCGATAGTGATGATGTTGAAACTCGCAATAACCTGGTTGAGGGGAGTGAAAGCATCTTACACTTTGGTAGTCTCCATGCATGACCTACTTTCATTATATCGCCTTGAATCCCTCTCTCCACGGGATTTGATATAAGCCTATCGTACTCTTCTTACGGGATGTGACACCTGGGATGCTCGAAATTACATGATGACATATTCTCGGATAGTGCAGGCTCCGGGATCCTCCGCGGACCTCGTAAAGTGTTGATGGCGTCTTCTATCTGCAGAGAGGTTCTCATGTTCTTGCGCCGCACCCTTGAAGAGTAGAGGACCTTGTTGTGGGTACGGATTTTTGGTGGACTGTTCTTCGTAGCTTTGATGAGAAAGGGATCCCATGTATATCTTCCGTCCTCAAGTATGGTTTACGTGTTTCCATCCTTGTAGTAATTGCTCTGCGGTGAAGCTCGGGCCGGGGAGTGTGGCGCATGACCCCTTTGCATAAAGGAGTGGCGTTGAAGCGAACGTTGATGCGAATCCGCTCGCTGGAGAACGTTGATGTGTAGCTACTGGAGAGAACGTTGATGCGGAGCTACTTTCGGAGAGAACGTTGAAACAACGTCTTGCAACTCTCGAGCCTTGACGGTTACCATTTTGAAGTCGAGACCGCGTCCACGTTCTTTCAAACTCGACATCCCTCAAGAGAACAGAGGTTAGGAGTCCCCGCCCATCTATCGATCGTGGCTTCCTATGAGAGGTTGGGGTTTGGGAACGGCTTCCCCGGATGGAAACGCCGTTTTCTGATGTAGTGCGGTTGAGGGGTGCGAATATGTCTTGACGCTGCGCCTTGGAGAAACATAGAATCTTACACAACTGTTTCATCAGAGACTGTACGACTTTGTGGGCAAAGTTCCCATTGTCTTGGTCTTGACCAGGGAAGGGTCTCCGTGAACTCGGGAGAGTTGTTGATTTCCTTGCTTTCAATTTTGGAGAATTCTTTGCTTGATCTTCACGTGTGACGAAATTGGATTGCTTATCCCCTTCTACGGTCGCTCAAGAGCAACGCGAGCCTCTTCATCTATAAATGCGCGTCCCGCTAAGTATCTTTTGTCTTTTCATCAAATCAAAGGCTTCCAAGGAGGTCGGCTTCTTCCGATCTTCCAAGATCTTGCCCCGATGGTGGAGAGTAGCGTCTCTCGTGACGGTTGGAGCTGCCATGCTTGAAGAACCGTTGGGGTGACGGAAGTGGCTCTGCTCCGTGATCGTAAGTGTATCGTGCGGAGATGACACGGTTTTGATCACGAAAGCTGAGCCATGGCGAGCCAAGGGCTTAGGATGGTGCTGAAGGCGCAAGATGTTAGCGCTGGAAGGATGCGAACTGTTAGCACAGAGTGTGGTCGCATGTCGGCATGCGCGTGCGCATGTGTGCCTGGCAAGCGCGTCGCAAGCGCTTCGAAAACGCTCGCAAGCGCCTTTGGCTGACGCGTCCTGGCAAGCGCTGGCCGGTAAGCGATTCGGGAAACGCGCCTGGTAGGCGCTAGATCGTCTTGGATTGGGGCCGGCTTGGATTTCGGATGGTGTGGACCATTGGCTTGGCACGGTGCGGGCTTGGCGTGGCTTGACTTGTTCTCGCGGCCCGGTTGCCTCTTCCCACGTAGCTCAAACAAAAGAAATCTTCACAGGTTTTTGTGAACACGCCCTAAAACATGTAAAGGCGCTTTGTTGGTAGCATCGCCAAGAAGTCCCCAATCGTTGATAGCATCTTCTTCTACGAAAGTCCCCGTTTTCTCGTGTAGTTTTTGGCAACCGGTAACCGGTCGTCTGGGTAGTTGAGTCGATCGAGTGGTAGCATCTTCGGCAAGTCTCCCAGCTTGTGTAGTTTTTATAACTAGTAACCGGTCGTTCCTGGTAGTTGCGTCGGATTGAGTCGCCTTCCCTACCATCTTGACATCTCGGGTCGAAGAACGAGATCGACAAATCGACATTGTAGACGATAGATCAATCCTCCCGCCGTGGTCGCCAATTGTTTATGGGTAAAAATCGCTTTCCGATTTCCTGTAAATTCAGAGGTGAGTGAGAAACCGGTTCAAACCCTAAACAAATGTCTTGCACGTGAGCACTTTATAGATTCGAGAGATCAATCATGCAAGTCCTACTAAACCAAGAAATGGCTGTTCCGGACTTGCTTCGGTCACAAAGTGGAGGAGAAGGGGTTGTTTTGGGGAGGGAAGCAAAGAAAGGTGTTGAGGCCGAATAGTGCCGGGGAGAGTAGTATCTCGACTTGTATCAGAAAGTGAAAGCTTGGGAGCTTGCAAGAGGTGGAAGCTTTTGGGAGAGCTTGAAAAGTTGCCTTCTCGAGAGTGTAGTATTTTTCTCCCGACCGAGACTTGTTGTCCGGTGGAAATAGGTAAGACCTATTTATACAAGTCGAGATTTGAAACGTACCTCGACCTCATGAAGGAAGAGAGTAAAGGGTGAAATAATGGGAGGAGGTGGTAACCGTATGGTGTTAATGGGTGAAAACGTTTTTCACCATTATTTCCTCTTTTATTTGACCACTTTATTCCTTTTCACGCTTTCTTAATGTGAGCGTAGTGTACGCCGCATGTCAGTGACCGCCAAACCAAAACCCTAGAAAGCATCCCGGTTTGTGTTGATGTCTCGAGTGTTGGTTGCATCTTGCGTGCAAGTGGTGCTGCTAGGGACGCATGTGGCATGTGCGGAATGCCTTCGGCGCAGTTGCACCTCGAGCGTAAGTGGTAATGCCAGAGCTGCTAGTGGCCTGCGGTGGCATGTGCCAACGGCATGTGCGGAATGCCTTGGTGGTAGGTTGCACGGTTTGCAAGTTAGGGCTACCAGCGTGTGTGTTTGGCATGTGCCAATGGCATGTACGGCCATGTTGACTAGTTGCAAGTCTTGCAAGCCTAGACGCTATATTTGGCGTGGGCCAAAGGCATACGGCTTGGAAATATGGCAATGGCATTTGTGGGCATGTGCCAATGGCACGCTAGTCAGTAAGTCTTGTAAGCCTAGGGCGCTATATTTGGCGTGGGCCAAAGGCATAGCGGTTTGGAAATATGGCCTCACGATACGTGTTGGCATGTGCCAATGGCACGTGCGGCCATGTCGACCTAGTCGCAAGTCTTGCAAGCGAGGGCGCTATATTTGTGGGACAAAGGCATAGCGGCTTGGAAATATGGCTCATGACATTGTTGGCATGCCAATGGCACGTACGGCCATGTTGACCTAGTTGCAAGTCTTGCAAGCCTAGGGCGCTATATTTGGCGCGGCCAAAGGCATAGCGGCTTGGAAATATGGCTCGCGATACGTGTTGGCATGTGCCAATGGCACGTGCGGCCATGTTGACCTAGTTGCAAGTCTTGCAAGCCTAGGGCGCTATATTTGGCGTGGGCCAATGGCATAGCGACTTGGAAATATGGCTTGCGGACGTGTTGGCATGTGCCAATGGCACGTACGGCCATGTCGACCTAGTTGCAAGTCTTGCAAGCCTACGGCGCTATATTTGGCGCGGCCAAAGGCATAGCGGCTTGGAAATATGGCTTACGATGCGTGTTGGCATGTGCCAATGGCACGTGCGGCCATGTTGACCTAGTCATGCAAGTCTTGCAAGCCTAGGGCGCTATATTTGGCGTGTGCCAATGGCATAGCGACTTGAAATATGGCTTGCGACGTGTTGGCATGTGCCAATGGCACGTGCGGGCCATGTTGACCTAGTTGCAAGTCTTGCAAGCCTAGGGCGCTATATTTGGCGTGTGCCAATGGCATAGCGACTTGGAAATATGGCTTGCAGATGCGTGTTGGCATGTGCCAATGGCACGTACGACCATGTTGACTCTAGTTGCAAGTCTTGCAAGCCTAGGGCACTATATTTGGCGTGTGCCAATGGCATAGCGACTTGAAATATGGCTTGCGGTACGTGTTGGCATGTGCCAATGGTAATGTACGGCCATGTTGACCAAGTTGCAAGTCTTGCAAGCCTAGGGCGCTATACTTGGCGTGTGCCAAATGGCATAGCGACTTGAAATATGGCTTGCGGTACGTGTTGGCATGTGCCAATGGCACGTACGGCCATGTTGACCTGAGTTGCAAGTCTTGCAAGCCTAGGGGCGCTATATTTGGCGCGGCCAAAGGCATACGGGCTTGGAAATATGGCATGCGATACGTGTTGGCATGTGCCAATGGCACGACGCCATGTTGACCTAGAAGGCAAGTCTTGCAAGCCTAGGGCGCTATATTTGGCGTGTGCCAATGGCATAGCGACTTGGAAATATGGCTTGCGGTATGCGTGTTGGCATGTGCCAATGGCACGACGGCCATGTTGACCAGTTGCAAGTCTTGCAAGCCTAGGCTATATTTGGCGCGGCCAAAGGCATAGCGACTTGGAAATATGGCCCTGCGATACGTGTTGGCATGTGCCAAATGGCACGTACGGCCATGTTGGACCTGACCTGCAAGTCTTGCAAGCCTCAGGTCGCTATATTTGGCGTGTGCCAATGGCATAGCGACTTGGAAATATGGCTTCGCGATGCGATGTTGGCATGTGCCAATGGCACGTGACGGCCATGTTGACCTGGTTGCAAGTCTTGCAAGCCTAGGGCGCTATATTTGGCGGTTCCAATGGCATGGCGATTGGAAATATAGCCTTGTTGCCATGGTTTGCAAGTGGTGCAGCTTTGGTTTGGCATTGTTGCCATGGTGCGCGAGGGTGCGCTTGGTTTGGCATTGTTGCCATGGTGCAATATGCGCTTGGTTTTAGCATTGTTGCCATGGTCGCGCAGATATGGATTGGTTTGGCATTGTTGCCATGGCGCATGAAGATGCGGCTTGGTTTGGCATTGTTGCCATGGTGCGCGGTAGTGCGGCTTGGTTTGGCATTGTTGCCATGGTGCCAGCAGATATGCGCTTGGTTTGGCATTGTTGCCATGGTGCGCGATGCGGCTTGGTTTGGCATTATTGCCATGGTGCGCAGATGCGGCTTGGTTTGGCATTGTTGCCATGGTGCGCAGTGATAGCGCTTGGTTTGGCATTGTTGCCATGGTGCGCAGATAGCGGCTTTGGTTTTGGCATTGTTGCCATGGTGCGCAGGTGCGCTTGGTTTTGGAATTAGGTTCGAAATTGAAAACCCTAATCTGGTATTTTGAAAAAATACCCCCATTAGTACTTTTACACCTGGAGTTAAATGCTCTTAGTTAATGTGTTGGGGTAACACTAGGTCATGGGGTTTTACGATTTTACCCTTTGTTTAAAAACCACCATCACCAGGTGTATTATAATATCCATGTCGACATAACAACCGTCAAAAAGCTTTTAATATAGGATAAATGCCGAGTATGAGGGCAAATAAAGCTTCTAATTTAGGACAATGCCGACTATACATCGGATACAAACCTTAATTAAAGCATACAAACGTTAAAACTTAACCCTAACACATTTGGGGCATAGATAATATCTTTTCCTAATACAATTTCTTAGAGAGGTAATTAGCTTCATCCTACCGTCGCAACATGGATCCTCGTGTTATATAGAGTAAGGTTTATTTAGCAACTTTCGTCTTTCATACGGAGCTACACGCTTATCTATCCAATAGAAAAACCCACAAATAAGTGCATTTTTAAGCATACGCCGATATACACCTCCTACTTACAGCCTTTTCATGAGAAATAAGAATCACTTACAACCTTCAATAGTGCATTTGCTTCCTTCAAAGGGACACGATCGTTTGCAAAATGACCACTTAGTGTACAAAGACTACAAATATTTGGTGGTGGAACTTCCTTTCTTTATGCAAGGTTGAAGATGAAGTTGGGAATGCTTTTAGAATAACAACATACCTAATATCTTGATTTTGAAATTTCTAGCCGTTGAGCATTCAATAGGTTGTACTTTGTACCTAAAAGGTGCAACTAACATTTAGGTCGGCAAAGGTATAGATTTCATACCATGCCGACCTCAAGTACTTTGTCTAAAATCACATAAACAAAATAATAACTTCAAAGCAACTAAACCTGAAAATTGGGAATAAGTTTAACAAGTCTAAAACCACAATCTAAGAGTTCAAAACATAATGTAATAGTTCAAACCACAATAAAGTTTCTAAAGCAAGTAAACATAATAAAAGTTTAAGAATTTCAAGGATCCTTCTCATTGTTGTTATCTTCCTCCCTATCACTAGATTTTTCATCTGTGCATCACTTTGCTTTTCCCTTCCCCTTCACCGGACCTGTAGTCACCATCCTCATTGTAATAGGTTTCACTCGGTAAAAGTCACATGCCCCCGAAAAAGTTCTTGGATCAACCTCATCTTCTTCTCCCTCCGATGATGTGCATTCTTCATAGTTGAGGGGATTGCTAGGACTGTTCATAAACCTTAGAAATTCTTCCTGATTTTCCTTACCCATCAAACATAACTTCTAAATGGGCAATTCTCTTCGCCATCTTTAGGATCTTCTAAATTAGGATAAATTGTGTCCAAATATTCAAATAGCTCTTCCGCATTGTTAACAAGACAACGTAGATCTTCTTTTTTTTCCTCCGGAAACCTAAACAATACACAAATAAGATATATGAAAACAAACAACACAACACCGTTGATCTTCTTTCAACTAAGAAGCTGGAGATAACTAAAACAAAGGCTCATCATATGGTGGTCGGCAAGGTGTTAACCAACTACACCGCCGATCACTACACGCTTCTGTAAGGTGATAACCAACTACATTGCGGCACAAATAAAAATCCGGAATGGTCCTATTTATGAAAGATGCCGACTAATAACTTAGGTGACTACCAATTCGGGGTTGGTGGGTTCCTGGTAGAGAGGGGGAAGGTATTTTACACGCTGTAAACCGCCCGGCTGGAGATGAAGGGCCGATCTCGGATACAATGTCAATGTTGCTAATGACTTTTCTAATGCTTTCAACATGGTGAGCAGTGTCTCACTTATCAAGGAAGTGCGTATTCATTGTCTGGTATCTCTCGCTAGGTTGAATTTTGCTACTCACATCCCCGCTGCTTTATTATGCCCAATATATTTTGTCCTCAAAGACTCTGGTGTGCAACAAGGGATCCCCCGGTCCTTTTGTTATTTGCTTTGACACTTCACCCCTTAGTGAAGACTATTGCCTCTAGTTGCAATCTCGATTTGCACGCCCGGTACGTTGACGATGGCACAAATTGTTGGTGATACCTTGGAGGGAGCTAAAGCTTTCGTATAATCGAAGCTGAAGGACCAAGTAGGGGTTACACCTCAATATTAAGAAGACGAGAAGTTTTGGCCTTCCACGATCCTAGGAGTGCGCTGAGGTGTTTCCCCACTATATCTCAGACCTTCTAAAAGGTGTTAAAACTTTTCAAGGCCCAAAGGAGTTTAGATATGGGGTTTCATTAGTAATATGTTGTTGAGCAGGTGCATAAAACTGTTCAACTAATGGATGCGATCAAAAACTCGGGGATCCTCAAGCGAGATGCTTTACTGTAGTTGTACCGGGGTGTCCGGACTTTACTTTGCAATGCGAACTACCAATCCGCTGCTTCTTCAACCCGTTACCGATCTCTTTGATGACCGCTTATTTCAATATCCGAGACTTTTAATTACTGGGATGGTGCGGGTTTTGGTCCTTTGGCGAAGAGATTAGCTACCTTACCTATCGAGAGATGGTGGACTTGGCATCTATACATGGGCGACACTGTATGTGTATTGTTATCTCGCTTCGCAGCCGAGACTACTTCGGTGCAAAGTGATCCTTGATAATTTATTCTCAACGGACAAAGGTTCACTTATCGGTTGGCTCTTGCACCTTCACCTGTGTTTGTGGATTACCGTCTACTTACCGTATCGATGATTCTCGCCCCCTTCTATGCATTCCTTGGCGGTGGTTTATTTTGATGCGATTAAGAAGCTTATCCCAAACCAATTTCTTATGTCCGAAAGAGATTCCATCTTATGGCAATGCAACCGTGTCAAAGCATGCTCAAGACTATCTTTTGGTGGTACCTATTAGTGGGCAACCAATGCCTTGACCTGAGACTATTTAGAGTCGTGCTTTTGTTATCGCCTTGGTATTCCTATGTTCGTTGAGAATAGTTCATGTCCAAGTTGCGGCAAAACTATGGACATTTTTGGTGACCATGCGCTCCATTGTGCTAAGGATATCGATTCTGCAAGTTTCGCCATGATGTTGTTCGTGATGTTGTCTTCGACATTTATTCAAAGCCAATGTACTGCGAGCAAAGAGGTTTCCCTTGGTCTTCGGTCGAGATGATGGTAGAGATCTTAAACCCGCTTTGATATTCTTGTTCTTAACTGGAAAATCGGGCAAGATGTTTGTATGGATGTCACAGTGTCTCTCCATTCACGGGTGATGGGGTTCGCGCCATTTTTCCCCGGAAGGCTATTTTGGAGCTGCTTTCTCGCAAACGTGCCAAATATTTGGACAAGTGTGCTGCATGGTTATGGGTTAGGTGTTCTGCTTTCTACTTTAGGGGAACTTGGCTTAGATACTCTTGTTTTTTTCAAGCGTCTACGGAATTGCCTGGTGAAAAATGATGCCAGTAGTGGCTTAGGCAGTTTTATTTTTTATAGATTAGGCGTTGCAATTCAAAGAGGTGTTGGAGCCCAGCTTGTAGCTAGGTTACCAACCACTAGCTCTGTATGATATCAAATTGTATGCTTTTTATATTAAAATTAAAGATAATATAATATTTCTTTAAAATAAATATAGAGTAATATATTAAATAAATTGTTAAAATTTTAAAAAAAAAAAAAAAAAAAAAAAAACTTGGAAAGGGATCTTTATAAATAGGGACTGCGTATTTCATTATGTTGAGGGTATAGACATAGTGTAGTGGCAGTTGCATCTGATTCAAAGAGATTAGTTCGTCCGCAAGACCAATCTTTTATCTTCCTCCATGATCAGTGGTTATTCTGAGAATAATAACACAGCGGCAATAGAGAGTGTATTTAAGAAATCGAGGAAAAACTTATCATCGTCAGATTCATCATCAATGGCAACTGATTGGGAAGGAAAATCAGGATCATGTAGGAGGAGGAAATGGAGGTGGAGTTGATGCTAAAGAAAGACATAAATTTGCAGAAAGAGAACGAAGAAAATCAGTGAGAGAATTATTTTTATCTCTTCACTCATTATTACCTCATTCTAATGCAGTACGTAAAGAACAATATGCAATTCTTGATGAAATTATCAAATATATACCAAATTGCTGCTCTCGTCTTAGTTCACTTCAAAATCCTACGGATAATAATAGCAGTAATTCATCTAATCGTTCTTCATTGACTTCATCTTCGTCTGTACTGTCAAAAACAAAAACAAAATCAAAATCATATTCTGCGGTGCCATCTGTTCAAGTCTCAGATCGGGATAACAGAAATAATAATAAAAACTCAGCGACTTTCGCTGCAGCTAATACAATAATCGACTGTGACATCCTAGTTCGTCCTGAACCTTCATTTTCTGTAGCGATTCGAGTTAGAGGAGACCGAGTTAATGTTTCTTTAAGTGATACTAATGGACCTTCACAGAATCTGTTATTATCTGCTGTTTTAGATGAGCTTGAAAATCATCAACTTGAACTTGTTCGTTTTACTCATTGTCGTGATGGGAGTAAAGTCTTACATCATTCCGAAAGCAAGGTTTGTTTCTTTTAATTGTGTTATACTTTCATCTTCTCTTTTATACGATCCGTGATTCACTTTTGTTTTTTCCAAATGAGTTCTTTCCTTTTAAAGCATCATAAACAACTTTAGATTATTTTTTTCTTAATGCGTTTTAGGTGCGCATTAGTTTTTATTATCTAATTAGACATGTGTTTTTTCTTTTGGCAGATTTGTGATGGATTGGTTAAATCTCCCAGTTTATTCAAGATAAGTTTGCAAGAATTAGCCACAAAACTTCACAAATTAAGGAAATCGACTTCACTTAAGAGAACATTTGATCAAATTGAATGATTTGGTCCTATGGCACTTCTTATTTAATAATTGGTGTGATCTTCTACTCTTTAGAATCATACTGTTGCATTGCACATGTGCAAAACGATGATCGTGCAACACGAAAGTGATTTGTTGAAAGATTTAACTTTCAACTGAATTTATGATGAAGAGAAAAAGAAAACTTAATTTATGATTTAAGCTTTACTAGTTGCTTTTCACGACCTCCAGTTTTTTTTTTCCTTCCAACTTTTGATCCTCTCACTGATGCAAACATGTAGGAAGCTAGTGTTTGTAAGCATTAGGAGCGGTTTTGCTACCTATGAGTTTTGTAATGGTTACGAATTTCGTTGTATAGGAATGGACATTTGTTACCTCGACTAACGTTTCCTATAAATGATTTTCTCTTTGCTCAGCATCAGTGGCCTTGATTGAATAAGAAACCAAGTGGACTGATTCTTATATTGCTGGCTAATAGTGTATGGTCAGTACTTTTCAAGGTTTTACCTTATACGATACTATTAGCCACTAGTGTTTGAACTTTGATGGAATGACGGCTCCAAGCTTTATTTACCATAGAACACATGGACTTAGTTGAGAAAGGGAGGAATGGATGAAGGACACAGCTACATCCTACATGTATATTGTAATTGTTTGTCCAAGAGACGGACAATGCATGCATAGTTTCAAGAAAGTCCCATGACCAATCTGTGTTCGGAGTTATACTGACCAACTGTCTCAAAGACTATCACCACAAAGAATGCAAGAGTTATACAAGTCCATACCTTTACGATTCAGCATCTTTAGAGAGTTAAGCCTTCCATGTACCGCGCACCACATGACAAAACAAATTTTTGGTGAAATGCAATCTGCAATCTTTTCTTGGGCTTACGTTGTTTTTCCTTCTCTTACTGGATCCTTGATTTTGAACTTCCCAGGTATCTCTGAAGCCTCCTTGTTGGAGAAATCATAAAATTAGCCGAATATGGCTGGAAAAATATTTTGCGCTTAATGAGTCCACGAGTTACCATAATTTACGTAGTCTTCCACATCTCATGTCGACGATCCACTAAATTCGGATTTCCATTGATCGAAATTCAAATTCTCCTTGTTCCGGTAAGAGAAGGAATGTGTCCGACTCTATGTGTATATAAATAGCCCATTAGAAAACCTAGAAAGATTCCCAAAGATATTTCTTCTTTTCGCTTAGGGCTTTGTGTATTGATATCGATCTCGACAATTTGTTAATGTTAAGATCCAAGTTGACAAAGATGAGAGGTTGATCTTGTATGTTGAGGAGGCGCTGCATACAAAATACAACACACCAATCAAGTATGCGAAATGATAATCATCGCTAACCGAGCAAAGCCAACTGCATACAAATTTATCCAGAATACGATCGTGACGCCAGCTTAATCACCCCAAAAAGTGTGAAGAACCATGCTATGTTGTAGAGTATATGCGGAAGACTCCAATGTAAGCGTCGTTAATGAAGCACGCCAGATCCAAAAAGGGCTTTATTAGTCATTCCTCCACTATGTAAACTCCTATATAATGAGCCGAGTTAACCTTGTATTGAGAGAGAGTTTTTTTGAGAGTCTAGACAAGATATTTAGGAGCGAGAAAAAATTATTTGTTTCCCAAGTTAGGTGTTTATGGGTGAAAATCGTTTCGCCGATTTCGGTAAATGCATTAGGTGAGTGAGAAACTGGTTTAAACCCTAAACAAATGTGCGCACGTGAGCACTTTATAGATTCGAGAGATCAATCCGTACAAGTCCGGCCTAAACCAAGAAATGGCCGTTCCGTACTTGCTTCGGTCACAAAGTGGAAGAGAAGGGTTGATTTGGGGAGGGAAGCAAAGAAAGGTGTTGAGACCAGACAGTTCCGGGGAGAGTAGTGTCTCGACTCTGACTTAAAAATGAAAGCTTAGGGAAGCTTGCAAGAGATGAAAGCTTTTTTGGAGAGCTTGCAAAGTTGCCTTTTCCGAGAGTGTAGTATTTTTCTCCGACTAGACTTGTTGTCCAGGAAGAGGTAAGACCTATTTATACAAGTCGAGATTGAAACGCGTTACCACTGCCTCATGAAGGAAGAGAGTAAAGGGTGAAATAATGGGAGGAGGTGGTAACCACATGGTGTTAATGGGTGAAAACGTTTTCACCATTATTTCCTCATTTATTTGACCGCTTTATTCCTTTTCACGCTTTCTTAATGTGAGCGTAGTGTCTGGCACTGGAAGTCATGATCGCCAAACCAAAACCCTGGAAGCATCCCCGCCTTTTGTGTTGATATCCGTTGCTGCACTAGGTGCAAGTGGAGCTTTGTTAGTGGCGCGCGCCAAGCATGTGCCATTGGCATGTCTTAGAATGCCTTGTGGTAGGTTGTATGTTGAGTGTAAAAGGCAATGCCAGTAGCCGCAGTGGCGTGCGTGGCATGTGCCAATGGCATGTGCGAATGCCTTGGTGGTGGTTGCACGTTTGCAAGTTAGGCTACCGGCGTGTGTGTTTGGCATGTGCCAATGGCATTTGCAATCCTTAGTATGAGTTGCACGCAGTTTGCAAGTTAGCTACCGGCGTGTGTGTTTGGCATGTGCCAATGGCATGTCTTGAATGCCTTGGTGGTAGGTTGCACGGTTTGCGAGTTAGGTTTGCAGCGTGTGTTGGCATGTGCCAATGGCATGCGTGGCTCGTAGGGTCAGTGGCCTTGGTAAGAAAAGTTACGGCCCGAGCATGTTGGCATGTGCCATGGCACGCGTGGTCGTTAGGGCCATGGCCTTGGTAAGAAAAGCTACCGACGAGCATGTTGGCATGTGCCAATGGCATGCGTGGCCATTAGGGCGCGTGGCCTTGGTAGGAAAAGCTACCAGCATGAGCATGTTGGCACGTGCCAATGGCATACGCGTGGCCGTTAGAGGCCGTGGCCTCGGTAAGAAAAGCTACCCGGTGAGCATGTTGGCATGTGCCGATGGCATGCGTGGCCGTTAGGGTCGTGGCCTTGGTAAGAAAAGCTACCCGGCGAGCATGTTGGCATGTGCCAATGGCACTGCATGGCACGACTTGGCCTAGGTTGTATGGTTCAGTAAGCCTAGGGCGCTATGTTTGGCATGCGCCAATGGCATAGCAGCTTGAAATATGGCTTGTGGTACGCGTTGGCATGCCAATAGCACGTGACGGCCATGTTGACCTAGTTGCATTTTGCAAGCCTAGGGCGCTATATTTGGCATCTGCCAATGGCGTAGCGGCTTGGAA
>JAJJWW010008622.1:0-80085 GCA_023531295.1 Papaver armeniacum | reverse complement strand
GATATAATTCTAAGCATCCTAAAACTTGGGATGAGAGTTTACCATATCTACAAGTTTATACTCAATAGAGCGATTCCACGCTTCTTGGGAAAATCTCCTTTCGAAACGTGCTATGGTTACTTACCACCTAGTTCTTTCGATCTAGTATTTTCTAGTGACACCTCAATGGGGGGGAGGAAGGAAGCGAACGACAAAAGGCACAAAAGTTCTTGGAGAAGATATCTCAGATTCACGCGACTGTTGAAACATAATTAAAGAAGTCACAAGCCAAATACAAAGCAAAACATGATAGGCATCTTGTGCCTTGTAATTTCGGTGTTGGTGACTTGGTATGGTTAAAATTAGGTAAGGAGCGACCGAAGGGGGAAGGTAAGAATATGAAACCATTGAGATATGGACCGTTTTGTATACTCGATCAGATTGGTGACAATGCCTTTCGTCTGGATTTACCACCTTATCTAGGAATGTACTCAGTTATAAATTCCGAATACTTGAAGTTGTTTAAACCACCATTACTAGATGATGACGGCGACGACACTATGATCTTACCACGAGTAGAAGACTTATGGTTTGATAGAGAGGAACCACTCAAGGAAAGCTGCATATTGGAGCGAAGAGTGACTAAAACCCGACAAGGAGAGAAATAAGCTTTTCTAATTGGATGTAAAGGTCAAGTTCCTAGCAAGGCTAAGTGGTTTAACAAGGAAAAGGGGGCTATCGAGTTCCCTAACCTTCATTTTTTAACTCTCACAGGAGTTCAAGTTCTTAAAAGGGGGACCCATGATACAGGTGTATCCGTACTCCTTTAGGGAACTTAGTTAACCTCAAGCTAAGTTGAGGGAAGAATCCTATTCTAGGCAGGAATCCTTATTTAGGCATAATTCCTAGTTAGGGAAGAGTTTTGTTTTAGGCAATACTCTTAGTTTAGGAAATAAATTCCTAATAGAAGTCCTTGGTTGACTGAGTACGATGAAAGCTATAAATAGAGGGCTTTAGTTAATAGCTGAGCAGAGAATTCTAGGCACAGAAAACCTAGAGAAATCTTGGAGCAATACTTGTGCAAGCTTAGCAAACAGTTTAAGGTTAATCCACTGTTAGAGAAGATTGTGAGCGTAACAAAGAGAAAATTGTAATCGTTTTCTTGTTCATAATCTAGAGAAGATATTTTCTTCGAATTACTACTTGTGTTATGTTTTCTAAGTTTCTCGTCTATTATTATTCTGAATTCCGACTTAATAGTAATAGCTACCAAGGTATAGAGATCAATACGTATCAGCACTTGATAATACCAAAATATCCCTCCATTTTAATCTAATTAATATAACTTCTTATGTATCCTATCTTTTCAGGGGTATAATTGGAAAGCAAACTTTAATATAACATGTATAAAAATCCGTGCCTTGGAATTTTACAAATTTTATCTCGTTGGAAAGGTTATAAAAAAATCTACGCAATGAGTACAAACAACGATATCAAATTTAGAGTTTTTACGAAAAATTCGGAGGTATTTATCATTTTAGGCACAATTTTAGAAAATTATATGTATATCCATTATGCAAACCAACACAAAGGATACATAATACTTTTTGTAGCCATATTTTGGTTTATGCATTTAACTAATTTTCGTTGCAACTAATAAAACGATGTACTCCCTCCGTTTCAGGAAAAGTGATACTTTCACTTTGGGCACAATTTTCGAAAAATCAATGCATAGTCATTATGCAAACCACCACAAAGGATGCATAACACATTATGCCGCCATATTTTTGTTTATGCATCAATTAATTTTTCGTTTCAGGAAAAGTGATACTTTCACTCCATTTCAGGAAAAGTGATACTTTCACTTTTTCAATTTGGCATACTTTTAGGCAAAAATAAAACTGTGAAAGTATCACTTTTCCTAAAACATAGGTAGTATATGCCTAAAAATATCATTCCACCAAAAAATAGATGCATAACAAATTATGGAGCCACTACAAAGGATGCATAACAGTTATTATACAGTCGTATTTTGGTTCATGCATCCACTAATTTGGTTATTCAACCACTAAAACGATGTATATGCCTCAAAAATAACATTCCAACAAAAAAAAAAATATGTATAACGCGTTATGCAATTAGTGGTGTTTCGTTTTTCTTAGGTCGGCCCTCCCCACCGTGGCAGCGGTATTCTAGTATATCTTTGTGGGGAGAGTGGATGTGTAATATATATGGGATGCTTGTATCTTAATATCTCCTGGATGAAGACACTAAGTATCTCTACTATGATATCATCTAAATTATAGTTGATATTTGTTTCTTTAGTCTTGATTATCTTTTGTTAGAATTCATTACGATCCCATAGTTTTCGTACCTTTGCCAATTTTTATTGATAAAAATGGGGAGAATTATTTAGTAGTTTCGTACTACATACATATGGTTTATGGATCATTATATAAGGGGGGGTAAATCTACATCTATAGGTTTCACCTATTATGCAAAAGATGTAAGTATTGACTAAGGGGGAGAAACATATCACCGTAGTATTACTTCGAAGTTGTGATATAATTGAACTTTGGGGAAGATAATAATAATATCTTTCTGTACAAAACGATTGAGAATATATGTTTCAAAGTTTTTTGAAGCATGTTTCTTGATTTGTTATCCTCTTCTTATAAATATGGTTTTCCAAACATACTCTCAATATATGTTTCAAAGTTGTTATCGCTACGGATCTTCAACAACAATGATACTGAGTTGAACACGTTGAGAATTATTGGCAATCTTGAAGTAACGAAGAACTCAAGAAGTTGGAGAACCAAGTAAATCAAGCATGATGGATTTTGGAGTTTTAAAGCTTTTATTTATTTAATCCATATGTATTGATAGTTTTATCACTAAAATTGACAAAGGGGGAGATTGTTAGAGCATTGCTCGGTAGAACTTACACGTGTTGATATCTCAAGCTTGTTTTCAAATTTAGTTGATCAAAACTATATCTTGATTTCTAGTCTATATTTAGTCAAGCCTTGGATTAGGATTGGAACTGTGTAGTTCAGTATCAGACATCACTGTGTTCTACCGTTTGACGTCGAAAATCAACTGAAGACATTTGGATAACTTCATCGATAATAGGTATGTGAAGACTGAACCAACCTATTACTCAAGTATTCACCTTTCTATCTATGAGACTAAGTCGCATGACTAAGTGGACTTTAAAGTATTGCACGATAGAAATTTTGAGTCAGGTTTATCTTATTAATTATTCTCGAAATATGAATAACTAAGCTTAAGAACATTTGTTCAATACTTGATGAATTTTGTTAAGAAAAAATTGTTGTTTGTGACCTAATTCGTGATTCAACTTAATCATTTGAAAATATCCTGGAACAGTGATATGTGGCATTGATGTTATTCAGGAATATTTCAAATCGACTATTAGAGAGATATAAAACTATTGTAAATATGGATACGGGACAGTACACATACCATCTCACGTACTGGTATAACTGTTATAGATCTGAAGCCGTAGTACACGTACCAACGTAGCTATAGTTCGACAACGACCTTTGGTTCACATACCCAGTATGGATACCAAAAATATATGTTGACTTGTGAACTCAGGAAGTTACCAAAAGTTCATGAACTGTTTTTGTCTTAAGGGTATACACATACCCGATATACGCACTATAACAAAAATAACTCATGAACTGGAAGTAAGTACACATACTTACCCAGTCGAATTTCAGATGTATCAGAATTATTTCTATGAGATAATCGACATTTGAATAACTCTTCAAAACACCTCTAGACATATTTGAGCACATTATAACCTATGGTTGTGACTCAAAATTAAAGTATAAAGTTTTATATGAAAATAGTTAAGCTTATGGTTCGTCTGGCTAGTTTCCGCTAACCATTCATGAAAAAGTCACTATACACGGTTCGGTTGTGGTTCATCCAAACTAGAGTGTATATTTTGTTGTGTTTATCTCAAGTCAATTTGTCATCTAACGTTGGAAAATCATTGCTTGATTCCAATGCTACCTTAGATTAAATCTAAAGCAACCTCTGATCTTCAAAGTCTATAAAAGGAGAACCTCAAGCAACTGAGATCTTTGAATCCATGACACTCTTCTTTTATGTCCTAGATGTAAACTAGAGTCGTCCTCTCCTTTAAACCTTTTTAGGTTTAGCAACTAAAAAGACTTTGCTTAGGGATTCGTGAAGCCAGGTCCGACTATCTTTATCTTGATATTTCGTGTATCCTGATCTTGCTACTGATTGTCGAGTTTATTTCCGATCAGGTAAGATTGATAGGAATCGCAAAGTTCTTCATCTCAGACTTTGTGATTCCATAAGTTAATTCCTCTATAACGATTCTTTATTGAAATCATAGTAGGTTTTACTTGTGAGGTGAATAATAATCTAGGATGCTCTTCGGGAGTATAAATTATGTATTTTAAGGTTTGCTAGACTTAGTCTACTGCAAACGATTTTCTATCTCACCATGATATAACAATCAGAACGAAAATCACATATAGGATTTTTTGTGGAAGGTAGATTGGTTTAAAGTCTTCACTTAGGTTGAAGCAACTCTTACGCTGCAAAGGAACTCAGCTAAGGGAACCGATTGTGCAAAGTCTTGCGAGATTCAAGTGGTGTAAGGAACACGAATGTAACTGAATTACTGTGACAGTGGATTCAGTCTCAACTATATTCCATTTCGAAGTATTGATAGTAGTGTTAAAGCATTGTTCGGTCGAACTCGCAAGAGTTACTATCTCAAGCTTGTTTGTCAAGTTTAGTTGATCAAAACTATATACTTTATTTCTAGTCTACTTATAGCTATGTCTCGGATTAGGATAAAAGTGCGTAGTTGAGCATTAGACTTCAAGGCGTTCACTAATTGAAGAAGAAGATCTACTGAAGAGCTTGGAGGAACTTCATCAACAAAAGGTATGTGGAGACTAAAACTTATCTATCACTCAGAAGTCTATTATATTTTATCTTCTAAAGAGACTAAGTCGTATAGCTAGATAAACTTTTACATTATATACATTTGAAATTTCAAGCCAAGTTTATCTCGTTTATATATTTCTCGAAATATGTGTTGGAAGCTTTTAGCTTTAGCTTAAACTTCATCATCTACTGACGAGTTTATTTGTAGACAATTTATTTGTTGGAACTAAATATTAAGTCGAGATGATCATGTGAAAATTACCTTGAACATCTTACATTATTTTTGTGAGACAATCATTTGATGTTAACTTGGGAAGTTTCGTATTGATCGATTAATCACTTGAAAATTACTTGAAGCTAATGGTATGTGTAAGATTACCGTTGTTGTCTTCTAATGATGTTTCAATGATTAAATGGGAGTTTTACTACCAATATCTAGATATATCACAGTGTGTGTACATGGTATGCGAACTGTGAAGTTTTAGTTCAGGTATGGAACTCTTTTTTGCGAACTATGTTTGCAAACGGGTTCAACTGTCAAGGTTCGGAGCTGTAGTTCGCGTACTATGTTTGCGAACGGATAGACAAGGCTAAGTCCGGAAATGTGGTTCGCGTACTCTGTTTGCGAACGACATGACTAGGCCAAAGTCCGGAATTGTGGTTCGCGTACTTTGGTTGAGAACACAGTGGTTAGGTTCTAAAATCGGTAAGTATGATTTTCATACTCATGACCTCGGGTTTGTTAGAGCATAGCTCGGTTGAACCCACCAAGCGTTGGTATGTCAAGTTTGGTTGTCATATTTTAGTGAGCCAAAACTCATCTAAGAGTCGCTTGATTATGTACTAGATACAACTTCGTATAGGTTAGACTATAAGTATAAAAATATGAGACATTGAAAAAGCGGGGGTACAACAACCACACCCAACAATTCGTTTGGCAATCTGAATAGACAGACTCCAATATACTTTCAAGAGAATCAACTAGACAGTTAGAATCAATCTAGAGAAAAGTATATCAAATAGTTTTATATCTCTATCTCACAATTCAATCTGCAATCAGCAAATAGGAATTTGCGAGCCCGATTGAATATAAGAGAAATAACTTGAACGGTGCCAAAGACCAATGTTCAAGGATCAATCAATTTCAATCAACAACCAAAGGTTGGATTTCCCAATTGATCGATTCAACGTACAAGTTGTGATATTTCAATTATATAACAAAGTATAATGCGGAAAAGAAATGACACGGACACTAGAAGTTTTGTTAACGAGGAAACCGCAAATGCAGAAAAACCCCGGGACCTAGTCCAGATTTGAACACCACACTGTATTAAGCTGAAAAGGCGAGGGTACCCAAATATACCTCAAGCTAAAACTTTTCCTACCTATATGTCCTTTCTCCTAAAGTTATTGTCTATGGACTGAGTCGAGACAATGCAACTAATCGGTTCATACTTCATGTGATCGTCTATGGACATGAGATCGAGACAATGCAACTAATCGGTTCCCCTTTCGGCTATAAACTTTGATGCACCCCATACAAGGATCAGTTCCCTTTGATGTACTGCACCCCTTACTAGGATCGGTTCCCTTTCCCTTACAAGGATTGGTTCCCTTTCCCTTACAAGGATCAGTTCCCTTTCCCTTACAAGGTCAGACATGCAAAATCCGATCATACCACAGGTGATTACTTAAGATCAGTTTTACTAATAAAAGTTATACCAATACATAAGTCAGGCCTTTGTGAACAGTTCTACCAAGAACACAACAAGTTGTGAGCGGTTATACTCTATCACACATATTGGTTGTTTATAAGATATGCAATGAATAACAAAACCAATAACACCTGGAAATTTCCTTTTCGGTTCACAAACAAGTTTATGAAATTACTTCCTTAGAACACATGTAAACATTGTTCCCTGGGATGAAATCCTCACATCATACCCATACATAATTACAATAGCATTCAAATGATTATGACGATGTCTTATCTACAAAGTTTAATGGTTAAGCAATAAACCCCGTATTGTATTCCTTAATACTATGTCTATCTAGAGTTCAAATATGCTTCGCAGTTATGTTTTCAATATGCACGACTTGAAAGATACGTTAGGGAATGAAACTGTTCAAGTCAAATATCACTAACCTCAAGTGGAAGGATGATTGTTGTCGTTGTAGATCCTTCCTTCTTCACATCTTCAAGTCTTCGCAATACTTGTAATGTCTCATATCCTAATACTTTCAAGCTAACCTATACGAAGTTTAACTCTAGCACATAATCAAGCGACTCTTAACATGAGTTTTGATTCACTAAAATATGACAACCAAACTTGACATACCAACGCTTGGTGGGTTCAACCAAGCCATGCCCTAACAATCTCCCCCTTTGTAAATTTTAGTGACAAAACTCTTACATCATATGGATAAACAAATTACAATAATTCATTACAACCCGCTTGATTCCCGATTCAACAGCACAATGAAACTGCTTACATTCAATCCTTGACATTATAATAACAAATCTATTACTCCCCCTAAGGAAGTCCGCACATCTTTGTTATACCAATCATATGACATGTTACTCCCCCTTAGTCTGTGCTTTCACTCTTTCGTTAGATAAAAACATTCAAGTACCAATGTTCTTTTCCCTAGCGATGCCAATCAATATAAATATCAATGCCAGCATCACCAGTTTACTCCATATATTTCTCCCCCTTTTTGTCACAAAAATGACAAAGAAACGAAAAAATAAAGGACAACACTAAAAGAATCTTACAAATCTCAGAATAGGCTTGCAAACCTGTAGAGTTAGGCACGAGGGTTCCACACATCATGTTATTATAACCAATATCAAAACCGAAACTACAAGTAGTCTTATTTTGATATGTTACCAAGGAAACAATTGCCCGAAACAATTTTTCCAATTTAGTTTAGCAAACCAAAACAACTAAGCATATTAGTCCCTTTGCTAAACCGAAAAACAACCGCTTAATTCGATAAGACCAAAATAAAGATAAACTCCATTTTTCTCATCAGGTTCTAATTATCCATAAACTTAGACCTTTCAATTTTAAACAAGACAAGTACTAGGTTAGTTAACTAACATTTCTTGTTTGGGCATTCGATAGACTTGAATAACCGAAACCTCACTTCGATAAGTCTAACTAAGATCAGAATTAACTTAGTTTCTCTTATCCGGAATCAAATTGGACTAAACAACTCATCCCGTACACATATTATTTCGTTAAGCCATAAATAATTCATACAAACCAAAATAAATCAACTTGCATAATTATTCACCTCAACCGGAAGCAATTGAAACAACATAGACATTATAAGCACCGCAATTGCACCGTAATTTTGTAAGCCTAAACGATTGATACCATACAAACGCAAGATACCAATAGTTTTCTTAACCGGAACCAATTGAACACACATCCACACACACATCATGGAATAAATATCAATTGAACCGAAATTTTGTTAAGCAAAGCAACAAATATATATAATATCAACTTAGGCTTTTCTTAAATAGGAAAACAATTAACTAACAAGATTTTTACCTCAAATTTCGCATCCACTTCTCCAATATGATTGCATCTTCGTCCAGGGAGAATTGATATCGAAATATCACCACGTTGTCATCCTTATGCGTGAACAAAAGAATAACAACACACCTCAACCTTTACCAGAGAAAGGTTGAAAACCGGTTTTAACAATTGCAAGCAAAAGTTGAAAACCGTCGAAACACATATGATTTATGCTAAACCAAAACCGATTCAACATATTGTGACTTTTTAACACATTGTTTCTATCAGAACCCCTCATAATCCTTTGATAAAGCCTACCTACTAGGGCTAGAACTTAATCCCGCTAAATCAAAAAGTCACCCAAACCATGAGGGTTCACAATATATGAGATCGAATATTAAGGTAGTAAAACCGAAATCAAACATCATATAAACATACATAGCAATAAGGTAAAAGCAATTAAGCACATGCTATGTAAATCAAAAACTATCACAAGAAAAAATTACCAATCAAATAATTTTATTCATAATATACCAATACAATCAATGAAAGAAATCAAAAATTGATGTCTATCATTCCTTGCAACCTAGTCCTTCATGTCAGACTTGAATGAGGGTGCATTACTACTTTTCAGCTTTTGAATTTCTTCAAGTAGAAAGCCTTGTTGCTTGACCAGAATCTCTTGCAGATGAGAAATTTTCGTGAAGGATTCTGCAAGAGCATGTAATTCTGTCTTCGATTGAACACAAAAGTGTGTCAATGCCTCAATACACTGATCTTTCTTCAGAGTATTCTTTCTTTCCTTCTTGCTAAGCCAGTCTCCCTTTCTGATTTTACCCTTAATGTCAAGAGATAATCCGGACTTAGATTTAAGATGATCTTTCTGATCTTGCATCTTCTCCGGAGAAACCATTTGATCCAGACCCATAGTTCGGACAAGGAATGATCAAAAATGAGATGAATATTTTTATATTTTTCATACTTCTGAAAATATAATATTCCTAAAAATATGAATATATCAAATATCTTCATATACTAGACATTATTTCCATAATCTACACAAAAGTGCCTTGATTTTTTCTTCTTCCTCACTCAAAATTTGGCACACAAGATGAGGAAAGAATTCTAATACCGATCAAGTGGCATTAGTATGAGATTTTCTCTCATTATGGAATTTTGAACAACCAGAGTGTTCTTGATCTAGTATAGTATGAAAAGATCTCTTTCTATTACCTCGAACCAACGAAGTACCTTGAGATAGACTGAAATTGCAAACGCAACTTTTAGCAATTCTGTTTTAAGACAGTTTTTGCATCTTGTCTTATTTATCCCTTCACCATTAGATGATTTAATAACATCGGAAGACATGTCCATTCTTAAAATTGGTAAATCACTAGTGGTGGGGGAAGGAATAAGATTGACAACTAATGCAACAACAGTTGTTTCCTCTTCTTCGGAATTATATGAATCGGAGGACTCATCTAGAGTTACAGCCAATGCCTTGCTCCCAGTGTATTTCTTAGGATTGGGACAGTCTTTGGCAATATGACCAAACCCTTTACACTTGAAGCATTGCGGCTGATATTCATCATCTTCTTTCTGATCCTTTTTGACAGGAACTCGATCATGCGGTCGAGAAGATCGATAAGTATCCTTAACGAATCTCTTGTTTCTTTTCTTTAAGAGATCTCGAAACTGTCTAGTAATTAATGACAAAGATTGTTCAATCTCATCATCAGAATTTCCTGCAATCTGTTCATTTGAATCATCCAACTGTCTATTCTTTTCCATTGAAGTTTTTGGAACTTTTGCTTTAAACGCGATTCATTTACTTTGAATAGATTGTGATTCATGATCAAAGATCTTTAACTTACCAACGAGTGTGCTTCGTGTGAGAGTTGAAAGATCATTTGCTTCTATGATTTCATGCTTCTTAGAATCGTATCTAGATGGCAACGATCTGAGAATCTTGCATACTATATCCTTTTTCAGAAATAGTTTTTGCTAACGAGAAAGAGGCATTAATTATCTCAGAGAGTTTAATGTGAAACTCCTCAAAAGTGTCGTTGTCATCCATTCGAAGGTTTTCCCACTCGTAA
Source organism: Papaver armeniacum (assembly GCA_023531295.1). Lineage (NCBI taxonomy): Eukaryota > Viridiplantae > Streptophyta > Magnoliopsida > Ranunculales > Papaveraceae > Papaver > Papaver armeniacum. The sequence continues at coordinate 69,515 of JAJJWW010008622.1, read as the reverse complement.
GTGAGGGTTTGAAGTCTAGCTTCTTTCTCTGAAGAATTTTCCTTCGAATACGATCTGAAGATTATCCCAAGTTGACACATGATGTTGTAGGTCACGACTTACAACATGAATAATAGCATTCAAACCATCTGAATTCTGCTTTGCAAGTGCCTTTTCTTCGTTCGAAAACTCTGCTAAGCGTTTAAACTCAGTTTCTGAATTTTCTCTCTTTGGTAGAGTATAACCATCAACGACTAATAGCCAAGTATTAAAGTCTCGTGATTGAAGAAAAGATCTCATAGAAGATTTCCACCATAGATAGTTTGTTCCATCAAATCTTGGCGGCACATTAATTGAAGTCGATTCATGAGAACTGGAGTTCATTCTTATAGGTTGGATCGCACCAAACGCAGATTGTTAGATATTTTCGTGTTTGCCTACTCTGATACCAATTGAAAAGGCGAGGGTACCCAAATATACCTTAAGCTAAAACTTTTCCTACCTATAAGTCCTTTCTCCGAAAGTGATTGTCTATGGACTGAGTCGAGACAATGCAACTAATCGGTTCACACTTCGTGTGATCGTCTATGGACACGAGATCGAGACAATATAACAACGAAGTATGCTTACTTGATACAAAGGTTCGGACTTAACCAAACACAATAGGATTGCTTATCAAGTAAATAGGAATTAACGTTTGTGTGATTTACTTTAATTATAATAAAACAATTATAATGCGGAAAATAAAAGTAAATGACACAACAAGGTTTTGTTAACGAGGAAACCGCAAATGCGAGAAAAACCCGGGACCTTGTCCAATTGAATACTCTCGAGATTAAGCCGCTACACAAAATTACACCTAACTTCATATAGTTGAGACCAAGTAACTAACCCTATAGTTCACTTAGTTTCGTCTATATTTCCACGCCTCCGACTTGTGAATAAGTCACGTACTTGGAACAATTCCTTTGGTTCGTATTCCAAACAGTAAAGTAACAACAAATCTGTTGGGTATCAACTCTATTCAACCAAGTGATATGAGTCGGACAAAGGCTCTTCTGTTTATCTTAACATAAACTCCTTCGTCGGGTCCTTAGATCTATCTTATGTTCAATCACCCAAAGGTAATCGTTTAAGATTAAGCCAATCAATACCTTTAATCACAAAGAAACGTATTGATGCCGATCTACTCAATTAATCAATCCAATCTACCACAAGGATAAACCGATTATTAATTGGATCATCTTTTACCGAAACAAGTATTGTGCACACCAAAGATTATAAAACCCAGGTCAGATCTTCAATATCTTATTTGTCTTCAAATCTTCTTAAATCTTCAATAAAAACCTGCACACAATCACTTGAATCTTTTGTGATCAATCACGCACAGAACGGAGTTTGTTAACAATGGATTATCACAAGATCGTCTTTAGAACTAACAACAGTCTAAAGATCCCTGTCGAAACTCTGAACTAGTTTGAGTGAATCTTATATCAGAATAGAAGATTCTCAAGAATAAACAAACTAGGTGCAATCAGATTTCAACCACCGTTAGTCAATCAAATCAATCGAAAAACAAAGATAAACCGCAATTATCTAGTTTCCCACCAACGGGTCGCGCTAGAGCTTCTCAATCCCAACAACAAAAGAGTAAATCTGTTGTTACGAAGGATTAGTTTGCTAGAAAGGCAAACTTCGTGTATTTATAGACAAGGAAGTTTGGACACCAAGGAATTTCCAAAACCGAAAATATTCTCAAGATATTCATAAAAGCACAGATTCGGTTTTCATAATTCCTGGAAATGCTCTGTCCAAAAATAACGATCGAAATCTCTTGAAAAATCTAATTAGTAAGTGCACATTACTAATTCTGTAATTTCCCTACAAAATGAAATTAATAACCTTAATTAAAAGATTCTTAACTTACTTATGTTTCGATCCTGGGATTCTCTTCCCTTAGCCGTTAAGGAATATCTTTGAACAATTATAGAAATAAACATTCACAGCACGTGTTCAAAGTTTGCCGACATCTTAACTTTGTAAGTTCTCTTTCACACTTACAACCTTGAAACCGATTTGCTACACTTCCAAACAAGTTTAGAATTGGTTCATCTGACTTTCAAGAACTATGTGATAGATCAAACCAATATTCAATCACAATCATGGGTTTATGGTTCTACCAAAACAAGTTTCGGTTCTACCAAAACAAGTTTCGGTTCTACCTCCATGTGAGTACTGTGCATAGTCACACTAGCTTCCCAAAAGTTCGGTTGACTAGGTACTAGGATCAGTTCCCCACATATATATGGTATTTAACTTATATGTGTTGCACATGTCCATAGGATAGGTTCCCCTTTCTGCCATAAACCTTGCTGCAACTCATACAAGGATCGGTTTCCTTTGATTACTAGGATCGGTTCCCTTTCCCTTACAAGGTCAGACATACAAAATCCGATCATACTACAGGTGATTACTTAAGATCGGTTTTACTAATAAAAGTTATACCAATACATAAGTCAGGCCTTTGTGAACAGTTCTACCAAGAACACAACAAGTTGTGATCGATTATACTCTATCACACATATTGGTTGTTCATAAGATAAGCAATGAATAACAAAACCAATAACACCTAGCAATTTCCTTTTCGGTTCACAAACAAGTTTATGAACTTACTTCCTTAGAACGCATGTAAACATTGTTCCCTAGGATGAAATCCTCACCTCATACCCATACATAATCACAATAGCATTCAAATGATTATAGCGATGTCTTATCTACAATGTTTAATGGTTAAGCAATAAACCTCGTATTGTATTCCTTAATACTATGTCTATTTAGAGTTCACATATGCTTCGCAGTTATGTTTTCAATATGCACGACTTGAAAGATACGTTAGGGAATGAAACAGTTCAAGTCAAATTGCAATGACCCGCACTTTCACCGATACTGTCCCCACTTAGCCACTGCGGATATCCGGAAGTGTAGGTTTTCAATGGGCATCGCTGCGGTAATCCAGCAGAAACTCCCCGGATGGTCACCCATCCCTAGATTACTCCCGCCCGAGAACGCTTAATTGCAGAGTTTTCTGCCAACTCTGGAGCCAATTGTGCTGAAAAGGCCTCGGTGTTAGGGAAGGACAAACCATTACTTATATTCCATTCAGCCAACCACTGCCGAATATCAGGGTATTACACAAATATCACTAACCTCAAGTGGAAGGATGATTGTTGTCGTTGTAGCTCCTTGCTTCTTCACATCTTCAAGTCTTCACAATACTTGTAATGTCTCATATCCTAATACTTTCAAGCTAACCTATACGAAGTTTAACTCTAGTACATAATCAAGCGACTCTTAACATGAGTTTTGATTCACTAAAATATGACAACCAAACTTGACATACCAATGCTTGGTGGGTTCAACCGAGCCATGCTCTAACATAAGCCGCTACAAACACTAGCCTACTACCAATGAACTTCGGACTGGACTGTAGTTGAACCCTAATCAATCTCACACTGATTAAAGGTACAATTGAGTTCCTTACATCTCTGATCCCAGCAGGATACTACGCACTTGATTCCCTTAGCTGATCTCACCCACAACCAAGAGTTGCTACGACCCAAAGTCGAAGACTTGATAAACAAATCTGTTTCACACAGAAAAGTCTATAAGAATAGATAAATCTGTCTCCCACGGAAATACCTATGAGTTTTGTTCTGTCTTTTGATAAATCAAGGTGAACAGGAACCAATTGATATACCGGACTTATATTCCCGAAGAACAACCTAGAAATATCAATCACCTCACAATAATCTTAATCGTATGGTAGCGAAACAAGATATTGTGGAATCGCAAACGATGAGACGAAGATGTTTGTGATTACTTTTTATCTTGCCTATCGGAGAATAAATCTCGAGCCAATCATAAAGAAGATCGTACCCAAACACGATAGAAGATGCAAGATCAGATCACGCAACTACATAGAAAATAGTTGGGTCTGGCTTCACAATCCCAATGAAGTCTTCAAGTCGTTAACCTACAGGGTTTCGTGTAAAACCTAAGGTTAAAGGAGAATCGACTCTAGCTTATGCAACTAGTATCACACATTAGGTGTGGGGATTAGATTTCCCAGTTGCTAGAGTTCTCCTTTATATAGTTTTAAAATCAGGGTTTGCAATCTAAGTTACCTTGGTAACAAAGCATTCAATATTCACCGTTAGATGAAAACCTGATTAGTTTCAAGCTAATATCTTTCAACCGTTAGATCGAACTTAACTTGTTACACACAAATGAAATGTACCTTCATTTAGGTTTATGTAACCGTACCTAAACGTGTACACCATGTTGGCTCAACAATAGTTAACCAAGGTTAGCCATATGAACACTCTCATATCAACTTTATTCATCTTAACCATAACTGGTTCAAATGACTCAAATGAAACTAGTTAAAGAGTTGTTGAATTGCTATATTCTCATAGAAGTATACAAGAACACAATTGAAGCAAAATCGGTTTGATTCACTCGAATCAATCATGAACATTATAGCCACGATTTGCAAAGAATGCATTCCTTAATATATAAATATCTTTGTTCATGTACACAACTGATTTTAGAACTTTAACCTTCAAGTACGCGAACGGGTACGCATACTTGAAATACCCTGACTGAAATTGGGTTTCGCCAGTACGCGAACGGGTACGCATACCACCAATCCCAGCAGAAAATCTCGGACACGAACCTTGCGCCAGTACGCATAAGGGTACGCATACTTAGGTTCCCGGACTTCTCAAACCAACAGGTACACATACTATGGTTCCCGGACATGGACAACATATGTGCAAGAGTACACAACATTTCACAATCCAATAATGGTTAAGTGTTCTAAACTCTTATTTCAAACATTGAAACTTTCTTAGAGGATGACAATAGCCGTTTTCACACACTATTAGCATCAATTTTTTTTCTTCAAGTTATTGAAGTAATCATAACGAAACATTCCAAGTCTACATCAAATGATTGTATCACACAAACCATGTAAGATGTTACTCGGCAATTTTCACATGATCATCTTTTGACTTTCGTCAAGAATATAAGATGAACTTGGTCGAAGATAAAGCTTGCCAACACATATTCCGAGAAATATGTAAGCGAGTTAAACTCAGCTCGAAATCTCAAATGTGTATAATAGAAAACTATATCGTAACACGACTTATGTCTCAATATAGGAGATATAATAAAAATAGACTTTCCAAGTGATAGATGAGTTTCAGTCTCCACATATATTTTTGTTGATGAAGTTCCACAATCTCTCCTTAGTAGTTCTTCGTCTTCAATGATGAACGCCGTGAAGTATAATGCTCAACTACACAATCTATCCTAGTCCGAGACATCTATAAGTAGACTAGAAATCAAGACTTATAGTTTTGATCACTAACATTGACAAACAAGCTTGAGATAGCAACGCTTGTAAGTTCGACCGAGCGGTGCTCTAACAGACATACAAGTATTACTCGAAGACCTGAAGAACGTGAAGAAGTAACGAGCTACAACGACGACATCATCCTTCCTATTGAGGTTAGAAATATTAACTTGAACTGTTTCATTCCTAACGTATCTTTCAAGTCATGCTATATTGAAAACATAACTGCAAAGCTGTGAATAATTATTTTACTCTACAGTGAGACATGATCATATGATCATAGTAATAAGGAATTAGACTACGAAGTATAACGATTATCTTTTGAACTTCGTAGATATGACATCGACATAATCATATGAATTCTATTGTGATTATGTGTATGGTTAAAAGTGAAGATTTCATCCTAGGAAACAATGTTTACATTTGTTTAAAGGAAGTACATTCATGAACTTGTTTTATGAATCGAAAGGGAAATCGCTAGGCTTATTGGTATTGTTATTCATTGCATATCTTTGGATTACCAATATGTGTGAGTTAGTAGAACCGATCATAACTTGTTATATATCTTGGTATAACTAATCACAGTGCCTGACTTATGATTTGGTATGACTAGTTTTTATTAATTAGTGTAACCGATCCTAAGTAATCACCTGAGATGGTATGATCGATATTTGTAATTGGTGTGACCGAACACAAAAGAGTTGTGTAATCGATCCTTGTAATTGGTGTAACCGGTCCTAGTAATTGGTGTAACCGATCCTGGTAATTGGTGTAACCGATCCTAGTGACTTGTGTAACCGATCACAAGCAATACCATGAGTATATGGTAACCGGTTCTTGTAATTGACGTAACCGATCCTAGTAACTGATGTAACCGGTCCTGGTAACTTGTGTGTTCGATCACAAGTAATACATATTAAGGTATAATCGATCCTAGTGATTGGTAGAACCGATTGAACCCATGATTATGATTTGATACTTGATCAATCACATAGTTGTCTTGGAATACAGATGAACCAATTCTAAACTTGTTTGGAAGTGTGGTATAATCGATTCCAAAATTGTAAATATGAAAGAGGATTTACAAATAAAAGATGTCAACATACTTTTAACACGAACAGTAACTCTTATCTTTTATTGTTCAAAGTTATTCCTTAATTACTCAAGGAGATCCCGGTCCAAAATAAATTAAGAATCTTTTTATTAAGGTTGTTAGTTTTATATGCTTTAATTACCAGCAATTAAATGCATATATCTAGAGAATAAAAATTAGTAATATGTATTTACTAATTGGAGATTTTCTATTGAGAGATTTCGAAAAATATTAGACAAAGCATTTCCAAGAATTATGAAAACCGATATGAGAAATTATTGCATATCTTCATAATAATTCGGTTTTGGAAATTCCTTAGTGTCCAAACATTCTTGGTCTATAAATACCTAAGTTTGCATTTCTAGCAAACTATCCTAAGAGCCAGGAAAACTTCATCTTTTTGTTGTTTCTAGTGGAGCCGTCTATCCGGAGAGGAAAGTACCTTAATTAGGCGAAATATCTTACGACCGCTCGTTTAGAGACTTCTGTGGGATCAAGAAGCTCTACGAGTACCGTTGGTGGGAAACTAGATAATTGCAGTTTATTAGTTTTTGTTGATTTGATTGACTAACGGTTGTTGAACTTTGATTGCACCTAGTTTGTTTATTCTTGAGAATCTTCTCTTCTAATATAAGATTCACTCAAACTAGATCAAAGTGTCGACGACATCTTTATAACTATTTGTAGGTCTAAAGACATCTTGTGATAATCCATTGATAACAGACTCCGTTCTATGCGTGATTGATCACAAGAGATTCAAGTGGTGTTGTGCAAGGTTAATTGAAGATTAATGAATATTTGAAGACGAAGAAGATTTCTTATTGATTTCTCATATCTTTGTGTAGCAAAAACCTTGATCGGTTGGGATCCAATTAGAATCAGATTTATTCGATTGATTAGTTGCGTGAGATTGGCATCGCTTTATAGTTCCTTGTTGGAATCTATATTGATTGATTGCAAATCTAAGCTCTACTACTGATCGCTGTCGTATGCGTCAAAAATAATTTCACTTTCCTAAAGTATATGATAAGAAAGAGTTCGTATCCACAGAGAGGCGATTGTAGTTATTACGTATTCAATTTCTTAAAGTAACCAATTGGGGGGATTTCTAAATTTTAAGTAAGCAATAAAAGCAAATTAAAAGCAAAGTAAATTGTAGAAAGTAATCAATGGAGAGAGATATTGGTCAAGGAATTCATCTTCAATCTTAGACATGTGCTTGCATATATTATTAGAATTACGATTTAATCTCTTGTGTTATCAAAAGCCTAGAGAATCAAGAAAGCAAGATAATCTATTAATTTCTCAAGTTCATCAACACACACATTAGGGCTGCGTATGTGAATTCTACCTAAAGAATAACCTAACGCCTTGCGCTAATCAAGTTCAATTCCTAGGAGCATTAAGTTTCAGAAATAGGATAATCAATGCAATTGTCATGCGTTGCACATAACAATTCGGACAATGGTCAAACTCTACATATGATTACGAGAGTGTATCACTACAAACCGTAAACATATCATGCTACTTGTATTCAAGGTTATCGCTTGATGAAAAACCCTAAAATAGCTATGGACTAAGATGCAAGTTCAATTAATTGGCCACTTAACTAATCAAACATCATAATCCTATCACAATACTTCAATCATGTGATCATAAAAACAGTAGAGAATTGAACGATAATCAAGAGAGAAAACTAATACATAAAGCAAACACAAGTTTTGGAAATCGGACTACATCCTTAACCAATAATGAATTAATTAGCTACTCATAGCTATGGAGTTCATCACAAAAATATAGGTTGAATAAAGAAGAAGATGAACAAAAGCAAACCCTAGTTGTGTAAACAAAAAGCGGCTCTCCAAAGTTTCAAGAATAAGATATTCTCCCAAAAGTTGTAGAATTCTTCTTTTTATAGCCTTTCCTCTCTTCCAAAATTAGGTCAAGCCTTCAAAGTCCAATAGATAAAAATCCACCAAGCCCATAAGAGAGAGAAACCCGTGTAGAGAGTATGTCCAAAAGTCGTCGTCGGAAAATCGGTATTGTGGCCGGAAATCGGCGGCGGAGAAGTGGCCGGAAATCGGCTCCGTGACCGGCAAAGTCCGCCCCGCCACCGGTCAATGAGTCGAATCGGTGCAGTTAATGAGTCAACTCGGTCGAGACCGAGTCAAACGGAGTCGAAAGAGTCAATCAGTATCGGTGGTCTAGTCGGACTGAGTTAGATGCTACTCAGCTGACTTGGTTCACCTCTAGGCCAGTGCACAAGTCAGAGTTTGCTGCACAATCCTTGTGCCTTACCAGCTCCTTAGCTAGCCATCTTGGCTGGCATAACTTTGCAGCCATCTCGGCTCTGTAAACTGCAGCTACATCCAGCTGCTTCCACTGCAAAACAACACCATCAATCCTGCCATTCCATTGCCATCCTGACTTGCAACTTCCCTGCAATCCCTGGCAAGCAACATCAACTAGCCACCGCCTCAACCTCTCGCCAAGATCACTGGTTTAGGCGCCGCCACACCATATCGAGTCTCGGACACGGCCATTGTAACAAAACCAGCTGCAACTTCTATAGACCTGCACCTGCAACTAGAGCCAGGGCACCATCTCATCCTTAGCACCTAACTATCACCAGCTAGCCTCCATCTAAATTCCATACATTGCAACACAGAATCTGCCACAGCTCCACAACATTCTCTCACCACCAACAACATCTCCCTGTCACCTTTAAGCTATAACTTAAACGTCCATCTACTTGAGATGTAACTACAAGTCACAAACAAGACCACCACAGAGCCTAACCTCCAACCCATTCATCCTCTGAATCATCACAGCACTCCACCACTGCATCAGACCCCCTTCTCTATTACTTCAGCTTCTTCACCTGAGTTCAATTCTTGATTCGACTGAGACCATCTCCGTTCACCACCAGTTCTGTCTCAAGACCCACACTTCCATCAATTTAGTCACTTGCAGCTGCACTCACCATAAACTGGCAACAATATCAGTACCATTCTGCTCCTCATGCATTTAACCATTAAGAGTTCATTTGCTTCATTAATTTCTGAGCCAACTCTCATTGCAACTCAGCTCACATTCCCATGCTCAATATCAACAGTAATAGCATCCTAAAACCACCACCTTCCATCTTGGATATGAGCAACTTCAACTCTTGCACTGCATCAACAGCTCCCATCTCTGCTAGCTTAGTTTGAGTTTTTTTTTTTCCTTTTCAGCTCCACACAACAACAGACTCCTCCATCACTGAGTTCACTGCCACCAATGCTTTCCTGCTCAAGCTCATATCAGACCCATTCTCACATCAACAATTTCAGTTCCATTACTCAGCTCAACCTTCCCTGTAAACCTAAGCATACATCTATGCTTCTTCCACCTGCAGTTCGCTTCGAAATCAAGCCTTCACTGCAATTCAATGGTATCGGATTCCTCCAACAGCAAACCCTTTCTTTCATTTTCAATTTCAGATCAACACAAACCCTAGGCTGAAACCCTGAATCGTTACCTGTGTAAGCTTTCAACAGCAGAAACTTCAATCAATCACTTTCAACAGCGCCACTTTCTTGTCTTCAACCACCAATTGCACCTCCTAGCTTCTTCAGAATCGAGTTCCACCAGAAACCCTAACTCAATTTCATCCCTAATCTCACCACCTCAACAACAGAATTCAATTCTTCACTAAAGTAAACCCTTGATCTGTTCTGTCATAACCTTTTAGCCATCATCAATCACTCAGCAACAAGATGTTCAATTGTTCCTTCTCGATCTGTAACAGCAGCCTCACCTCATTTACTCTCTTTTCTAAGTTCCAGGTATGTTGTAATGAAGAGGAGAAAATCGATTTCAGGGTTGTAATGGCTGAAATTCATATTGGCACCCCAGCACTTCTGATAAGGGTTAACCAAATTGGACCCTTTAACTTTTTCTAACTGTCATTTAATACTTCTCCAAAAGAGAGTTGTCCCTTAACCTTAGATCAGCTCCATATATCACTTGCCTGTGAGATGACAATTTCGCCCTTTTTGCTCACATTGGATAATTTCTTCTTCTTTTCCTCCGTGCGACTCCAGAGTACCTAATAACTCAAAAACACACATAAAGTACATAATTCACAAGAAAAATAGCAAAGAAAGCGTAACTACTAGATAGTAAATACGGTGTATTCTACACCTATCAGATTCCCCCACACTTAGACTTTGCTAGTCCTCGAGCAAATCAAACAAAACAATAAAATACAACAACTCCGTGTCGTCGAGGCTACGGTCACTTTTAGCATAAATAACAAGCCTTTAAACCAATAGATGTCCCTAGTGGACGAGTTGTAGTCTCGTGAGGGTTTACTAGAGATATACCCACAAAACCTATTTTTCCAACTTACTAGTTCTCCGTAATAATAGTATCCAACGCGCTAAGAAGACATAGAGATTCTGCACACTAGTCATAAGAAGTTAGACACATAAATGAACACAATCTCATTCTTAAAAGTTGAGAGAGAGATAACCATCCCTTCTCGACTAAAATTCGGGTTCGGAGTGATCAAAAGTCTCGACTCTGCCTCACGAGAAAGGGTTTTATGATATTGCTTCTCAATAATAAACAACTTTTTATGGGTCACACATGTGTCCAGGTTGGAATGAAGAGAGAATCCTGAGACACGTTGAATGGTAGGAAGGCAAAATCCTCCGAATTGTTTTGAAAACCCACATCTTTTAATATTTTTGAAAACCCATTTTTCTGACGATCTCTTCGAAAGGAAATCAACCATTTAACGAAGGTGGCAATATGCTTACTTACCTCGTTATCCGTTCAGCGTTCAGCTAGCACCACTCTCACAGCATCCATAGAAACGTCTTCGGTATTCTATCGGTGTCTTCATCTTCGTCTTCGGTCTTCAACTCTTGATGATAACTCTTGAACTCCGTAAAATCTCGACAATATAACTCTTTTCCTCAAATTCCTTGTCGCTTGAAACTTCATTATAGATATTCCTTCTTTCCATTGGCTTTATTGAAAGAAAAATACAAAACTAAATACAAACTATACAAACCCAAAATCTAATATATATATATATATTTTTTTTTTTTTCGTTTTTTTTTTTAATTTTCGTTTTTTTTTTTTTTTTTTCAAATTTTTTCATCATTTTTTTTTCTCGAGACAAGAGAAAAATAAATACAAAATAAAATACAAAGGCCATGGTGTAAGCACTTTACCACTTGATTCTTCACAACTTGTATGTCTTGATATCATAAACTTCTCGAACTCTCATCCTTGATAATTTCTACTCTTGTACAATAGTCTTCAACTTATAAAAATTCTGCTCCTTGTTTTGTTGCTTACTTAAATCTGAAATCTGCTCAATTCTGTACCGTTGCTTGTAAACCATGAACGTGTTCAACTTTCCTTCAAATTTATGATGCTCCTCTTGTTGATGATGATGGTGTTTCTATGGACCTGTTGGTGTAGAGAGAGATAAGGTGGATGGTGCTAACTGCGAAAAAGATTACAAGTGGTATGTAAGTTAGCAATTCGATGTCACCAACATGGTTGATAAAAATAGCACTCAAGAGATCAAAATAGTGCTTCTATGGTGGGAAGTTGGACAGCTCACCATTCTGCCCGGAATTTACGTACGGTGACACACACTCTAAAAGCACATATTTAGACAGGTACAAAGAATTGAAGGTCGGTGCCTCACATTATGTAACATAGGTAGTCTCCACTATAGGGGATCACTGCTCTAATACCGAATTCAGTCTGCACCTTATTTGCCACTGGCATGGTTAAATCCAACTTTAACTCTCATACAATTAAGAAACCCGATCATGTTCTCTGTCATCTCTAAGTTCAGTCACTAAACTAACCATATGAGAATTTCGATGTAATCTTAGCGACATGTATACTATGTGACTCTAAACTAACCATAAGTTGGAGTTTTCTTATTCACTAGTTACACAAAAGTTAAAAAAAAATTGAAAAAAAATTTACAAAGCAACCCACTCCCCCACACTTAAACTTTACATTGTCCTCAATGTAATTGAATCGTCCAAAGAAAGTCAAGGTGGGAAATCCTAACGGAAAAGAAATGACACAAAATCAGAAAAAGTAAAAACATGACAAGAAAAGAAAAGAAAAGATAAGAGATACAAAACCGATGGGTTGCCTCCCATTTAGCGCTTGGTTTAAAGTCGTCACCGACTATCTCCCTTGCGTTCTATGACTCCTCCGGAGGGAGTACTTCCACAAGATTAACTCCTTCCACGACATCCGAAGAGAAGTTCTCATAATATGGTTTCAACCGGTGCCCATTCACTTTAAGTTCATTACCTGTAGCTAAACTACGAATTTCCACTGCACCATGAGAAAACACATTAGTCACAATAAAAGGTCCAATCCAACGTGACCTTAATTTACCCTAAATAATTGCAAGCGAGAATTAAACAAAAGCACTTTCTGCCCAATGCAAAATTGTTTCTTTGTAATCATATTATCATGAAAAGCTTTCGTCTTTTCCTTGTAAATCCGTGAGCTTTCAAATGCATCATTACGAATCTCCTCTAACTCTTGAAGTTGTAACTTCCTTTGCTTTCCAGCACCATCCAACTCCATATTGCATTGCTTAATAGCCCAAAACGCCTTATGCTCAATTTCCACGGGTAAGTGACAAAGTTTACCATAAACAAGCCTAAAGGGAGACATCCCAATAGGTGTTTTATATGCGGTTCTATACGCCCACAAAGCATCATTGAGTCGCGAACTCCAATCTTTCCTTGTTGGATTCACCGTCTTTTCAAGAATGGATTTCACCTCTCGGTTGGAAACTTCGGCTTGTCCATTTGTTTGTGGATGGTAGGGTGTTGCAATCCTATGCGACACATTGTACTTCCTTAACAAGCTTTGCAAGAACCTGTTTTTGAAATGTGAACCTCCATCGCTAATTATAGCCCTTGGAATTCCAAACCTTGCAAATATATTAGCTTGCACAAAATCTGAAACAACTTTAGAATCATTAGTTGGGGTGGCCTTAGCTTCCACCCATTTCGAGACATAATCCACAGCAAGCAAAATATAATAATTCCCATTAGAATTGACAAAAGGGCCCATAAAATCAATTCCCCACACATCAAAAACCTCCACAAATTGAATAATAGTTTGCGGCATTTGACTTCGAGCACCTAGATTGCCGGTTCTTTGGCACCTATCACATGTGATACAAAATGCATGTGCATCCTTAAACAAAGTTGGCCAAAAGAAACCACATTCTAGTACCTTGAGAGCGGTTCTCTTACTCCCAAAGTGTCCTCCACAAGCATATGAGTGGCAAAAAGACAAGATAGAATTAAACTCAATTTCGGGAACACACCTACGTATTACTTGGTCACTACAATGCTTCCATAAGTATGGATCATCCCATATGTATTGGTTTCCTAACTTCTTAAGTTTTTCCCTCTCAAAGACGAGACAAGTTCTTTGGGATTTGTTTAGACACTAAGTAATTAACAATATCAGCGTACCATGGTTCTCCAAAGGCAATTGAGAATAGTTGCTCATCCGGGAAACTTTCACGCAACGGGATAGTCTCCTTGTCCACAGCAAGTCGGCTCAAGTGATCCGCAACGGTGTTCTCAATTCCTTTCTTGTCTTTGATTTCAAGATCAAACTCTTGCAAGAGTAAAATCCATCGTATGAGCCTCGGTTTCGCCTCTTTCTTTGTAAGCAAATATCTAAGTCTTTGCATGATCGAAAAAAACAACAACTTTTGTACCAATTAGATAAGAGCGAAACTTTTCTAAAGCAAAAACAATGGCTAATAACTCTTTTTCAGTGGTTGTGTAGTTTTGTTGAGCCTCATTTAACGTTCTAGAAGCATAATAAATGGCATGAGGTATCTTCCCCACACGCTGCCCAAGCACCGCACCAACCGCATAATCACTAGCATCACACATGAGCTCAAAAGGCTTGCTCCAATCCGGTGGTTTAATGATAGGGGCTGAAATCAAAAGTTCTTTCAAACGATTGAATGCCGCCACACACTTCTCATCAAAGTTAAAAACCACATCTTTTTGCAATAAGTTACAAAGTGGTGATGCTATCTTGGAAAAGTCCTTGATGAATCTACGATAAAAACCTGCATGACCAAGAAAAGAGCGTATCTCCCTCACCGTAGTGGGAGGGGTTAGAGCACGAATAAGGTCTATCTTAGATTTATCGACTTCCAAGCCTTTACAAGATATTATATGGCCTAAAACTATGCCATGAGTTACCATGAAATGGCACTTCTCCCAATTTAGCACAAGATTTGTTTCAACACATCGTTCAAGGATTAGAGACAAATTGTTCAAGCAAAGGTCAAATGAATCACCAAAGACACTAAAGTCATCCATGAACACTTCTATTATGTTTTCAACATATTCCGAAAAGATACTTACCATACACCTTTGAAAAGTAGCTGGAGCATTGCATAAGCCAAAAGGCATCCTTCTATAAGCAAAAGTACCGAAAGGACAAGTGAAAGTGGTTTTCTCTTGGTCCTCCGGTGCTATCACAATCTGATTATAACCTGAATAGCCATCAAGAAAGCAATAGTAAGAGTGTCCAGCTAAACGTTCAAGCATTTGATCAATAAAAGGTAAAGGAAAGTGATCTTTTCTAGTAGTGGCATTCAATTTCCTGTAATCAATACAAACCCTCCAACCGGTTTGCACACGAGTTGGGACAAGTTCGTTCTTATCATTCTCCACCACTGTCACACCTGATTTCTTTGGTACTACTTGTACCGGGCTTACCCACTTGCTATCGGATATGGGGTAGATAACACCCACGTCCAAAAGCTTGAGTATCTCCTTTTTCACAACTTCCATCATGGGAGGATTCAAACGGCGTTGCGCTTCCCTTGTAGGCTTTGAATCATCCTCCACACGGATCTTATGCATACAAACGGCAGGGCTTATACCCTTGATATCGGCGATTGTCCATCCTATGGCCGTCTTGTACTTCCTTAGCACCCTTAGAAGTTTTTGCTCCTGTAAATCATTAAGCTTATTAGAAACAATCACATGTAACTCTTCATTATCACCCAAGTACAAGTACTTTAAGTGACTTGGAAGAGGTTTCAATTCTAAACTTGGAGATTTAACAATAGATGGCACAATTTTTTCATTATTGCAAGGTAAAGAAGCATATGAAATATTCTTAATTGCTGATTTTTCCGGTAATGAGTCAAGAGAACCAATGGTTTCTTTAATCTCATCACTATACTCCAAACCGTTATCAATGGGTGTAGTGAGCACGGTCTCCAAAGTATCAACACCATTCAACTCAAACATTTATTGCGCCAATGTGTCCATCACATCAATGGAGAAACAAGAGTGGACATCACTAGGATATCTCATCGTCTCGAAAATGTTGAAACGTATTATTTCTCCATCAAACTCCATAGTTAGCGTTCCCTTGTCAACATCAATAATGGTTTTCGTCGTTTTCATGAAGGGACGCCCAAGTAGCAATGGAAGGGACGAGTCCGGTGAACCTTCATCCATCTCTAACACGCAAAAGTCCGCTGGAAATACAAGTTGATTAACCTGCACAAGAACATCCTCAACAATACCCATTGGGTAGACATTAGAACGATCGGCTAATTGCAACACAATTCCAGACTTTTTAAGAGGACCAAGATCAAGTGAATTGTACATAGACGCAGGCATGACATTAACGGAAGCACCTAAGTCCAACATGGCTTTATTAAATGTGGTGTTACCAATTTTGACGGGAATGTCAAAGCTACCGGGATCCTTGCACTTAAGTGGGAGTTTATGTTGTAAGATTGCCGAAGCATTCTCCCCCACACTAAGCACTTAATTACCTTTGAGCCTTTGCTTATTGGTACACAAGTCCTTCAACACCTTTGCATACTTTGGAACTTGCTTGATTGCATCTATGAGTGGTATGTTCACATGGATCTTTTTGAGAATGTCTAAAATCTCCTTTTCTAGTTCCGCCTTCTTGGAATTTGCAAATCTGCGAGGGATAGGTAGAGGAGGAACATAAGTAGAAACCGGAGTTTTAGAGTTAGAAATAGGTACCTCAGAAGTTTGGGGAGAATCCTCGGTTTTCTCCTCCAAAACAGGTTCCTTTGGTGTTTCCACCGTGCCCGAATCATCAACTTCGGGTTGCACAAGTTGTGTACCACTCCTCAATGTAATTGCATTAACACCCTCTTTTGGGTTGATAGGTTGAGAAGGGAGTTTCCCACCATTTTGTGCCTTCAATTGATTCAACTCCATAGCCATAGAACCAACTTGAGTTTGCAACTCCTTAACCGAACTCTCCGTTCGTTGCATAAAAGATTTCAGTAACTCTTCCATATTGGACCCCATAGTTTGAGGTTGTTGTTGTTGTTGAAATTGTTGCCTAGGTTGGAATTGTTGTTGTTGAGGTTGAAATCCACTCGGGTTGTTGAAACTAGATTGTTGAATCGCTCCTTGCTTATTGGCATAGCTAAAATTGGGGTGATCTCTCCATCCCGGATTGTAAGTGTTGGAGTAGGGATCATACCGTCTTTGTTGATTTGGAAAGATCGCATTAGCTTGCTCGTCTTCATAAGCTTGAGTGGAACTTGGTATCACCGCGGCTGCAACTTGTTGAAGCATTGCGTTCATGTTACCCATTTGTTGACGAAGTTCCTCAACCTCGCTCACCTCACTCACCCTTCTTAGAATCACATCCGACCCACGGCTCAAGAATTGTTGTGAGTTCGCTGCCATGTTTTCAATCAACTCTCTAGCTTGTGCCACCGTCTTGTTAACTAGTGCACCACCACCCGCAGCGTCGAGGAGATTCCTATCACTTGATTGGAGTCCTTCATAGAAATATTGGATAATCATAGCGTCACTGAATTGGTGGTGAGGGCAGCTTGCCACCAATCTCTTATATCGTTCCCAACATTCATATAAGGATTCCCCCACATTTTGCTTCATCCCACAAATCTCCTTGCGAATTTGAGCCTTGGATGCAGGAAAATATCTCTCCAAAAAGAGTTTCTTCAGCCCATTCCATGTTGTGACACTTCCGGCCGGTAAATAGTATAACCAATCCTTAGCACTATCCATTAAAGAGAAACGGAAAACTTTCAACATTGCACCATCCGCCGCAACATTCGCTGGAAGCATGGCCGTGACAATGGTGTGGAAGTCCATAAGATGTTTGTTTGGATCTTCATTCACCATGCCATGGAACTTTGGTAATTCTCTAAGCAACCCCGGCTTGATCTCAAAAGTAGAGTCCGTTTGAATACACCCCTGTTGTGTATCTAGCCTATGAGAAGCCAACTCCTTGAGTGAACGATTTGCATCACCCATAGCTTCTTCTTCTTCAACTTGTGGTTCGTCTACGAATGGAACCTCTTTTTCTTCTTCTTGCTGTTGGAAAATCTCTTCTCCTACTTCCAACTCGTGCTCGTCCGTTGTGTCTTGACTTGGTTGGAGTATTGTGCCTCGTCGAGTAGCTATCCCGCACCTTGGATAATTCCAATCCTTAGAAGCCAGAGATTAGGTACCTGCAAACAATTCTCGCAAACAAGTGAGAAACAAGACAAGAAACAAGAAGCAAAGATAAAAGCAAAAACAGAAATAAGAAACTAAAAACTTAATAACTAGCCGTGTGCCTCCCCGGCAACGGCGCCAAAATTTGATCGCTGTCGTATGCGTCAAAAATAATTTCACTTTCCTAAAGTATATGATAAGAAAGAGTTCGTATCCACAGAGAGGCGATTGTAGTTATTACGTATTCAATTTCTTAAAGTAACCAATTGGGGGGATTTCTAAATTTTAAGTAAGCAATAAAAGCAAATTAAAAGCAAAGTAAATTGTAGAAAGTAATCAATGGAGAGAGATATTGGTCAAGGAATTCATCTTCAATCTTAGACATGTGCTTGCATATATTATTAGAATTACGATTTAATCTCTTGTGTTATCAAAAGCCTAGAGAATCAAGAAAGCAAGATAATCTATTAATTTCTCAAGTTCATCAACACACACATTAGGGTCTGCGTATGTGAATTCTACCTAAAGAATAACCTAACGCCTTGCGCTAATCAAGTTCAATTCCTAGGAGCATTAAGTTTCGAAATAGGCTAATCAATGCAATTGTCATGCGTTGCACATAACAATTCGGACAATGGTCAAACTCTACATATGATTACGAGAGTGTATCACTACAAACCGTAAACATATCATGCTACTTGTATTCAAGGTTATCGCTTGATGAAAAACCCTAAAATAGCTATGGACTAAGATGCAAGTTCAATTAATTGGCCACTTAACTAATCAAACATCATAATCCTATCACAATACTTCAATCATGTGATCATAAAAACAGTAGAGAATTGAACGATAATCAAGAGAGAAAACTAATACATAAAGCAAACACAAGTTTTGGAAATCGGACTACATCCTTAACCAATAATGAATTAATTAGCTACTCATAGCTATGGAGTTCATCACAAAAATATAGGTTGAATAAAGAAGAAGATGAACAAAAGCAAACCCTAGTTGTGTAAACAAAAGCGGCTCTCCAAAGTTTCAAGAATAAGATATTCTCCCAAAAGTTGTAGAATTCTTCTTTTTATAGCCTTTCCTCTCTTCCAAAATTAGGTCAAGCCTTCAAAGTCCAATAGATAAAAATCCACCAAGCCCATAAGAGAGAGAAACCCGTGTAGAGAGTATGTCCAAAAAGTCGTCGTCGGAAAACTGGTATTGTGGCCGGAAATCGGCCGGAGAAGTGGCCGGAAATCGGCTCCGGTGACCGGCAAAGTCCGCCCGGCCACCGGTCAATGAGTCGAATCGGGTCTGGTTAATGAGTCAACTCGGTCAGACCGAGTCAAACCGAGTCAGAATAAGAGTCAATCAGATCGGGTGGTCTAGTCGGACTGAGTTAGATGCTACTCAGCTGACTTGGTTCACCTCTAGGCCAGTGCACAAGTCAGAGTTTGCTGCACAATCCTTGTGCCTTACCAGCTCCTTAGCTAGCCATCTTGGCTGGCATAACTTTGCAGCCATCTCGGCTCTGTAAACTGCAGCTACATCCAGCTGCTTCCACTGCAAAACAGCACCATCAATCCTGCCATTCCATTGCCATCCTGACTTGCAACTTCCCTGCAATCCCTGGCAAGCAACATCAACTAGCCAGCCTGCCTCAACCTCTGCCAGCATGACCAGTTTAGACTGCCACAGCCATATCAGTCTCAGACCTGGCCATTGTAACAAAACCAGCTGCAACTTCTATAGACCTGCACCTGCAACTAGAGCCAGGGCACCATCTCAGCCTTAGCACCTAACTATCACCAGCTAGCCTCCATCTAAATTCCATACATTGCAACACAGAATCTGCCACAGCTCCACAACATTCTCTCACCACCAACAGCATCTCCCTGTCACCTTTAATCTGTAACTTAAACGTCCATCTACTTGAGCTGTAACTACAAGTCACAAACAAGACCACCACAGAGCCTAACTCCAACCCATTCATCCTCTGAATCATCACAGCACTCCACCACTGCATCAGACCCCCTTCTCTGTTACTTCAGCTTCTTCACCTGAGTTCAATTCTTGATTCGACTGAGACCATCTCCGTTCACCACCAGTTCTGTCTCAAGACCCACACTTCCATCAATTTAGTCACTTGCAGCTGCACTCACCATAAACTGGCAACAATATCGCACCATTCTGCTCCTCATGCATTTAACCATTAAGAGTTCATTTGCTTCATTAATTTCTGAGCCAACTCTCATTGCAACTCAGCTCACATTCCCATGCTCAATATCAACAGTAACAGCATCCTAAAACCACCACCTTCCATCTTGGATATGAGCAACTTCAACTCTTGCACTGCATCAACAGCTCCCATCTCTGCTAGCTTAGTTTGAGTTTTTTTTTTCTTTTCTTTTCAGCTCCACACAACAACAGACTCCTCCATCACTGAGTTCACTGCCACCAATGCTTTCCTGCTCAAGCTCATATCAGACCCATTCTCACATCAACAATTTCAGTTCCATTACTCAGCTCAACCTTCCCTGTAAACCTAAGCATACATCTATGCTTCTTCCACCTGCAGTTCGCTTCGAAATCAAGCCTTCACTGCAATTCAATGGTATCGGATTCCTCCAACAAAGAAACCCTTTCTTTCATTTTCAATTTCGAGATCAACACAAACCCTAGGTCAAACCCTTCGTTACATGTAAGCTTTCAACAAACAGAAACTTCAATCAATCACTTTCAACAGCGCCACTTTCTTGTCTTCGACCACCAATTGCACCTCCTAGCTTCTTCAGAATCGAGTTCCACCAGAAACCCTAACTCAATTTCATCCCTAATCTCACCACCTCAACAACAGAATTCAATTCTTCACTAAAGGAAACCCTTGATCTGTTCTGTCATAACCTTTTAGACATCATCAATCACTCAGCAACAAGATGTTCAATTGTTCCTTCTCGATCTGTAACAGCAGCCTCACCTCATTTACTCTCTTTTCTAAGTTCCAGGTATGTTGTAATGAAGAGGAGAAAATCGATTTCAGGGTTGTAATGGCTGAAATTCATATTGGCACCCCAGCACTTCTGATAAGGGTTAACCAAATTGGACCCCTTAACTTTTGCTAACTGTCATTTAATACTTCTCCAAAAGAGAGTTGTCCCTTAACCTTGGATCAGCTCCATATATCACTTGCCTGTGAGATGACAATTTCGCCCTTTTTGCTCACATTGGATAATTTCTTCTTCTTTTCCTCCGTGCGACTCCAGAGTACCTAATAACTCAAAAACACACATAAAGTACATAATTCACAATAAAAATAGCAAAGAAAGCGTAACTACTAGAAAGTAAATACGGTGTATTCTACACCTATCAACTACTTCGGTAGTTGTTGGATAGATTGATCTAACAAGGCAAAGGAGTTTATTAGTTTAAACGGAAGAGCCTTTGCATATGACTTGAGATATATTTATCTGGAAAGAATCAATAGAGTTGTTACCAAACAAATTTTTTTGTTCCTTTACTTTTTCCATAGACAATCACTTTCGGTAAGAGGACTTATAGGTGGATATTTTAAAGATTGTGGTGTATTTGGGTACCCTCGTCTTTTCAAGGTTCGTTTGCGAACTAAAGTCCCTGGAACTTTAATGAATTAAGGTATGCGAACTTGTTTTGCAAACCGTGGAATTATGTTCATGAATTGGTTCTTGTATAAGTACTTTGTACAACTACAAACCAAATTGAATGTTTTAAATGGTTCATATATATTTCTATAAGAAGATAAAAATTCGAACAACTCTCTTAAAGCACATTTAGATTTATTTGATTATCTATCATGATTGATTGATTATCATATTTGATCTAGAAGTGTTAGATGAATGTGGCTAAACTATAAGTGCTTATGTGGCTAACTTCGGTTAACTATTATTGAGCCAACAATATATACACGTTTGGGTACGGTTCATCCATATCTAAATATATGTATATTTCATTTGTGTGTATCAAGATAATATCATCTAACGGTGGAGATTGATTGCTTAATTTCTAAGCAGACTTAGCTTGAATCTTAAATCAAGAGTTCATCTAACGGTGAATATCAATTGCTTTGTTACTAAGTTATTTTAGCTTTGATTGTAAGCAACCCTGATTTGAAAGACTATATAAGGGAGAACTCTAGCATCTAGGAAACTTAATCCGACACTCTCGTGTGTCCTAATTGCAAACTAGAGTCGATTCTTCATTAACCAAGGGTTTTCCAAAACCGTTTGAAACTAAATATTAAGTCAAGATGATCATGTGAAAATTACCTTGAGCGCCTTACATGATTTGTGTGAGACAATCATTTGATGTTAACTTGGGA
The DNA here is from genome assembly GCA_023531295.1 of Papaver armeniacum. Taxonomy (NCBI): domain Eukaryota; kingdom Viridiplantae; phylum Streptophyta; class Magnoliopsida; order Ranunculales; family Papaveraceae; genus Papaver; species Papaver armeniacum. The sequence goes on along the minus strand of JAJJWW010008622.1, from coordinate 47,130 downwards.
AGTTCCGCATTTATCGATTAATCACTTGAAAATTACTTGAAGCTATGTGTACGATTGTCATTGTTGTCTTCTAAGGATGTTCCAATGATTAAATGAGAGTTCTAGAACTACTACAAATGTCTGGATATATCACGAAGTGTGTACATGGTATGCGAACTGTGAAGTTCTAGTTCAGGTCCGGAACTCTTGTTTGCGAGCGGGTTTAACTGTCAAGGTCCGGAGCTGTAGTTCGCGTACTCTGTTTGCAAACGGCTAGAAAAGGCTAAGTCCGGAACTGCGGTTTACGTACTCTGTTTACGAACGACATGACTAGGCCAAAGTCCGGAACTGTGGCATTATGTTCATGAATTGGTTCTTGTATAAGTACTTTATACAACTACAAACCAAACCGAATTTGTTTCAAATGGTTCATATATATTTCTATAAGATGATGAACATTTGAACAACTTTCTTAAAGCACTTTTAGATTCATTTGATTATCTATCATGATTGATTGATCATCATATTTTATCTAGAAGTGTTAGATGGATGTGGCTAAACTATAAGTGCTTATGTGGCTAACTTCGGTTAACTATTATTGAGCCAACAAGGTAAACACGTTTGGGTACGGTTCATCCATATCCAAATATAAGTATATTTCATTTGTGTGTATCAAGCTAATACCATCTAACGGTGGAGATTGATTGCTTAATTTCTAAGCAGACTTAGCTTGAATCTTAAATCAGAAGTTCATCTTGTAAGCAACCCTGATTTAAAAGACTATATAAGGGAGAACTCTAGCATATGGGAAACCTAATCCCGACACTCTCGTGTGTCCTAGTTGCAAACTGGAGTGGATTCTCCATTAACCTAGGGTTTTCCAAAACCATTATTAGGTTAACGACTGAAGACTTTATTTGGGATTCGTGAAGCCAGATCCAACTATTTTCTCTGTAGTTGCGTATTCTGATCTTACTTTTTCTATCGTATTGAGTTTTATCTTCTCTATGATTTACTCAAGATTTATCTCCGATATGAAATATATAAAAAGTAATCAAAATAGTTCTTCGTCCCAGATTCTTGTGATTCCGCAATAACTTTTTCTGTTAATCAGTTGGGTTATTGTGAGGTGACTAATATTTCTAGTTTGCTCTTCAGGAGTATAAGACCGGATTATTAGTTGAGTTTCCTGTTCACCCTGATTTATCTTAAGACGAAAACAACAACCAGAATAGACATATCTGTGGAAGCATATTTGTTTATAAGTCTTCGACTTTGAATCGTAGCAACTCTTAGTTGTGGGTGAGATCAGCTAAGGAATCACGTTCGCAGAGTCCTGCTGGGATTCAAGAGGCGTAAGGAACGCAACTGTACCTTAATCGGTGTGAGACTTGGTTAGGGCTCAACTACATTCCAGTCTGAAGTTAACTTGTAGTAGGCTGGATTTGTAGCGGCTTAATATAGTGTGATGTTCAAATCTGGACTAGGTCCCGGGGTTTTTCTGCATTTGCAGTTTCCTCGTTAACAAAATTTCTGGTGTCTGTGTTATTTCTTTTCCGCATTATATTTGTTTATATAATTGAAATATCACAGGTTGTGCGTAGTTCAATCATAGTTGATAAATACGACCTTGCTTGTTGGATTGAACTTGATTGACACTCGGAAATTGGTCTGTGGTACCATCCGAGTTATTCTCATATCAATCAGTCTCACTGATTTCTATCCAGTTGATATACCGATTGTATTGAGAAAGAGATAAATCTCTTTGATATCTTTCTTGATTGAGTCACACTTTTAAGTTGGTGCTCTCAGAATTATATTGGAGTTTGTCCATACAGATTGCCGAATGAAAAATTGGTGTGGTTGTTATAACCCCACATTTTCAAGTAGGCTAGAGTTTGTAACAACTTAATAGAGTTTGGTGTTCAAGTCTAGACTAGGTCCTGAGGTTTTTTCTGCACTTGTGGTTTCCTCGTTAACAAAATCTCTGGTGTCTGTGTTATTTATTTTCCGCATTATATTGTTGATTTATATAATTGAAATACTACAGGTTGTATGTAAAATCAATCAAAGTAAATATGTCCATTTTAATTGTTGGATACGACTTGATCTTGAATATTTATCTTTGGTACCGGGTCCAAGTACTCTCACGGTGTAATCAGGTTCACGGACTTGTTTTTGTTTACATATTGAATGTGAGAGAAAGAGATATAAACTCTTGATATAATTCCTGATTGAGATTCATTGAGTTGTAACTCTCGGAATTGTATTTGGGTTTAGTCCATACAGGTTGCCTACGAAAAAGTTGGTGGTGTATTTTGGTACCCTGCATTATTAGTAAATAAATCTTAAAAGCATTAACAGAATAATTACTTTATGTACCGCCATGAAATATAGTTGTTTCATCAAGTACACCCCTCTTCTCGGTATCACTTTTCTTCTTTTGTTGAGCTCGTTGGAGATATTTCGTCGCTTCTGAATCATTATTGATCACATGATGAGGACCAAAATAATAATACCATGCCAAGTAATCTTCTCAGGCCAACTTTGTGCATAAAAGAGGAACGGTCTTGGTCCTTTGGACTTGGTATTGTTGTTCATTACGGATGTTCTAAATATCGACCTTCGTCACTGGATCGTAGTTCAATATTATATTTGTACCACTTGTAACAAATCCATTAATACACAATTTGATGGATTCTGTAATCCCTATTTGGTAGAAATCGATCACATATCTTCTCATGTGCTATGTTGATGCGTGTCGTAGGTGCAATCAAATTAGTGATCTTATTTTCACTCAATTATAAATAATATAATGGAAATCAAGTTCGTTCCCACTAAGAGCAGGGAGATTTATTTGTCGAAAGTGTCACAAAGGAGGGTTTGTTTTAGATTTTAAACAAAGTAATTGAGAAGATTAAGTTATAAGAAATAGAGAGATATGATCCAGGAATCCTTTTTCGTTAATAAATATTCACCAAAGTAGTATATTCATCCATTCGCAATAATCATCGATTATCACCAACCGTAGAATAATAATAAGCTATGTTATTCCCCAAATTCCTAATGTCACTGGATGCGGAAGCACTCGACTATGCAATTATATTCGTCTGGGCCACCAAGAATAAGATCTCGAGGTGTAACTTAGTCGAATGCTTTAGATCTTGTGAACTTAGGTTGATCCTAGCATCAAACACATAAGCTCGGTCTGCTTACTAGTGATGTCTTTAGACGTGATTGCTCCGCAGATCCATTTGTAATGTCTTATGTTTTCTACTTGTTTAAAGGGTCGTTTGACAATTACGGATCTCAGTATCCTTTATTAGATTTAGATTAATTAACAAACTAAATTATTTGGCCACTAAACAATCTATCAATCACGCATAAACATTCATATTAGCAAAGACAATCGATAATCACATGAAGAAATCAATATATATTCATATACTATATCAAGTCATATTTAGAAATTAGAATTCATCTTCAATCAATTGGGTTTTTAGCTACTCACGGATGTTGAAGCATCCATGAAGAAAAGTGAAGAGAAATTGTTACGATTGATGTGAACCGCTCTGAAACCCTAGCTATTGCTCTGTTCCTCTCCAAGCTTTCAAAATAATGTCAAAGGTCCTTCTAATTGTTGTGGAAGTGCTCTTGTGTTGTTTCAGGAGATCTAGGTCTTACAGTCCATCCGAGACCAAGTTTTATTGATTTAGAAGTCAAAACGCGTAAAAGTTATGTCCCAAAACTTTTTGTGCCGGTATGGTCGATTTTGTATGAACCGTCTCGATTTTGGACCTTAAAAATCCAAGTTTTCTATCTGGAAAAGTGTAACTTCCGACATGGTCGAAGATCTAGTGAACTATGATGATTCTGGACCAAAAACATACAAAAAAGACTATCTGAAATAATGTTACTTCCGGCATGGTTGGTAGCTGTGCCGACATGGTTGTGTTGTAGATCGTTTTTCTTTCACTTCAACTGTTTTGCCTGTAACATATTCGTTCGAACTCGGAATGACCTCATTCTTTCGCCGTTCACTTCGTATTCTCGTTCTCTTCAAAATGTTATTAAGAACTCCTGGATTTGAGCGAGTTGATCTTGATGTTGGCTCTTATCATGTTTTGAGCATTCTTTGCTTCCTTTCGTCGCACCTCTTCCACTTCTCATTTTAATTGAGAGAATCAAAATCTAGGTTTTTCAAAGAGATCTCCATTTTTTCTCTCTACTTTTTCTTCCCTTTCTTCATTAATTTAGATAATTAACAAGAACTAAATAGAGATATTTTAGCGATTATGGAATATTTTGGATTTGGGATTTTCGAAATTACTAACGGGTGGCCCTGTCATGTTTTACTAGGTAAGCTCGTCTATAGCGCATTTGGATACAAAAAGTAGAAACACTTCTGTTTCTCCAGAAGTAGAAATCAGAAGCAAAACTATTTTGCTTCACTAAAAGTTTACTCTTCTGCTTCTAGAAGTCATTCTGAAATGGTGCTTCTAGAAATCATTCTGAAATAATATTGTTAAACTCATTTTTCAGAAGTTGAAAAGCAATTTCTGAGAGTACATCCAAACACCCGGTAGCGTTTTCATAAGCATACACATTAGGCCGGTTACCTATTTATAGTGTGACACGTGAAACGCTCCGCCTCCGGAATATATAAAAGTGGCAGATCTCACCCACAATTTTAACACGATTCGTTTTGTGAACACTGACGCGAACGAAACTTCTTCTTCTCAAAAATTGTGAGATTCTGGTTATCAATAATTTTTAGATTATTAGGGTTCCATCTTGATTTTGTATGAGTTTCTTATTGTTATTATTTTGCCTTGGTGTTTCCGTATCAATATATTTCCTTAATCTGAAGAAGAATATGGCAACATCATCATCATCACCGTCACCATCTGGTTAGTTTCTTTTTTACTTGTATTTGGATTGGAATTGGTACTGAAAATTAGAGTTTATAGTGCTTAACAATATCCCTCTTATAGCATACTAGTGTGCTCTGATTCGTAAGTATTGAAATTCAGCCCTATGAATATCAACTTTGTGTTGGATGCTTTATTTACAATCTGGTGATGCTTATTTAACTGGCGGAATCATGATGTTATGTTCAATATGTCTCTGCTAGTCCTGGAGAATTACAGTTTCCATAATCTGATTTTCTCATTAGTTTGTTTATTAGGATTTCACTTGTTCAATTCCCTTAATAGTTTTGCCTATTTTTTTAGTTCTTTTCTTTACTTTATTATGTTGGATATGCAGAATTATGTGCTCGTTATAGGGAGGCGTGTAATGCTGCGAAAGACTCCAGCAGAGAATTCCCAGAAGGAGAGCAAAACCTGAAGAAGTTGGAGGAGAAACATAGGAATGCGAAGGATGATTCTGCAGTGTTAAGTGATCTCGGAGAGGCAAAATTTGGACCTCTTAGTGGTACTCCTGTACATGTGGAAGAAGATCCAGAATTGGATCTGGATGCTTTGTTTACTAGGTTCATGTCAGGTAGACCTATGTTTGTCAATCCTGATCCATTATATTTTTGTCAATTTTAGAGCTCATCAAAGAAGCAGCCCCAACTGCCTTCTCCTCTGCAGATTTTTGTTTTCAGTACTGTGGTAAAAATTAGTTCAACAGTCTTGTTTTAGAATGTTAATCACCCAATACCATGTTTATTTACACCCAACTACTCTTCTCTTCCTGTTCCCCAACATTTCAAATTTGCTTCTAAAAGACATTGCTCTACTGACTCAGAGTCTGACTTATGCCATTGATCTTACTTGCCTCATCTTCAACTGTCTGACTCGACCATTGGCAATGGCTCAGACTGGTACATGCCTAATTACAAGTAACAAAATGAAATAATTAAAGTAGAATTAATCGTTTTTAATATAAACAGCAACGAAGTTTGATTAAATGGTGAATTCTCTACTGAACAAACGTATAAAACATTCTTACACGTTACACCTATGTGATACTAGCTATCAACAACAATTAAAACAAAAAAAAATCTAAAAGAACCATAAACAGAGGCAACAAGGGTCGACAATCAACATCAGATGCCACCTTTTGAATATGCTCTAAGAGTCTTCTAGCGTTCCAATTCCTGAAGCATATCAACCGTCTTCAGGGCGCTCGGCTGTTGAAAGCTTTCTCTGGATATAATAGTTTTCCTATGCATGACACCAACATAAATAGGGTCCAACCCTGAAAATAAAATAAACATAAGCTGGAAAAAATGAAGAAAAAAAAAAAGATCAATGGAATATGGCTAAAGTAAACAAACACAACCTAGTGTTTCATTATAAACTTAACTGTGTCAATAAAAATAGAATGGCATTTTACCATGCTAGAATCCAATCAAGATTGCATTACAGCACAGGCACTCGTACATAGAAACCTACATCTAGGATTGATGAACTCCAATAGGATCTGTGACCACGTAGGAATGCTTGCATAAGATGCTTTTTCAGTAGCATTCTAATTGAAATAAACTTCTGAAAAAGGCTGAAACCTAACATGTGAGACACAAACTGTATGAACCAGATCAGGAAAGCGAATCTAAGAAGCGAAGATGGGCCAATTTAAGGTTCTAAATTCTTAGGTTCTACTTCAAATGTACCTAGGCAGTGCACATGCCCCAAATTCTTAGGTTCTACTTCAAATATCCCTAGGCGTCACACGTGGAAAAATGTCTATCTTTGGCGTGTCCATGCTTCCCAGACCCAAATATATCAAAACCTAAGACTTCAAAACGTATATTACACAAGTTCTATTACAAAACCAGTAGTCATAAGAAAACAGAATATATGATACTATATGATAATGGATCATAGATAGGTTTTAGAAGTTTGCCTGAAATAGCAATCTCCGTAACTTGCAAGTACAACATTATTATTAACCTCCTGGAGGACGTTCAGCAGCCAGCGCTTCTGGTGCTAGTTTTGTACCAAAACATGGTATAGCAATTGGACCTTGACATAATAGCTTCTCTATTATAAACCATTGATGCTGCTTCAGCCATATCAAATGTACATAATAGTAACTTTACAATTCGGTTTGGCTGTCAAATCTCACCGGCCCATTTACCGCACAATCTTTGCCCAACTTCAGAATATTCTTACCAGAACTACCATTAACAACCGGATTGAGACTGACAATTGATGATTTCTTATAATTTCTTCGACGTCTTTCCTTTTTAATATTTCTTTATATATGGCTAGATATAACGTTGGCCGCAGTAGAAGAAAGGGTTCTTCTTTTAGTTCCTGTTATTTGACAAGATGTAGTTTGTCGAGAGTCGTAGTATAAAGCTTGTAGCATCATTTTATAAGTAATGGGTTTACGAGTATAAGTTGCAAGTTGAGGAATCTTTGGAGCATATGTCATATCTGGAGGAAGCTCAGGAGTACATGCTGCAACTGGTGGCAGCTTTGGCGAACATGTCACGTCCAGTGGCATCTTATAAGACTCAGTTGAATGAGTATTCAGAAGGCTCAATTCATCGATTCTGTAGATATAAACAAAAAGAGCAATAGTATTATTGAAACACCTCGAGGTTATAGAGATGTTGCAGAAGGATTTTCAGCTTCAATTTACCTGTACAAAGTACGATGGCCCATCTGAAGAGAAAAACTCAAATGAAGATAAGATTTCTGACCATATATCAGTATTTGAATTCGTCCCAATCTCCTTTGCCAAATTCTCCTGAAATGGAGCCAGAAAAAAGAAGGGGCCAATTTGTTGAAACAGTGGGTCTCTTATAATCTAAGCCATAGACTGAGTAAAACCTTGTGGCTGCTTTCTTACTACACGAGTGGCTATTTACGGCTCATGTACTTATTGAAGAAAAGAAGGTTGGCCTGCTATGAGCATACAAATCGCATGAGCATCGCAAACTTCTGGACATGCAAACTCCAAATAACAAACATAATTAACTGTGGCTCTAAAAATACAGAATGCATTATACCACGCTAGAACGCAACACAAGCATTCCCAAGGAAACCTAAATATATGAGATTTAGGACCTTTCCAAACATCAATTCCAAGTGGCATTCTAACTGAAACACAATGCTTAGCTAAAAAAAAAAAGAAAAAAAAAGATTTAGGGTAGTTGTATCTAGCAGTAAACAAGTGCATTTACTTCAGCTTGGTTTTGGTCTCAGATAAGAAAATGGGATAGGGTCATTTGACCTGATAAGGTCTTTCAAGTGATTCCTGGTGGTTTTGTTATCAAACCCTTGGACATTCCAAGAAAAAACTTGCATACTGCAATTGCACGTTTCTAAAAGCAAAATTTGAAATGTAGTATCCAACAACAACAACAAAAATGACAGCAATCGAAAGGATTGAAATAAGACAGGTGAATATGGACAATGCAACTAATGTGATTACAAAACAAGGAAGGGGTTGTAAGGAATTGTTTACCTGATCTGCAGCGCTAACTTGTTTCCATAAGAACCCTATTGATATTCAACCCATTTCCATACCCTCAAATGATCCTTCAATTATGGGAAAATGGGGAATATGCCCCAAAATTGACTGTCATCTTGGGGATATGCCTCAGGATTCCAGTTTTGGGAATATGCCCCAAAGTAACGGTTTCCGTCAAGGAACCGTTAAATAGATTATTTACCGTAAATGTGTCCGAACTTTCTCTCCAATTTTTTCGAGATTTTTTCGTCTGAATATGTTCCCGAACCTTGTAAAGGTGTTAATATATCGTATATCTGTCTTTTAATTCGCATATGTAATCCTAAGTGTGTGCGAATATTGACTACTTAACGGTTTTGGATGGATTTTGGACGGCTGGGGCATATTCCCGAAAATTAGAATCCTGGGGCATATCCCCAAGATGACAGTCGATTTTGGGGCATATCCCCAATATTCCCAATTCAATTATCTAAGATTCGTAATCGAATTCTCAGTTTAGGTGTTGAGATTTGGGGTTGATTATGAATAGGGTTTTTATGGAAATTGGTATTATGAAATTGGGAGAGCTCCGAGTACTTGGGCCGTTGGACGAAGAGAATTAGAAATTGGATACTCAACAGTCAACGCCATTTCTTACAACGAAAATTTTCAATGGCAAGCTAAATCTATGTGGGGAAGATAGCAGCAGACCCTTTTTATAAGGCGGCAATTGCGTTGGCTCATAAGGTCAATGCAAGAGCATCTTCAAGCAGAACTCTACTCCTCGTATCTAGATTTAATCAACTAATGTGATTACAAAACAAGATAACAGTGTTTCTGTTTAAGGTTTAATCCACGCTTTTATTATTATACAAAAATAAAAAAACCGTTTCATTGTTTTTTTATTTTTTTCCTGAGAAAACACTCTAATATTAATAGATATAAGGGAATTACAAAATTCAACAAGGGCTCCTTCCTTACCAAATTGTCCAAAAAAAAGAAGGAAAGGAGATCCAAAATATCCTTAATACAATACTTCCTAGCCCGACGTGCAAGCCGGTTTGTTAGTTCGTTTTTAACACGCTTAATATACACAATATTAAAATTGCTACTAGATAAAAGCAAAGATCTGCAGTCCTCTAAAAGGTCTCTGCATCTCCATTCAACACTTTCACATTCTCCATTAACAAAATCTACCATTTTGAGACAGTCACTGACACACAAGATTTTGGATAGATTCATCTCATTTGCCCAGGAGATAGCCAAACAAAGTGCAGTCGTCTCAGCATCAACTGCATCAGAAATCAATCCAAAGTCTGATCGGGATCGAACTATCGTTCCTGCATTATCACATAAAATCATACCCACCCATATTAAAATTCTTGAAAGAACCATCTATAAACAAAAAATGATCAACCAAATTAATTGAAGTTTTAACTTATTAATCATTCTTTTTGTATCTAGAATGATTTTAACCAGATTAATAGAAACTTTACCAAAACTCACATCACATCTTAATTTCCAAATACACCACATGCAATTGCACACATACTTGGCCGATTAATGTAAAAGGGGGGACCGCCCTAACTCGCTACCAAACCAACTAATGAAAAATCTTCAATCCAGTTAAAATCAGAATAAATCAAATGCTGAAGCGATAAACCAAACCAAATATGAGCAGCAATAGGACATTGAATGAACAAATGTATCATTGATTTTATACTATTATTGCAAGAGGACAAATCTCATCAACCGAATGATTATAATACTTAAGCAAAGTATTGACTGGAAGCATTTGCATAAAAATCTTCTACATGAAGAACTTTATTTTAGGAAGACAATCCAAAGACCAGACTTTCTTCCAAAACAAAGCTTCTTCCCTAAACTTTTGTTCATTCATATAAACTTTATATGCTGATTTAATAGTATAACTTCATTCTTAGTATGAGCCCACATAATCTTATCTTTGAGATGCAGATTTATCCCAATAGTTCTAATCTAAATAACATCTTCAGGAGAAAATAATGTATTTAAGAGACTAGTATTCCAGGAACCTGACTGCATATCTATAAGTTCACTAACAAAAGTATAATTAACATGATCAGGAATAATAGATACCGATGGAAAAGTAGTACAAGGTAACCAAACAGAAGTCCAAATTTCAGTAGAAGAACCATCATTTATTAGATATTAAGAAGATTAAGTTGTTGACAATACCCCTCCAAATCCAAGAAGCAGAATCAATACTTTATCAATTTCCAACAAATTATGATTAGGAAAGTACTTATATTGTAAGAATCTAGAAACCAAATGATCAGGGTTTTGAATAAGTCTCCAACCAAGTTTTGTTATAAAAACTCTATTAGTAGCATAGGTATTCCTAATCCCAAGCCCTCCACACCTTTTATTTTTACTTATATTCCCCAAGATCGAAAATAAGCAGCATGTCTAGGATCTTTCTTAGACCACCAAAAAGTTCTTTGAATAGAATCATTTTTTGAAGTAATTTTCTTAGAAAAAGAAAAACATGACATATGATAAATAACAAGACTGGAAAGAACATGCTTGGTAATCGCAGTCCTACCAGCACCATTAAGACTAGATCTTTTACAATTACCTAATCTGGCATAAAATTTATCTATTAAAAATTGGAAAGATTTAGTTTTGTCTCTATTAATGAAAAGTGGAGTACCTAAGCACTTCTCAGAACTACTCATAAATTTGATCCCAAGATTTTCCGAAAGAAGTTTTTTATGTTTATGATGCATTTTTGCACTGGTAAAGAAACCAGACTTCTCAAAGTTAATTGCTTGCCCAAAAGCTTTTGCAAACAAATTTATAATTTTCATAAGATTCCTAGCATAAACTAAAGAGGTTTTTGAAAAAAGCATACAATCATCAGTGGAAAAAAATGCGATATCGAAGGACTATCTTTTCTAATTTTAAAACCTTGGATCAAATTTTCAGATTCACCTTTCAAAAGAAACCGGGATAAAACTTCCATGCAAATTATAAAAATATAAGGAGAAAGGAAATCTCCCTTCCTAATACCCCTAGAAGGAAAGAACATCTTACCAGGTGAGCCATTGACCAAGAAAAAGTAAGAAACAGTACTAATACACTGCAAAGTTATTTGACACCGGTCATCTAAAAAACCTAATTTCTTAAAGACAGACAGTATAAATGACCATTCTAGCCTATCATTATTGCCATAAAACCATTTTTTCTTTTTCTTTTTAAAAGACCGTAGAATTTCATGACTAATTATAATATTATCATGAATTTTCCTATTAGCTACAAAAGCAGACTGAAAAGGCGAGATAAGAGAGTCTAACAAAGGTTTAAGACGATTTGTTAAGATTTTAGAAATGATTTTGTAAACAATGTTAGACAAACTAATAGGTCGAAAATCATGAGGAGCAGGACTATTTACCTTAGGAATTAGAGCTATAAAAGAGTGATTCGACTGTTTAAGTAGAAATTTAGTTCGAAAATTTTTTTGAACATGAGCAATAACTTCTTTCGAAATGTCTTCCCAGTTATCCTTAAAGAAACCAGCAGGATACCCATCAAGACCCAGTGACTTCCAAGGGGCCATATGTTTCACAGTAGCATGAATTTCTTCTTCAACAGGAATGGCCACCAAAGCAGTATTCATGTCATCCGTAATTATAGGTTGAACATCTTTTAAAACTTCTTCAATGTCATTGTTGCTAGGAATTCTAGGATTAGAAGAAGTATAAATTTTCTTAATTAATATGGTTTAAAAGAATAGAAACAACTTGATCTCTACATACCTCTAGCCAGTTTCCTTATTCATATTTCACAGTGTGAATAATATTATACATATTTCTAAGCTTAACTGAATTATGAAAAAAAAATTGAGTGTTTTTATCATATTGTGTAAAATAGTCTGTCCTTGATTTTTGTTTGTAAAAAGAATTTTCGATTTCATACCAATAATCAAGCTATTTTGAATAATTCAAAATAAAATCACCAATAACATTCGTATAAGGCATTGCTTGCAGTTTCTCAATATCCGCATTCAGCTATGAATAATATTTTTAACATGACCAAAAGTTTCTATGTTTCATTTACTTAGATCCTGCTTAAGATTTTTAAGTTTTCCTACCTTAATAAAACTTGGGGAACCATTAAATTTCTTAACCCAAGAATTTGTAAAAACATTTTTAAAATCCCATTCAACTGCACAAAGACTTAAAGAATTTATAAGAAATGTGAAGACCCTATTCTTGGTGAAAACTTTTAAGCAAAATAGGACTACGATCAGAATAAACTCTTGCTAGGTTTGTAATACGAGTTTGAGGAAGAACAGACAACCAATCTTCATTCATAAATCCCCTATCCAGTTTTTCAAATATCAATTCAGATGGATTCTTAAATCTTCTATTACACCAAGTAAAAGAATTAACAAAAGCAAAAACTTCATTCAATTTCATTTCCATTATTCTATTTTTGATGAAATCCGGAGCCAGTGAAGAATCAGGATTACCTCGTTGCTTTTCAGAAGGATGTGGAATAAAATTAAAGTCCCCTAATAATAACCAAGGTCTAGTTTCATCTTTATTCATATGACACAAAAAAATCCATTGATTTTTCATTCCAGTTATGTTTAAAGCTCCATAGACAAAAGAAACCATACGATCTCGGGAGTTATATCACATAAAATATGAATCATATTAAGAGAACTACTAATCACCTCTATATTCGACTTTGTAAAATATCCTAAATCTAAACCACCAGATTTTCCCACCGCTTGGCACAACAAACCACGAATCAAAGGAAGATGATGACTAAATTTTTTAACAGTTTCATTGTCTACCATAGTTTCCATAAGACAAATAGCATGCGGCTTATGTTTTCTAAACAAATTTAACAAATGTAACCATTTTTTATCCGGAAAGAGACCCATTCATATTCCAACACATAAATTTCATGATTGAGAAAACAGATAATATAAGGAAAACTTAAGTACATAAAATAAAATAAAAATAATAAATTTAAAGAATCCGATGGACTTACAAGGTCATGAGCAGAAAAAGGTTTTGCATCCATAGAGTCCACATCATCCACCATCATGAGATTAACTTCCTTATCAAAATCTTCATCAGTTACCACTGGTTCCGGAGGAAGAGATGTAATTGGAGTTGGTTCAAGAACAACTGCTTTGTCTAAATATTCTTCAACGACTGGATTGCTCATCATAACTTTGTCAGTAAATTGATTCACAAACCTATCTGAAGAATAGTTTATCTCTGTAGAAGTATTAAAAACCACACCAGACGACGTTTTTTTTTTTTTTTTTTTTTTTTTTTTTTTTGAAGCATGAAATTTTATTTAAAATTAAGCGGAAATTACACGAGGGTATGTTTTACCCAAAGAGTCATCCAATACAACTTGGTTAATGCAAGATGGGATCATGTTATCCCAGACCAAGGTTGAAAGGTTTCCTACGTAGCTGTAGTCCGCAGCAAGGTTCGCCAGCCCGTCCGCAGCTTGATTACCTTCCCTGTAGATATGCGTGACGATACATTGGGGGAGTTGGCTCATGATTAGCTTGGTTTCCGAGATCATACCCGAAATATACCAAGGCGGCTCAGCATCTGAAGTTAGGAATCAAAGTAGATTTTCTGAGTCAGTTTCAAATTGAACTTGTGTCCAACTTCATTATTTTGCTATTCTAGACGCTATGAGCATGGCCCAAAATTCAGCGGTCAAGGAAGTAGTGATTCCCAGAGGTTGTGCTACCGCTATCAGGGTGTTGACGGATGAATCTCTGCATATGAAACCTACGCCAGCTATTTCGGGATGTCCTCTCGCTGCGCTATTTGTGTTGATCTTGATGCAACCCAAATTAGGTTTTTTCCATCCTACCATGATTGTTGTGGAGATCCGTGTTACGTTTCTAGGGTTGATAGAAACTAGCATTCCAGGTAACACGGGAGGGAGGTTCGTTTGCGCCCAAGAAAATTCTCGTTGAAGACTAAGAGCCATATGTGATATGCTGCCCGGGCTTGTTTCATTTTGACGATAAATGTATTCATTCCTAGCTATCCATAAGGACCAAAAAAGGAAGCAAAAGGCAGTATTGAAAGAACCGTGTACCTTTAACTATAGGATTTGTGAGATCGTTGTTTGAGGGTTTGGAATATTTTGGACGACACTTGAAAGATCAGGAAGTCCCGCTATGAGAGTGTTCCATGCGGCCACAACCACTAGACAGTGAAGGAGAATGTATTCAACAGTTTCTGGAAGAGAATTACATAGTGGGCATATGTCGGTGTCGGTGAGGTGGATATGGTGTAGAATGGTGAGGGTTGGGAGGCCCTCGTTGATTGCTTTCCACAAGAAAAGTTGTATTTTTGAAGGACATGGAAGTGTCCAGAGAAATTTTGATGTGGGTAGTGGATGGAAGTGATCTGATGTGCTTACTAAGCAATTGTATCCAGACGATGTAGTGTACTTTCCAGATTTTGTGAAAGGCCATATGATTCTATCAGAGACGTTGTTTTGGGGGAGGTGGATATTCACGATTCTTTGGTTTATGTGGGGGGGAAGAAGGCTATGCTTGTCGTGGTTCCAGGTGTGACTGAAAGGATTGATGAGGTCAGCGACCATCTGGATGGGGTAACAGTTTGTTGGATCTAAGGTATTGGTGAATTGCGGGATCCAATTAGCTTGGAAGGGGGTTGCTAACCCATTTACGATTGTGTGGAAAATATGTTGTTTCATCTTAGGAATGAGAGATGCTAATTGTCACCATTGAGGGCTGGTTGAAGAAGGGAGGTTAGCTGGAGTTTCTGCAAATATAGGTTGATGTTCCAGATATTTTTCGTTGTAGAGGGTAGCCAAGACCGAATCGGGATTCTCATGGATGTTCCAAATTCGCTTCATAAGTAGTGCCTTGTTATGATCGCTGCTTCTGCGTATGCCTAGCCCGCCTTGCGACTTGGTTCTAGTCAGCTTATCATATCCTAAGGGGTGAAGCTTCTTGATGGAAGAGTCGTGCCCCCAGAAAAAATTTCTGGTGATTTGATCAATTTTCTTGTGCACTTGTGCAGGGAGATATTGTGCTTGCATTATGTGATTTGAAGTAGGGATGTTATGATAGCATATCTTCCTGCAGGTGTTAGGAATTTCGTCACCCATCCCTTCGCCTTACGCGCTAGCCGGTTTAGCAGAGGTTCAAATAGATGGCGAGAGACTCTTCCATGTTTGAATTGGATTCCTAGATAGGTAGGGGGATTGAGGTTGTGGGCATATCAAAAGTTTGTTGAAGATCACTTACCTGAGATGGGTCAAGCTTTGGGTGGTGAATAATAATGGATTTGGACGTGTTAATGTGTTGTCATGTTGAGGTACTATATCGGTGGAGAAGTTGTTGAAGATGATTCGTACCCTCCGTTGAAGCATGCCCGTAAGCAAGCTCTCTAAGGGATTTGTTTCCATCCCCAGATGCAGACCAAAATCCTGACATGATTTAGCACTCAAATTGAACTCAAACTTTAGTTTGGTTTATGTGGGCTTAGTTTGGTTTAAATGGGATTCATTTGGTTTTGTTGGGGGCTTGTTGTTTGGTTTTTGTGGGAAGCCCAGTTTGTTGCAAAATGTGTAGCCCAGAAGTGGATTGAGCCCAGTTGACAGTTTGGTTTGGCAGCCCAGGTTGGGTTCAGTTATATGCACAGCCCAACAGATGCGGGTTGAGTTGTTGTGCAAAGCCCAGTGCACAGTTTGATTGTGAGCAGCCCAGGTGATTGGGTTGCAGTGTGTGCAGACAGCCCAGCAGTCTATGGGCTCAGTTTGGTTGCAGCCCAGGTTTGATTCAGTTAGGTGGGCTAGCCGTGTGTGGAGCTCAGCTTTGGGGTCAGTCAGCCCAGCTTTGATTGTGGGCTCCGATTATGCAGAGTGCAAGCCCAGTGGTTGGGCTTGTAGTTGTTAAGCTTAGCTTGGCAGGGTTTGTAGCCTAAAGGGAGTTTAGTCAAGTTTGTGCAGAGCCAGCAGCTCAGGTTTAAAAAAACACAAAGACAACTTGCGGCTTTGCAACTCAAAGACACAAAGAAAGATTTTGCGACTCACGTATTATGCACAAACTTCTTGCGGCTTAGGCTCTACGGGGCAAATGAGTGTGCTTGATCAAGTCACTCAACCCTCATTCAAATGCCACACACACACAAGTGCTAACCAGAATAGAACATACAACAGGGGTATCACAAGCGAGATGGAGCACAAGGGTTACAGAGCCAGCGGGCTTGTTATCGCAATTCACAAAACAGATGCATACAAGGTGCGAGGTAGCTCCACACTTGCCGCTTGGGGGCTAGCAAGGTGGTAGATGGCTTAGCATGTCAAGAGGGTAGAGCAATACACTTGGGTACCTCAACTGTAGCTTGAACTCTCGGCTTCAAATGAGTTAAGCTCAGGGCAGCTGGGTTATGCTCAGGCTAAGGCTTCTCAGCTAACAGGTTTACACAGATTCGAACATAATGATGCTTAGCGCACTTTCAATGATGCACAGGGGAGTGAGCATGCGCAACAGATGCAGAGGCTATGCACAGGCTATGCTCACAACTTGGCTCACCAGGGCAGATGGGTTATGCACAGGCTTTTGGCTCAACAGTGGTCAGTTGTGCTCAGTTTAGAATTTATATGCGCAAACCCTAGATGTTGCGAATTATCTAGCCTATCAGGTGAACCAATCTTGGCATCCAACACAGGTTGGCCAACTATCAAGCATGCGGTCGGGGTTGTACTTGTACACGAGATCATGCGGTATAAAGTATAACAAACTTTGAGAACTACCAACCGGTTTAGCCACAATGGCTATGTTGTTCTGCTCCCCGCCTTTCCCCGGGTTGCCTCGACTTAACAAATTGCACAACAAATAGAGTTGCACAAACGGGTAGGATGCACTCTTTGGCTCAATTGAAAGGGTTAGCTCTTCCGAGGTTTCAGTGACTGGCTAACACTAAGTGAAAATGCGAGATGGGGTATGGGTAATAATGCAATTGATTACAAATAAAAGTTGAAGCTAAGTTAAGCAAAAATTCAATGGTATAATGAACACTATGCAAAGGATGATTCAGAGAAAGTAAAAATTGACAGCTAAATGCAAGTGATTAAAACAAGTTACAAGTTACAGATGCAAGGATGCAAAGAAATGAAACTAAGTTGTACTAATCAAGACTAAAAGCAAAAAAAAAATGTAAAGTGAATGTACAGAGATGAAATGAACTCAGTTAAGACAGCAATTTATCAACTTAGCACACGCCAAGTCCCCGGCAGCGGCGCCAAAAACTTGGTAGGCCTCGAGAAGTGTTTATATTTTGACCTACATGTTATACCGCAAGTGCACGGCGTCTATCGGAGACGCGGCAAGTACGGGTCGATCCCACAAGGACTTGTGTGTGCTTTGTGTGTGATCTAAGGCTTCTTCAACTGAATTTCAAGTGTGACAGAGTAACAAAAGGGTATTTTGTGCCGAAACGGCTGAGTTTTAGTGGAATGAACCTAAACTAAGGTATAGACAGTGGCAAAAAAAAAGGCTTGCTAGGTCTTCAAATCCACCTCTGAATTCCTACTATGTGCTCAACTAGTTTGAGTTCTTGTTCTTATACCAGACAAGTGAAGCTTGTCACTAGCTACCACTTATCTAAGAGTTTCTCCAAGTGATAACTTAAATAGCAGCTAAGGCACTAACCCTAAGTACTAGTTGTCTAATTTAGCACAACTAGTCAGGGAATTAGTATTAAAATTAGAAGCAAGAGCTGAATCACTCTCAACTCAAAGATTAACCTAACTACGGTGCATCCATGGCTTTGGTATGCACTTTGTGAGAGAAAAGAGTTGAGGTGTTAAAATTTGAAGCTATCTAATACATTAAGCTCTCAAGAACATTCAACACAAGTTCAAACACAATTGGGAATTAGGGTTTCAGTGAAACCCTAGCAATTAAATTAGAACATAATAAAAATAACAAGAACACAAATTAACCCTAATTGAAGCACTGGCTAGTCCAGGCATGACTATTACACACACCCCTCTCTTCAATTTATACATGCAACCATAAAGCTACCAAACCCTAATTCTTTAATTCAAAAATCGAAATAAAATGAAAGATAAAATCAAACCCATACTCTCTGAATCTCGCCTCTGTCAATTCGTCTCCTGCACTCCATGCTGGGTTGTTATGGAGAAACCCTAATTCTCACTGTCTTAACCCTAGCTTCTAGGATGAGAGAAGCTAATGGTTGAGAAAGGTAGAACTAGGGTGCGGGGAGGAAGTCGAGATGTAGGCGTTGTCAGGAGGGTTGTTGGTGAGGTGGTGTTGTCTCTGGTGGTGGTATGGGTGAAGAAGGTGGAGGAGCAGAGCTGGTCGGGGAATGGGGGAGTGGGTTTTGCAGAGAAGAAAGAGAAGAGGAAGATGAGAAATGGTTGATCGAACGGGGTATAGGGTTAGGGTCATTTCTTTGTGAGGCGGGTGCAGCGACGGACGATGAGGAGGTCGGACCGAGCGTAGGATGTGGAAGGTAAGATCTCAACGGCTCAGGATGGTATGCGGTTTTGGCGTGATCTGGTGTTGCACGGGAGCAGCGATCTTCGATGCACGTGGAGGCAGCGACCATTGGATGTGGAAGATAGAGATCTCAACGGCTTGGAGTGAACGGGCTCGGATCCGGGTCGCGGGTCGGGTCTAGCTCAAGCCCATGTTCTGTAGATGAGTTGCTACTTGTTGGGTTGCAACTGTTGCGCGCGGGCTTTGGCTTTCTGATCCATAGATGCTCGACTCCAATTCTTCGCTCTTTGGGCTCCTCGGTTTCTCGAGCTTTATTTATTACCTAAAAACACAAAATTAATTAATACAAATATTTATTCTTGAAAACAAATAAAACACGAGAACTGGATAATATCTGATTTCTAAACGCAAAAGATGAGTAAAAGGCCAATAAAAGGTGTATAAATATGCACTATTTAGCACTCATCAAATACCCCCAAACTCCGAATTTTACTTGTCCTCAAGTGAAACAGAAATTAGGAAATCCTAACTATACCCCCCCGTCGCAGTCTCTCGAATGCATTTAGCGTATGCACTAAGCCTTTAAACCCCTAGGTGTCCCTAGTGGACGAGTTGTAGTCTCGTGAGGGTTTACCAGAGGTGTACCCACAAAACCTTCTCCAACTTCGAGTGTAAAAGAGTCTCAAGCATCCAAGAAGCTATGAGGACATAGAGTTTCGCATGCTAGTAACAGAAGTTAGAACTACCAAAGAACGCATTCTCATCCTTAAGTGCTGAGCGAGAAGTAACCATACCATATGAAAGAATTCGGATTCGATTGTGATCATAAGCCTCGACTTCTGCCTCACCATTAGGATTTTATGAAAATTGCACTCAAAAAGATCGCTTTTTTAGTCTCTCATGTGTGCAGGCAGGAGTAAAGAGAGAAATCCTGCACACGTTGTGGGTAAGAAGGGTAACCTTCCGAAATAAAATCTGGAGACTCCACAGAAGTGTGGACAAAAAGAATCTTTTTACGATGATCTCTAAGAAAGGAAATCAACCATTAGCAAGGGGTGGGAGTACTCACTCACTTCTCACCCGATCGGCAATTAATATCACTCTCTCATAAGAAACCATAGAAACGTCTTCAATCTTCGGTCTTCGGTCTTCAAATGTTGATGACGAACTTCTAAACTTCACAAAACTTGACAATTTTTAACTTTTCTACTCAAATTCCTTGTTGTTTGGATTTTTCTTTTGAACTCTTCTTTACCATGGTGGTAGCAAAAATAAGAAAATAAACTACAATATTTTTTTTTTTTTTTTTTTTTGATATGTTTACAATAAGTGAAAATAAAAATACAAATAATGAAACAACTAACTCCATGGACAAAGGACTTTAACACTCAATTTTTCCACAACTTGTATTGTCTTGATTTTATAAATTTTATTAATTCTCATCCTATTTTCTTTTCTTTTTCTTTGTTGCACGTAAACCTTGGACTATCTCAACTTTTCTTTCAATATTCTGATGCTGCTCCGCTTGTTGACGATGATGTGTTTCTATGGGTCTTGCTGATTGAGAGAGAGAGTGATGCTAACTACAAATCGGTATTTAGAAGGAGTTTTCTCTACTTTAGACGTCACCCTTATGATTGACAAAAACTAGCACTCAAGAGATCAAAAGTAGTGCTGAAAATGGTGCGAAGTTGGGTAGCTCACCATTCCTACCCGGAATTTACGTAAGGTGACACACACTCTAACAGCTTTTCTAGAAAGTTGCAAAAAATTGAAGGTTGGTGCCTCACTTGATGTAAAATGGGTAGTCTCCACTATGGGTGATCACAATTCTACTACCGAATATCTAAACAAAGACCTAATTCGCCCTCCGGTATGGTTAAATCCAACTTTAACGCTCTAATCAACTAAGAAACCCGATTGCGTTCTCCGGTACTTCTAACTTTTGTTATTTCGGTCAGATTCTCTATGTAAACATAGCTAGAAGCATGCTAGTGACTCTAAAATCTCTAAAAGTTGGAGGTTTTTACAAAAAGGTTTTTTTTTTTTTTTTTTTTTTTTTTTTTTTTTTTTTTTGAAAAAAGATTAAAAAGACTAAAAACTCTATATGCAAAAATATGCAAATGCACCCCAAACCTAAATCAAACATTGTCCTCAATGTGTCAACAGATGGGAAAAATTTAAACAGTCACATACCATGAGAACTATGCTGATAAGAGAAAAGGGAAGAGATTACCGGATGTCGGCGGAAGCACGGTTAGAGCTTCACTAGTCAAGGCTAGAATCCAACATTCTCAGCGGAGATCATATCGGATTAGCACAATATATGTACAAGAAGACTCAACCGTTTCAAGAAAAGAAAAATTTAACAAGTCCTACTGGATTATATACAATGAAAATTCACCATAAACCAACAGTCTAAAGAGTTGAGGATCAACCCAAAAGACAATATGTACAAACATCAACAGCCTTACACAAATATAATATGAGAGTGCAAGTAAGACTGTAGACGTGAATGAGCTTCCCCCAAACCTAAACTTGTGAACGGGTGTGTTTGGGAGCACAAAATCTTGCAATTTTAAAGGTACATCATGCAAAAGGTCTAACTCAAAATGAGTATTGCTAAGAACATGCAGACATAAACATTCCAACTGTGGCTCCTTAAGAGTGTCATACTTTGATGCAAAATAGTCCAAGAGGACTTGGGAAGCACAAAGTTCTAGGCCTAGATTAGGCATTTTCAGAAAAGTTGGTTTTGCAATTTTGTGACAAACTACACCTAGGTTGGGTGGAGGAGTTTCAATTTGTGACTTAGGAGAGAAAGTAGGTACATCTAAGTTGTTTTCATGCATAAGATCATTTGCACCATCACATACTTTCCTAAGGTCAGAAGAGGGTAAATCATGTTCACCAGCATAGAACAATTCATCAATCACCATGTCATAATCATCAGAGCAGGCAACATATTGTGATATGGGCAGGGAATCAGACACAACAATAATATCATGATCCAAAAGAACATTAGTGTCAACAGAAGATTCATCCTTTCCTAAGTCACAAACAAGTTGTGAAGCATGCTCACATTCACTGAAGAATTTCACAAAGCCAAGCTCAGAATCCAGATCACATATATGAATGTTAGAAGAGGTATCATTCATAGGGTTCACAGAAGGGACGCCTAACGTCTCTGAACTCAAAGATTCTATCATATTATCTGCATACACATGCTCTTCTAACATATCATATTCATCATCATCATCATCATAAAAAAAATGCATTTCCCTATTAGCATTTCTAGTATACTCATTTACCTCTAGATTAGGTTCATATTCAGTGTTCGTTGCATGAGTAGGAAGAGAAACACTATTTTCAAGATTTTTTTTATTAGGGACAATAATCATTCTATCATGAACTGCCTTCCATTCTTCTTTTTCTAAATGAATCAGGTTCATCTTTAAGAACATGTGACATTGTTCAATGGAGGGAGAGTCTTCAATAGTGGGTATGCATGTTTCATATGAATCATCATTACATGGTTGTGCATATGGTTCACTAGAGAAGGGAAATTCAGACATGTTGCTATATGGATGATCATGCATTGTATTCAATTCAAGCCTAGCATTTTGCTCCATGAGCGTTTCCATTAGTGATTGTAAACAAGGAGTCGGGGGAGTATAAAATTGTTCATCTCCCCACTGTGGTGACTGATACATGTGCTCATGATGGTTAGGGTATGAGTATTCAAGGTCAGGGCCACGAGAAGGCTCATAATACTCCCTAAAATCATTATGGTCTGTGGGGATTTCATACTGTGAAGCGTGCTCGTAAGCAAGCTCTCTAATGGATTTGTTTCCATCCCCGGATGCAGACCAAAATCCTGACATGATTTAGCACTCAAATTGAACTCAAAATTTAGTTTGGTTTATGTGGGCTTAGTTTGGTTTAAATGGGATTCATTTGGTTTTGTTGGGGGCTTGTTGTTTGGTTTTTGTGGGAAGCCCAGTTTGTTGCAAAATGTGTAGCCCAGAAGTGGATTGAGCCCAGTTGACAGTTTGGTTTGGCAGCCCAGGTTGGGTTCAGTTATATGCACAGCCAACGAATGAGGGTTGAGTTGTTGTGCAAAGCCCAGTGCACAGTTTGATTGTGAGCAGCCCAGGTGATTGGGTTGCAGTGTGTGCAGACAGCCCAGCAGTCTATGGGCTCAGTTTGGTTGCAGCCCAGGTTTGATTCAGTTAGGTGGGCTAGCCGTGTGTGGAGCTCAGCTTTGGGGTCAGTCAGCCCAGCTTTGATTGTGGGCTCCGATTATGCAGAGTGCAAGCCCAGTGGTTGGGCTTGTAGTTGTTAAGCTTAGCTTGGCAGGGTTTGTAGCCTAAAGGGAGTTTAGTCAAGTTTGTGCAGAGCCAGCAGCTCAGGTTTAAAAAAAAAAACACAGCACAACTTGCAGCTTTGCAACACAGCACACAGCAAAGATTTTGCAGCTCACAGATTATGCACAGCTTCTTGCAGCTTAGGCTCTACAGGGCAAATGAGTGTGCTTGCTCAAGTCACTCAACCCTCATTCAAATGCCACACACACACAAGTGCTAACCAGAATAGAACATACAACAGGGTATCACAAGCAGATGGAGCACAAGGGTTACGAGCCGGCGGGCTTGTTATCGGCAATTCACAAAACAGAGATGCATACAAGGTGCGGGGTAGCTCCACACTTGCTCGCTTGGGGGGCTAGCAAGGTGGTAAATGGCTTAGCATGTCAAGAGGGTAGAGCAATACACTTGGGTACCTCAACTGTAGCTTGAACTCTCAGCTTCAGGGGGGCGGAGTTAAGCTCAGGGCAGCTGGGTTATGCTCGAGCTAAGGCTTCTCGGCTAACAGGTTTACACAGATTCGAACATAATGATGCTTAGCGCACTTTCAATGATGCACAGGGGAGTGAGCATGCGCAGCAGATGCAGAGGCTATGCACAGGCTATGCTCACAACTTGGCTCACCAGGGCGGATGGGTTATGCACGAGGCTTTTGGCTCAACAACAGTCGGTTGTGCTCGGTTTTCGCAAATTTATATGCGCAAACCCTATATGTTGCAGGATTATCTAGCCTATCGGGTGAACCAATCTTGGCATCCAACACAGGTTGGCCAACTATCAAGCATGCAGTCAGGGTTGTACTTGTACACGATCATGCAGGTATAGAGTATAACAAACTTTGAGAACTACCAACCGGTTTAGCCACAATGGCTATGTTGTTCTCTCCCCGCTTTCCCGGGTTGCCTCAGCTTAACAGCTTGCACAGCAGCAGAGTTGCACAAAGACAGTAGGATGCACCTGCTGGCTCAATTGAAAGGGTTAGCTCTTCTGAGGTTTCAGTGACCAGCTAACACTAAGTGAAAATGCGAGATGGGGTATGGGTAATAATGCAAGTGATTACAAATAAAAGTTGAAGCTAAGTTAAGCAAAAATGCAATGGTATAATGAACACTATGCAAAGGATGATTCAGAGAAAGTAAAAATTGACAGCTAAATGCAAGTGATTAAAACAAGTTACAAGTTACAGATGCAAGGATGCAAAGAAATGAAACTAAGTTGTACTAATCAAGACTAAAAGCAAAAAAAAATGTAAAGTGAATGTACGAGAGATGAAATGAACTCGGTTAAGACAAACAATTTATCAACTTAGCACACGCCAAGTCCCCGGCAGCGGCGCCAAAAACTTGGTAGGCCTCGAGAAGTGTTTATATTTTGACCTACATGTTATACCGCAAGTGCACGGCGTCTATCGGAGACGCGGCAAGTACGGGTCGATCCCACAAGGACTTGTGTGTGCTTTGTGTGTGATCTAAGGCTTCTTCAACTGATTTCAAGTGTGACAGAGTAACAAAAGGGTATTTTGTGCCGAAACGGCTGAGTTTTAGTGGAATGAACCTAAACTAAGGTATAGACAGTGGCAAAAAAAAAAGGCTTGCTAGGTCTTCAAATCCACCTCTGAATTCCTACTATGTGCTCAACTAGTTTGAGTTCTTGTTCTTATACCAGACAAGTGAAGCTTGTCACTAGCTACCACTTATCTAAGAGTTTCTCCAAGTGATAACTTAAATAGCAGCTAAGGCACTAACCCTAAGTACTAGTTGTCTAATTTAGCACAACTAGTCGGGGAATTAGTATTAAAATTAGAAGCAAGAGCCGAATCACTCTCAACTCAGTATTAACCTAACTACAAGTGCATCCATGGCTTTGGTATGCACTTGTGAGAGAAAAAGAGTTGAGGTGTTAAAATTTGAAGCTATCTAATACATTAAGCTCTCAAGAACATTCAACACAGTTCAAACACAATTGGGAATTAGGGTTTCAGTGAAACCCTAGCAATTAAATTAGAATCATAATAAAAATAACAAGAACACAAATTAACCCTAATTGAAGCACTGGCTAGTCCAGGCATGACTATTACACACACCCCTCTCTTCAATTTATACATGCAACCATAAAGCTACCAAACCCTAATTCTTTAATTCAAAAATCGAAATAAAATGAAAGATAAAATCAAACCCATACTCTCTGAATCTCGCCTCTGTCAATTCGTCTCTGCACTCCATGTTTGGGTTGTTATGGAGAAACCCTAATTCTCACTGTCGTAACCCTAGCTTCTAGGATGAGAGAAGCTAATGGTTGAGAAAGGTAGAACTAGGGTGTGGGGAGGAAGTCGAGATGTAGGCGTTGTCAGGAGGGTTGTTGGTGAGGTGGTGTTGTCTCTGGTGGTGGTATGGGTGAAGAAGGTGGAGGAGCAGAGCTGGTCGGGGAATGGGGGAGTGGGTTTTGCAGAGAAGAAAGAGAAGAGGAAGAAGAGAAATGGTTGATCGAACGGGGTATAGGGTTAGGGTCATTTCTTTTGCGAGGCGGGTGCGGCGACGGACGATGAGGAGGTCGGACCGAGCGTAGGATGTGGCGGGTAAGATCTCAACGGCTCGGGATGGTATGCGGTTTTGGCGTGATCCGGGTGTTGCACGGGAGCAGCGATCTTCGATGCACGTGGAGGCAGCGACCATTGGATGTGGAAGATAGAGATCTCAACGGCTTGGAGTGAACGGGCTCGGATCCGGGTCGCGGGTCGGGTCTAGCTCAAGCCCATGTTCTCAGTAGATGAGTTGCTACTTGTTGGGTTGCAAGCTGATTGCGCGCGGGCTTTGGCTTTCGATCCATAGATGCTCGACTCCAATTCTTCGCTCTTTGGGCTCCTCGGTTTCTCCGAGCTTTATTTATTACCTAAAAACACAAAATTAATTAATACAAATATTTATTCTTGAAAACAAATAAAACACGAATCTGGGATAATATCTGATTTCTAAACGCAAAAGATGAGTAAAAGGCCAATAAAAAGGTGTATAAATATGCACTATTTAGCACTCATCACCGTTAACCTTGGGTTTATTTCATTAAACAAACTTTCATCTATCACCAGAAGACGTAAAAAGCAAAGATGAGACACATAAGTGCAAGAAGCTGACCAAACAACACTTGATTCAACATTACCAGGGAAAGTGTTATCATTACTTCCCTGATTGAAAGAGGAACCAACAGAAGGTGAAAAGAATGAAAAGAAGACATAGGAGGCCAACGTGGAGTTGGTATCAAGGTTGGTGATGGATTAAAAGAGTTGTTACCCAAAAAAACTGATTCATATGAAGTTCTAGATCTCTTTCCTTTTCAATCATCAAAGGATAGAGATCTAGAAAAGGAAAGATAGTTATGCCGGGCAACGGCGCCGAAATTTGATGCGTGTCGTAGGCACAACAAATTAATAAATATATTTCCCACTAATTAACTGGTAATATAGCGGTAGTAAGAGATCATTCCCACAGAGAGTTGTGTAATTGATAGGTTATTTGAAATAGCAAAATAAAGTAAATAACAAAAGGGGGTTTTGGTTGTGAGATAAATATAAAGACAATAAAGAAGAAAACAAATGATTAAGAAATCCTTCGTCGTTACCAAGCGTTAACAGGATTAGAATACTTATCTATTGTTCATAAGAATCATTCATCACCAAACGTAGAATAACAACTAGATCGGTGTTATCCCAAAACTCCTTCAATCACTCGGATACGGAAGTTCTCGACTACCAGATTCTGTCCAACGAACCACCAAGTAGTAGATCACTCAAGGTGTAATCCAATCGAACGCCTTAAGCTTTGTGAATTTAGGTTGATCCCAGTAGTTAAACTCTTAGATCAAGGTTCACTTGCTGGTGTTGTCTTCACACACGATTCACTACACCAAATTCTGGGATTAGAAACAGAACCAGGCCGTTACAAAAACGGGTTGTAACGGCCCTCGCCTGTTGCAAAAGTGGGTGTTACATTTTTTTTGTAACGGCTTTGTGGCCGTTACAATTTTTTTAACGGCCTCGTAATGGCTTGAGCCGTTCTGAATTTGCCACGTGGTAACAGCTCGGGGCCGTTACAATTTTTTTTTTTTGCAACAGGGCTGTTGTAACAGCTCAGGGCCGTTACGAACTTTTTTGTAACAAAAAAATTACTACCGGTCAACCTTGACCTGGTCAAAATTGGTCAAACTTGACCAATTTTGACCTGGTCAAGGCTGACCGGCAGTTCATTTTCTGCCGGAAATAAGCCGGAATTCCAAAAACTACTCCGCATACACCTTTCATTTCATCCCCCACAAAATATTTTCTTCAATCAAATTCATCTCACATTCAATCAATTCTTATCACATTCAAATAGCTTAATACAAAAAGAACTTAAATTCTTCTAAGTATCAAAAATTTTGTTAAGTATGAAATACTAGGGGATACTAAGTATCAGTTCATAGAAATTCTTATGTTCACAAACTCATCTAACTTAGAAACACATAGAAACTTACAAAACTCGCATCTGCTCTCCAACCTAATGATCTGCCTTGTTCTCCAACATTTCGCTCCAAACTTGCAACAGAGCATCAATTCAATTAACCTGCAAACACAAAAATATCTATTTAGATGTCGGAAGTATGCACAACAAAACTAGAGGGGAGAAATTATGAGGTTATCTGCTGCCGGAGTAGTAAGAGAGGTGGAGCGGGCAACTTACGACATCAGCACCACAGCCACAACTTACATGAATTCTTTAGTTCCAGGACCTTGCAATGGTACCATGGTTGTTCACCAAAAAACAACTAACCGTAAAAAACAACTTACTTGTATCGGAATTTTGTTGATTCTTCCCACCAGCGCAATACCTCGCAAGTATAAACCGAGTGTCAAAGCCACAAATTTAAACTTAATAGTTTAAGTATAACAACCAAGTGAAGTACTTACCTGGGATTGATATTTCCCCGGTCGATCAGGCTACTACTTTGCTTCAACTGACCTTGTGTGAAGTCCCCGCGTGCATTTACATATAACATAACAAAAACCACCTACATATATATCAAAAAAAATGATGAACTGAAAGAAAATATCCATTCATAAGCCGGTTTGTGTTCACATATATAGAAAAAAGTTACATTGGACCAAAAAAAGTTGCTTCGGGTAAAGCTCTTTTTATGCACAGCTGCATAAGAGTATGCGCATCAGTTAGCATACGTACAAAAGTGTGAACTGCCAAAAAAATCAAAAAAAGATCCTAGGAGTATGTGCATCGGTCGATACGTACAAAAGTTTGAATCTAACTCAAGTATAACAAAAAGATCTGTATAAGTCAAGGCAGATATTAGGCGATGCTCAAAAAGGCTGAGATCGATTAGCTCAAAAAGAAAGGGACTGTGTGTCTTTGGTTGAGAGGCACATCTTTGGATGAAGCACATATCCTCCGATTCCGACATCTCTGAAGGTTGCTGCATACTTGTTAGCTTTCGCAGTGATTGCATATGGCATGAGAATATCATCGATACATACCTTGGCAAGATGTATAGGTATAAGATCTCCGTGAAACTGATCTGCTAAAGCACCAGTACATAGCTCACCAGTTGCAACTACTTCATTCTCGAAGTTCAGTAACGAATAAAGCGGTCCACCACGTGCTCTTGATGAAGCTGGTGATGCAGAATTCCCAGCAGGTGAACTTGTCACAGTGGTGATACAAGATTCCCAACAGGTGAACTTGTTGCAAAGCATGTGAACTGTTTTAGGTGAAGCGAAACATTGCATGGAGTATGCGAGGCTACAACTCTTGAGGTGCTTTGGAACGTTTGAGCCAACCGATACCGGAATTGCAGATTTGATTTCTTCCACTACACCACACAACTTCACAAAGCCATCAATCGAACACACACCTTGCCACCTATTTCTTCCACCATCCCACCAAGACCACCCTCCTTCGCTTTCGGTTCATTTACCTTGTGACGCTACCGGGAGCAGAAAGATTGATTTGCGTACGAGATATAGGACGAACGTAACGAACCCGTCCTCTAGAATCGCCCCCAAAAGCTTTAGTCATTGCACTAGGTTCTTCTACCGGAAGACCTGCATCCTGTTTTCTTTGATCTCATCTTGGGCCTTCTTGAGCTTCTCCCGTAGTGTCGAGCATAACAACCAAGTAAATTCTAATATCTTAAATATCTAGTACATGTTTTTAAAAGAGTTGAAATAATCTGAAAAGTAAACCGACTCACAACCCAATGGCACCGCGCTAGGTAAAATAGAACCACCTTCTTGTGTATGAGCCTTAACCCACACATCCTCAGGAGTTATCACTGCATCAGGATTTGCGGCCTCCTAAATTTACAAATACAATGTAAAATCAATAGTTTTCCATAAGGATGTTGAGGTAAGTTGTGAATATAATTGAGTTACAGCTAAGTTGTGAATATAACAAAGTTTGAGTTAAGTTGCGAATATACGTACTGATGGTTATTTTCAATGATGTTGAAGTAATAGGTTCGTTGAGACTTGTGAAAGCAGATTTTTAGACTTAATTTTTAAAGCAAAAATATAACAAACTCAAATAAAGTTTTGTGAAAATTATGGAGGGATCGGGGTTCAGGATTTCACCATTCACCAAAATTCATGTGATTTAATGTTAATTTTTATCATGCAATTCTAGACAATATAACTCCAATCAAAAGAAATTGTGATTCTAATCATTGCCTAAATTAGATTTTCAAAACATCAATTGTTAATCGCAAGCATGAAGTATCAAAAGCCCTAAACTAAGCATACTTCATCAAGAGAAAACACAACTAATTAATAAAAATCATTTACTCAATGTTCATTCGGTGCAAATAATCATAAAAGAATTGCATAAATAAATTTAAATATATTTTACCACATAACTTTTGGAAGAATGGCTTCCTCCGTCGCCCCAGAGGATGGGTTTAGCTCATCATGTTGGAAACACGCTCAATACTCATTTTATTGCTCGAAGGAGGTGTACAAATGATGAAATGGAGTAAATTGGTGAAAAATCGGGTGTTTGCAACGATTATAATTGTTGCAAACACTGTTACAAAATAACGATAAAGAGAAACTGCTGATGTTGTCTTAAGACGCCTTCCGTGTTACGACCCTCGTCACTGTGTCGTTAACACTGTTTATAAACGACGGTCTTCAGAAGTGCAATGTTCTTCGTGTTCTTCCTTCACAGCAGCAAGCAGCAGAATTTTTGTAACTTGATTTCTATCACTCTGTTCTTCTCCCAAACTCTCTACCAACCTTCCCGAGTCCTGCATAACCTTTTTATACACAACAATGCATACAAAATATCTCGCCATTAATTCCGAATAATTCTCTTTAGTTTCCAAGCATTGAAAGAAAATATTCCGAGAATATTTTCTTCCTGTGTTTAATTCCTCACGCTGTTTTCTCTGGCAAGCATGCTTCTACACGTTCATTACTCTTCCCAGATAACATAAAACACGCTGCTACCCACGTAGAATCTCATCGACACGTACAATCCCGTGAAAACTCCTCCCATGCACGTATTGCTCTGATTTCTTCTCACGGATTTTTCAGCCAAATTTGATCGACCAAAACACTTGTAATAGCTTTATACAACTCCCAGGAACAATCCCACAAATTTTCAGCCATTTAATCTCCCTATAACACGTCCAAAAATCCAAACAAAATCTGCCAAAGGAGTTTGCATGAGTTCCCGCCAAAACTGATTTTTGAAATGAAGAGGATGAAGTGCCCCGATCCAAAACAGGGCGCCTTTATCACCGGGGTGCCTGGGGTGCCCTTATCCAAATTGAGGGTGCCTTTATCACTTTTCTCCCGGGGGTCCAAATAACACTTTTTGAGCAACTTTTTCCGCACACGTGTATTTCTCCAAAAACACCTACACACACATAAAAACACCAAAATTAGCACAAAAATCGAGACCAACAATAGAGACAATGAGGACAATTCAGACACAATAATGTGTCTATCAAATACCCCCAAACTTATTATTTGCTAGTCCTCGAGCAAATTTATTCTAGAAAAAATCATTTGAACCCCTAGGTGGCCCTAGTGGCGGAGTGTTGTCTCCGGAGGGTTTACTGCAGGTGTACCCACAAAACCTTACTCCGCACTTAGCTATCTACGCAAAACCTTGGAAGGCACTAAAGAATCTCCTTGGTTGGCATAATTATTGACTACAGGAGGAAGTACCCCGATGCGAAATTCCAATTGCTGTACACGAGTTTGCACTCAAGCATACTAAAATTCATATAAAGTGACAGAGCTCTACTCAGATAGTCGCACTATGGACATCAATACCCGGAGTCAAAACTAATCACATGGATAGATCAAGAAGATGGATATAGAGAAAAAACATAGATGGTTTTGATGTTTACTAAGTGATTGGTGTTTCCCATATCTGTCTGAAGGCCTCCGCCAAAATGAACCTATCCTAATGGACTGAGATACTAGTCTGACTAATATCAACGCACTGGCATATACAAGGGAACCAATGGTCGATAATCCTAACTCTAGGTCAACGCAACTGGCATATACAAGGGTTCCAGTGGTCGACTTTATTGAATTTATTCCGGTTGGTCTGGATGGTCCAGTCTCGGTCTCAATTTTTTTCTTTTTTTTTTTTTTTTTTTTTTTTTTTCCACTTTTTTTTTTTTTTTTTGGTATCTCAATCACTCTATTTCACTCTAGCATTGGTAACAACTTGATTCGTGGGCCCCACCTAATCACTTAGAGAAACATAGTTTAAAACAAAATAAAAATGAAGTGAAAAGGACTCGACGAGATATGGTGAAATGATGCGTGTCGTAACCACAACAAATTAATTAATACTTTACTACCTAATTAACTAGTAATATAGGGTAGTCAAGGTCGATCCCACGAGGAGCACGAGATTCTAGTTGTAAAAATTGTCACGAAAGGGGGGTGTAAAAAGCAAAAGAAAATAAACAAAACAATTAAAAGGTAAAGTTGAAAGAAATAAAAGAGAGAAGATCAAGGAATCCTTCTTCGTTACTTGAATCAAGTTATGTTCTTTTCTACTTGTTATTAGTCACAGATTATCACCAACCGTAGGATAGCAGGTCCGCTTAGCTAGCCCCAAAATCCCTAATTTCACTGAGTAACAGGTCCGCTTAGTTATCGATTCTATTCAAAAGAACCACCTTGAGGTCCGCTTACAAGATGTAATTCCCAGTGCATTACGATTTATGAATTTAGGTTTAGTACTAGTAGTTAAACTCGGTTCGCTTGGTTCACTTTCTAGCGTTGTTTCTACACACAATTGCTCCACGGAATCCCTCTCCGCAAGGTCTCGTGTTTGCTACTTATGTAAAGAGTCAAGAAACGATTACTTATCTCCTAACTTTCACTAGCTCTAGATCAAATTAACAAATCAATTTAGTTGGCCACCTAAACAATCTATCGATCAATCATGAATGTCTTTAAGATCACTCCTATTAGTAAAAACAAACGATAATCGTGTGAAAAACTTCAAGATAGAATTGAAACAAAAACTCAAATCATATGTTTAAAAACTAGGAATTCATCCTCAATCAATAAAATTAACTACTCATGTTAAAAGAGTTCACACAAAGAATAAGAAAAGAAAAGAATTGTGTGTGTAGAAAGGTGTGTGTAGAGAGAGATGTAGAGATATATAGAAGTTGTAGAAAACTTCTCTATTTATAGGCTTCAATATTCTCCAATTCTTCCAAGGAATAGAATCCTTATTCTTTTGCAATTCAATTTCCAAATCCAAGCTTTTCTCAACTCTTCCACCTTCTCTTTCCAAATTTGAGTCCAATTCTCCATCCAATTCCTAGCCCAAGTCTTCACACCCATGAGAGAAGTCCATAGAAAATTCTGGAATTTTTGGTCACGGAATCGGGATTGTGGCTTAAACGTCGCGCGGCCACCTGAAAATCTCCGTCGAGAGAATATTCGACGGAATATTCCGTCCGGTCCACCGTTAGGACTAACGGTCAAAAAGTCAGACCGTCAGTCAAACCGTTAGTCACAGGTCAAGGGAATAGAGTCAGCTGGGTCAAAACCGAGTCAGAACCGAGTCGCCTAGCTAACTCTTTACCGACCGGTACTAGCTGTGCTACTTGCCGTGCCTACTTATTGCAAAGACCATCCTTGTGCATCATAGCCAGTATTGCCGACCATCATGGCCCCGGCTACCAAAGCATCAATTCCTCCTCCCCGAACCATAATCGCTTCCCCTGTATTGCCTTCTCCAAGCCATTCAACACCATTGCCAATAATTCACTCCATCCGCCAGCTCCGCCCAATGCAATACTGCACCCGCAACCCGGTTCGTGCCATCTCCATTCCGCTATACCAAAGACCACCACAGCCATTTTCTACCGCAAGACAACTACCGGCTTTAGTTCAACCGCACAATCCCCGTACCTAGCATACATCTAAATTTCCACCTTATTCATTCCACAACCACCAAACAGATTCTCGTTCCATGTCTCCCGCTTAGTTCCACCATCTACATCTCACCCGCAATCTCGAGCCGCCCGCTTGCACTTCACTTCACCCTTGTGCATAACGCACCCATTAACTCCATCCGAGCCTTAACCCGGCAAGTGCACAATTCTTCCATGACACTCGCTTCCTCCACCACCGGGCCGCTACCACTAAATCCATTCCACAGACCCTTGCAGCTAAATTACAGCCAAACTCAAACCCAGCAGTTCATAGCACTAGGTTTGGTACTTACACCATCATAGTTACTACCTGCCACCACAGGCCTGCAATCACACTCACTCTATTCTTTCACTGAGCTTGAACCAGCAACATCATCACTGCCAATACCCTTAATCATCACCGTCTCAATCTCTCGTCAAGAATCGATCCCATCTCCAATTTACTCTCACCAAACTCAATAAAAGGGCAGAATCATCTTCGATTCACAAACCCCTTCTTACTCTCGATCTGAAAATCATACTCCATTCTATCGAACTCTGGCCTTACTAACCCTCACCATTGAATCGATTCTCGGATGTAATCATCAAATCCTTCAACATACCCAGTTCTTCCGCCTCTCATCTCCGTCATGACAAAATGCAAGAATCGCGATTCTTCCATCTGAAGCACCAACAAAACCCATCCTGTTGCTTTGTCGAATTGAATCGATCGATTCCACCAACCCATCGTCACAGCTCACTGCTTCACTCTCGGATTCACTCAGCAGCTTCTGCTCTTAATTTCAGGTGAAGGAAAAATGATTGAGAGAAATGTAATGAATGATTGGGACTTTTCTCGATTTAGGGTAGGATATGAAAGCTCGGTTAAATGGGCGGATTCGGGCCCGGGTATGGGTATGGGTTACGAGTTTGGGTTATACATCCATTTTACCAGCTGATAATAGCACCACATTTCTGGATAAGGGCTACCCAGTTTGGCAGCCCCTTAACCTGGACTGGACTGCGTTTAGTATTCCTCCCCCAAAAGAGCTGCCCCTTAACCATTACTCGGGCTCCGGATAGTATTTCCTCCTTAGTGAAATGACAATTTTACCCTTTTGGCTCAAATTGAGTGATTTCTTCTCCTTTTCCTCCGTGCGACTCCATAGTAGCTGCAAAACTCAAAACAAGCGTAAAATACATAATTTACAAGAAAAAATAGCAAAGAAAGCATAAACTACTAGATAGTAAATACGGTATATTCTACACCTATCAAATTCCCCCACACTTAGACTTTGCTAGTCCTCGAGCAAATCAAACTAAAAACTCACAACTTCAAAGCGTTCAAGCGTCCCAAGCATCCAAAAAGCTATGAGGACATAGAGTTTCTGCATGCTAGTAATAAGAAGTTAGAAATTCTAAAGAACATATTCTCATTCTTAAATGTTGAGTGAGAAATAACCACACCATAATGAGAGAATGCGTGTTTGAGAAACGATCAATAAGCATTTCGCCTCGACTCGCCTCACCAAAAAGGATTTTATGATAATTGCACTCAAAAAGACAGACTTTTTTATGGTTCTCACATGTGTGCAGGTAGGAATGAAGAGAGAATTCTCGCAACACGTTGAATGGTGGGAAGGATAACTTCCGAAATTTTGAAAACCCACATCTTTTAATATTTTGAAAACCATTTTTCCGACGATCTCTAAGAAAGGAAATCAACCATTTTTATTGAGGATGGGATTACTTACTTACCTTCACATCCGATCGCCAATTATGATAACACCACTCTCACGGCATCCAATAGAAACGTCTTCCGCTCTTTGTCTTGATCTTGGTCTTCGTCTTTGGTTTCAACTATTGATGATAAACACTTGAATTTCATAAATCCTTAACAATTTATAACTCTTTTTACCTTAAAACCTTGTCGCTTGAAACTTCCTTATATATTTTCCTTTCCCACGGCTCATTAAAATATTTCTCTTGTTTTTCTCTCTCTTTTTTTTTTTTTTTTTTTTTCTTTTCTTTTCTTTTTTTTTTTTTTTTTTTTTTTTTTTTTTTTTTTTTTTTTTTTTTTTTTTAAACAAGAGAAATTAAATACAAAAATAAACCATGGCCGTGGAAGAAGTATTTTACCGCTTGATTCTTCACAACTTGTATCGTCTTGAAATCATAAACTTCAAAAATTTTCACCTTTTATTTTTCTTCGCTTTCATGAATAAGTCTTCATACTTGGATATAAAATTACCTCATTGTATTGTAAGTCCTCAACTTATATGTACAAATCCGCTCTTTGTATGTTGCTTTTACTTGAATTTGAAATTTGCTCTTTTTCTCGTTCCGTTGCTTGTAAACCTTAAACTTTTCCAACTTTCCTTGTAGATTTTGATGTCGCTCCTTGTTGATGATGAGAGTGTTTCTATGGATCCGTTGTTGTTGCGATAGAGAATGGTGCTAACTGCAAATCGAACTACAAGAAGGGAGCTTTCATCCATGGACGTCACCCTCATGATTGACAAAATTAGCACTCAAGAGATCAAAGAGTAGTGCTTTTATTGGTGGGAGGTTGGGTAGCTCACCATTCTACCCGGAATTGACTTACGGTGACACACACTCAAAAGAAGCTCTTTAGTAGATGGAAGATTTCTGGTAGGTGCCTCTCATGATATGAATACGGGTAGTCTCCACTAATGATTGATCAGCAACTCTAATAACGCACTTCTCCCTGCACCAAATTCGCATCACCGGCATGATTAAATCCATTATTTAACACTCAAACAAACAAGAAATCCGAATGTAGTTCTCTAACATTTCCAAGTTCAATTATGTCGGTCAAAATCTCTATGTAAACATACCTAGAAATATGCTAGTGACTCTAAAATCTTTAAAAGTTGGAATTTTTAAGTAAAACCTTTTTTTTTTTTTTTTTTTTCAAATTTTTTTCATTTTTTTGTAATTTTTGTTTTAAAACATGCTTAACCACTCCCCCACACTTAAACCTTACATTGTCCTCAATGTAATTGAATCCTCCTAGTAAAGTCAAGGTGGGAAATTTTAACATGATAAGAAACAAGAAAAAGAAATAACAAAAAGCAAAAGCAAAAGAAATACAAAACCTATGGGTTGCCTCCCATTAAGCGCTTGTTTTAAAGTCGACGGCCCGACTTGGCTCTTGCATGATTCATTCCCCATATACTAACAATCGGAAAATTTGGGGATCCACCCATAATACCTGTTTTGCAAACAATAACTCCATACAAATATTAGCACAAGAAAACAATAGTGAAATTATCGCTCGATAGAAATTTCCCCCACACTTATTCTCGTCCACACTCGGAAGTGTATAAAGAACATAGAATTCGGAACTTCCATGTATTCCTCTTGGCAAACCCGCATAGTGTTAGCATCAAGTGTTTCCAATGGTGGATATTTAGAAACAAAATCATCCAAAAATACTTTCAAGCACATACATTCAAACCAATAAGAGGTAAAGGAGAAGAATCAATAGGCAAAGGGTTAGACAAACCTTTCAAAAATTCTTGTATTATAGAATCCTCTTCATCCTTAAAAAATTCAAGTGAATTACTTACCTCTTGTATATCGTGGTCCTCTATTAAACCTTGCAACCATTCTTCGTCGTTTTCTACCTTAACCATAGTCTCAAGCATCATTAAAATCATTCGCAAGTTCAATTGGGTCTTCCACAAAATCAATGAATGTGGTTTCATCCTCTATAATCATCTCTTCAACATTCTCATCATCGGAATCGGGCCATTCACTAAAGTGATTCTCATCGGTATAGATTGTAAAATCTTCATGTGCGGGTGTTACACCGTTTATAACAATAGGTAAGTCACACCCAATCTCCTCCTTTTGAATAGGCGAAGGATCGTTATTATGATCCGGAGTTGGAATAACTTTATCCATGTTACAATAATTTTCATAAGGTTCAAAATCATCATCGTAACCCATATAATAACGTTTTTCACGCTCATTCTTAAAGATCTTTTAGCTTCAAAATTTCTTCATCCGATGCTATGCCCTCATCGATCAATTGATAGAACCTTCTCTCAAGTTCCCTCAAACTAGGTTGCCTCGCACCAAGGAGTTCATACATAGATTTAGAAGCATAACTATCCTCCCTTCCTAATGATTGTTCACTTACATACCCGTCATAAGGTTGTTGATATGTATGAGAATATCCATAAAGTCTCGTATCCTAAGGATGGTTGGAAGTTGACATAATGTTGAGGTTGAAAACCGTATTGATTGTTGTAATATGCTTGCTCTTGTCCACCGTACATGGAAAACCTAAGACTGAAATAAGATTTAAAAACCAAGTTAGATACGGAATAGAATCCAACAAAGCAAGAATAAAGCAAAAAGAAAAATAAAAACAACTAAAATCATCCGCTACTCCCTAAGAAACGGCGCCAAAAATTTGATGCGTGTCGTAGGTGCAATCAAATTAATTAATACTTTACTACCTAATTAACTAGTAATATAGGGTAGTCAAGGTCGATCCCACGAGGAGCACGAGATTCTAGTTGTAAAAATTGTCACGAAAGGGGGGTGTAAAAAGCAAAAGAAAATAAACAAAACAATTAAAAGGTAAAGTTGAAAGAAATAAAAGAGAGAAGATCAAGGAATCCTTCTTCGTTACGAAACAATGAATCAAGTTATGTTCTTTTCTACTTGTTATTAGTCACATTATCACCAACCGTAGGATAGCAGTCCGCTTTAGCTAGCCCCAAAATCCCTAATTTCACCGAGTAAATGTGTCCGCTTTAGTTATCGATTCTATTCAAAAGAACCACCTTGAGGTCCGCTTACAAGATGTAATTCCCGAATGCATTACGATTTATGAATTTAGGTTTAGTACTAGTAGTTAAACTCGGTTCGCTTGGTTCACTTTCTAGCGTTGTTTCTACACACAATTGCTCCACGGAATCCCTCCGCAAGGTCTCGTGTTTGCTACTTATGTAAAGAGTCAAGAAACGATTACTTATCTCCTAACTTTCACTAGCTCTAGATCAAATTAACAAATCAATTTAGTTGGCCACCTAAACAATCTATCGATCAATCATGAATGTCTTTAAGATCACTCCTATTAGTAAAAACAAACGATAATCGTGTGAAAAACTTCAAGATAGAATTGAAACAAAAACTCAAATCATATGTTTAAAAACTAGGAATTCATCCTCAATCAATAAAATTAACTACTCATGTTAAAAGAGTTCACACAAAGAATAAGAAAAGAAAAGAATTGTGTGTGTAGAAAGGTGTGTGTAGAGAGAGAGATGTAGAGATATATAGAAGTTGTAGAAAACTTCTCTATTTATAGGCTTCAATATTCTCCAATTCTTCCAAGGAATAGAATCCTTATTCTTTTGCAATTCAATTTCCAAATCCAAGCTTTTCTCAACTCTTCCACCTTCTCTTTCCAAATTTGAGTCCAATTCTCCATCCAATTCCTAGCCCAAGTCTTCACACCCATGAGAGAAGTCCATAGAAAATTCTGGAATTTTTGGCTCGCCGGAAAAACGGGATTGTGGCTAGGAAACGTCGCAGCCGGCCACCTGAAAAATCTCCGTCGAGAGAATATTCGACGGAATATTCCGTCCGGTCCACCGTTAGGACTAACGGTCAAAAAGTCAGACCGTCAGTCAAACCGTTAGTCACAGGTCAAGGGAATAGAGTCAGCTGGGTCAAAACCGAGTCAGAACCGAGTCAGCTAGCTAACTCGGCTGACTGGTACTAGCCAGGCTACTTGCCAGGCCTACTTATTGCAGCACCATCCTTGTGCATCATAGTCAGATAACCCACCATCATGGCCAACAAAGCATCAATTCCTCCTCCACTGAACCATAATCACTTCCCTGTATTGCCTTCTCCAAGCCATTTCAACACCATTGCCAATAATTCACTCCATCCGCAGCCTCTGCGAGGTGCAATACCGGACCTGCAACTCGTTCAGGCCATCTCCATTCTGTATACCAAAGCCACCACCTGACCATTTTCTACTAAAGACAACTACCGACTTAGTTCAGCCGCACAATCCTCAGACCTAGCATACATCTAAATTTCCACCTTATTCATTCCACAACCACCAGCAGACTTTTCCATGTCTCCCGCTAGTTCCACCATCTACATCTCACCCGCAATCTCGAGCGCTTCCGCTTGCAGCTTCACTTCACCCTTGTGCATAATGTGACCCATTAACTCCATCGGAGCCTTAACCCAAGGCAAGTGCACAATTCTTCCATGACACTCGGTTCCTCCACCACCGGGCCGCTACCACTAAATCCATTCCACGACCCTTGCGGCTAAATTACACCAAAACTCAAACCCGGCCCGAGTTCATAGCACTAGGTTTGGTACTTACACCATCATAGTTACTACACATACACCACAGCCCCGCAATCACACTCCTCTATTCTTTCACCGAGCTTGAACCAAAGAACATCATCACTTTGCCAATACCCTTAATCATCACCGTCTCAATCTCACAAGAATCGATCCCATCTCCAATTTACTCTCACCAAACTCAACAAATGGCAGAATCATCTTCGATTCACAAACCCCTTCTTACTCTCGATCCAAAATCATACTCCATTCTATCGAACTCGGTGGCATTCTAACCCTCACCATTGAATCGATTCTCGGATGTAATCATCAAATCCTTCAACATACCGATTCTTCTCGGTCTCTCATCTCTCGTCATGAGCCGGCGGCGTCGGTGATTCTTCCATCCAAGCACCAACAAAACCCATCCTGTTGCTTTGTCGAATTGAATCGATCGATTCCACAACCCATCGTCACGACTCAACCGCTTCACTCTCGGATTCACTCGAAACACGCTCTTAATTTCTGAGTGAAGGAAAAATGATTGAGAGAAATGTAATGAATGATTGGGACTTTTCTCGATTTAGGGTAGGATATGAAAGCTCGGTTAAATGGGCGGATTCGGGCCGGGTATGGGTATGGGTTACGAGTTTGGGTTATACATCCATTTTACTAAATGATAATAGCACCGCATTTACGGATAAGGGCTACCCGGTTTGGCAGCCCCTTAACTGGATCGGATCACATGTTTAGTATTCCTCCCAAAAGAGCTGCCCCTAACCATTACTCGGGCTCCCTGGATAGTATTTCCTCCTTAGTGAAATGACAATTTTACCCTTTTGGCTCAAATTGAGTGATTTCTTTTCCTTTTCCTCCGTGCGACTCCATAGTAGCTGCAAAACTCAAAACAAGCGTAAAATACATAATTTACAAGAAAAAATAGCAAAGAAAGCATAAACTACTAGATAGTAAATACGGTGTATTCTACACCTATCATGAAACTATCATGTTATTTCTAACACACGAGCTCACGTGCTTTTATGAATAGACTCTTTAGATGTTTCCATCTAATCCATTGGTTCCTCAACTCCTATAACCAAAATGCTTCCATCCACTTAGATTGGTTAGTGCCATCCTTAATAAGCATAAAGTTCTAGGCTCTAGAGTTATATTTATTGCAACTAAAAGTTTCTCCCATACCCCAAACTTAAATCTAACATTGTCCTCAATGTTCTAAAGATGAAATTAAAAACATGAACAAGGAGAAACCGTTACCACGAGAGGGAAATGAGGAAAAATATTACCGTGTTGCATGAGCAAGGATACCTCCCAAGGAGTGCTAAGTTTAAAGTCTTGACCCAGGACATCAAATACCTCAAAAAGGATCTTCACCTTCCAAAGTCATACACCAATAGCCGAAATAGTTGTGGGTCCATAACACCAAATAGAGCTAACACCAATATCGGACAACCTGCACCGGTTCGGATAAATGAATAGAAGGAGCACATCCTCATCTAAGGTTTCATCAAGACAACTAGGTTCATCCGGGTAGCATAATTGAGCTTCATATGTGTATCTTGA
Organism: Papaver armeniacum; assembly: GCA_023531295.1. Lineage (NCBI taxonomy): Eukaryota > Viridiplantae > Streptophyta > Magnoliopsida > Ranunculales > Papaveraceae > Papaver > Papaver armeniacum. Next base: position 5,472 of record JAJJWW010008622.1, on the reverse strand, counting down.
TAAATAGATTCATCCAAAAAACGGGTCTCTAATACAGGGTTACCTCTGGAATACGGGAGGATCGGGTTGCTTGAGTCCGAATAGACTCGAGTAATATCTCGGCCAGCACAAAGCTCGAGTCCCAAGTTAGGGACTTCAATTACGGATACAAGACGATCACTAGAGTCATCATTACCCCCAAACTTAGGGTGAACAAAATCCTCGGATAGACCAAAATCTATGGGATGGATTCTAGGGTCCATAAAGTCGACACAATAACTAGCTTCTTTGGGAGATTCATCTAAACGAACAACATCATCATATAAGGGATTATCAAAGAAAATCTCTAATATAGGCTCATCAACTAAGGTGTTCGTCATGGTTACCTCCTCCGAGGCACCAAAGATTCATCAAATAATGGATTATCAAACATAGTGCGGAGCTAAAGGATCGGGAACTAGAGTGCTAATCATGTTCACCACTTCTAAATCATCTATCTCGAAGGTTGTCTAGTAACATTAAAGACATTTAGTTCGGTGGTCATATTACCAAAGGATATGTTCATAAGCCCGAGTCCTACATTGATGACAGGCGTTAGTGTGGCTAAAAATGGGCGACCTAGAATCACCGGGATTTGAGCACTTGGGTCCCGAACAGGTTGGGTGTCTAGAACAACGAAATCCACCGGATAAATAAACTTATCAACCTCAATCGAACATCCTCTATGACACCACGAGGAACTTTGATGGAGACCTATCGCCTAACAAGTGTCATTTTGGTCGATTTCAACTTACCAAGACCAGTGGGTGTATACATGATACGGGGTAAGTTAACACTAGCTCCTAAGTCAAGTAAAGCTTTGTCGACCATGTGATTACCAATCGCACAAGAAATGGTGGGGCATCCAGGGTCCTTATACTTAGGGGGTGTTTGGTTCAGAAGAATGGAACTTACTTGACCAGCTAAAAAGGCTTTCTTTTGGACATTAAGCTTACGCTTTCGTGTACAAAGATCTTTAAGGAACTTGGCATAAGCAGGCATCTGCCTAATTGCTTCTAACAAAGGAATGTTAATGTTCACCTGCTTAAATGTTTCCATTATCTCATTGAAAGTCGACTCCTTCTTTGTTGGTGCTAACAACTGCGGATATGGGGCTCTAGGCACAAAGGTAGTCCTATCAGGAATTTCTTGGGACTCCTTAGGGATTGTTTCAGTTTCCTCAGCTACGGGTTCCTCTTGGGCCGTAGAATATGGAACTACAAATATGTCCACTAGGCATGGCTACCTTATTGTCTACCGTTTTACCGCTCCTAAGGGTTTTTATCGAGTTCACATGGTTTGATGATTCCTCACCAACTAAAGATATTTGATGGACCCCCTAGGATTTGATTGACTAGGAAACTTACCTTTTCCCTCGAGACTCATTTATCTGACTAACTCGGGTTTTCAACTCGGAAATAGCCTTAGAGTTAGCATAACCTATACTCTTACTTTCTTCTATCCCTTTGCACAACCATTTGGTTGATCTTTTCGAGCTTTTAATAAACGAGGCGAGAGTCTCTTCTAAACTTGTGATCTTTTTTATCCGAAGGGTTAAAACCTGGGTTTGACCTCGAAGGGTTAAGTATAACCAAAACCCGGGGAGGCTGAGAATTACTAGATCGTCCTTGATTCCGCCTTTAGACCAAGAAAAATTAGGATGGTTTCTCCAACCAGAGTTGTAGGTCTCTGAGTAGGGTTCAAACGTCTGACGGTTCTCAAACCTAGCGTTGTTATAGACAGCATGGGCTTGTTCTTCACTAACATGACCTTCCAAAAATGAGTTATCAGGATCTATTCCACAACTAGAGACTTGAGAGGCTCTATTAGGTTCATCAAGGAACCTATTTTTAGGACCGCCCATTTCCAAAGCTTCTAACCTTCTAGACATAGCAGCAAACTTAGCATCGACTCGAAGCTTGTATCTACCACATTGGTGCTACTTCTATTGACCAAGAGTCTTTTAGGGGTTCAACACAAGGCTCCCCCTTTGTTGGGATTTTTCAGCGATAGTTCTAAGAAGGTAAAAGCATCATCATCGAGTTTATTTGTGAATTCACCTAGCACACATGGAGCTCGACCATGGATTTAGTCGAATAGTCTAAACCATTATAAATAATCTCCACAAGTTTCATATTATCAAATCCATGGTGAGGACACTTTGGGATAGGAGATCATTGAATCTCTCTAAAACCTATAAAGAGACTCTCCCTCTTGTTGCACACTAGCACTAATTTTACGCCTAATAATTTTGAGTTTATGCTTAGGGTAGAATTTCATATAGAAAGCTGCAATCATTTCTGCCATGTTTCAATGGATCCGATGGTAGGTTGTTCGGCCTGTGTCTTGGCTTTATCTCTCAAGGAAAGGGAAACATCTTAAGTTTCAAGACTTCATCGATAAGTCTTTTATTCTAACTGTCCCGCAAATTTCCTCAAAGTCCCTAATATGAAAATAAGGGTTCTCATCATCTTTCCTAAGAATATAGGGATCATCTCAAGAAGACTAGATTTTATATCGAAATTAGCCGTATTACCGGAAATTTAATACACGAAGCTCGGTTGGTCCTAGTTGGGAACATGTAATCTTTCAAAGTAGCCATCGTTTGTACAAATCTGAAGTACTAGGGGTACTTCCCTCACAAATAGACAGATTCTCAAACTGAAGTTTCCAAAAACGGGGCTCTCAAAAGAAGAGTCTCCGAGTTCCCCGCTTCCACAAGAAGGACTACTAGGTTTGTCACTAATCAAACGACCTAGAGTGTTTCTTTTTTCAAGCCCGTTCTCTAATGACCTCGGGCATACACTAGAAAAACAAAAAGAAAAAAAATCCTAAAAGGAAGGGAAGTTCTATGCAAACACAAACAAGGCTGACTCCACCACAAAGAAACCTAATGATATCTAGCAAACAAAAAGCATGATGGCTCCACTTAGATTGTTTTCTAGACCAGACTTCTAATCGTTCGAAAGGGAATTATTACAATGAGCAAACTCCTCGGATCAATCCGAGTTAAAGTAAGTTGAATCAAGGCGAGGGAAGCTCGGTGGAGCTTTGATACCCAAGGCCTCACCGCTATTGCAAGGCGGCGCAGTCACGCATTCAACTTCACGAAAACCATCATGAACTTGAAGTATGCTAAAAAGAATAACCAATATTTTTCGAGCGACTTTCCTACTAAGCTCGTTACCACTATCGGTCTCGTTCTATTCCAAATTTTAAAGCTTAGGTTCGCGTTAAGTATCGTTTTCCTAAGGCGGGCAAGAAGAGAACGGTGATGAAATCCGAACCCTTATCTTATATGGCCAGGTCCTTGCCCTTTACTAGGAAATTAAAACATGCCGTTTTCAAGTCCTCGACATATATGCAAACGAAGGAATACATGAAACTCGGCCGACGGGGGATTCGCGAGTGTTTCGACAACTTACCTCCGTACAGACGGGGATGAACCGTTATAGTCGACTCGGGCCACGACTCCAATGTCGTGTACGAACCCGAGGGGCCGAGGTGATATCGTAATCACCGTCCTTCTCTGCAAAAGTTTGATATTTAATACTACCCTTCCGTAGGGTTTAAAAAATAAAAGAATGTCCAAGTCCAAAGTCTAAGTCCAAAAAGTAAAGGCGCAAAAGAAAAGGAAAGTATAAAAAATAAAAATATCTAAAAAAAATAAAATAATAAAAATGCCTCTTTTTTTTTTTCTCTCTTTTTATAAAATATAAAAAATCTTCTTCTTTCGCTCCTTTCGCTTTGTCTTTAACTCCAAATCTTTAAGTATCCACCAAAAGCTTTCGCAAATTTTTCTTTCGCTCCAAATCCCAAAATCTGAAAGAAAAAGACAAAAACCCAAAAACGTAAAGAAGAACAAATAAATAAAAACCTAAAAGAAAATCTAAAAACTCTAGCCTAAAGACAAGTCCGCGTCGGCGGCGCCAAAAATTGATGGTTATTTTCAATGATGTTGAAGTAATAGGTTCGTTGAGACTTGTGAAAGCAGATTTTTAGACTTAATTTTTAAAGCAAAAATATAACAAACTCAAATAAAGTTTTGTGAAAATTATGGAGGGATCGGGGTTCAGGATTTCACCATTCACCAAAATTCATGTGATTTAATGTTAATTTTTATCATGCAATTCTAGACAATATAACTCCAATCAAAAGAAATTGTGATTCTAATCATTGCCTAAATTAGATTTTCAAAACATCAATTGTTAATCGCAAGCATGAAGTATCAAAAGCCCTAAACTAAGCATACTTCATCAAGAGAAAACACAACTAATTAATAAAAATCATTTACTCAATGTTCATTCGGTGCAAATAATCATAAAAGAATTGCATAAATAAATTTAAATATATTTTACCACATAACTTTTGGAAGAATGGCTTCCTCCGTCGCCCCAGAGGATGGGTTTAGCTCATCATGTTGGAAACACGCTCAATACTCATTTTATTGCTCGAAGGAGGTGTACAAATGATGAAATGGAGTAAATTGGTGAAAATCGGGTGTTTGCAACGATTATAATTGTTGCAAACACTGTTACAAAATAACGATAAAGAGAAACTGTTGCTGTTGTCTTAAGACTGCCTTCCGTGTTACGACCCTCGTCTCTGTGTCGTTAACACTGTTTATAAACGACGGTCTTCAGAAGTGCAATGTTCTTCGTGTTCTTCCTTCACAGCAGCAGCAGCAGAATTTTTGTAACTTGATTTCTATCACTCTGTTCTTCTCCCAAACTCTCTACCAACCTTCCCCGAGTCCCAGACAACCTTTTTATACACAACAGCGACAAAATATCTCGCCATTAATTCCAGAATAATTCTCTTTAGTCGGCATTGAAAGAAAATATTCCGAGAATATTTTCTTCCCAGGTTTAATTCCTCACGCTGTTTTCTCTGGCAAGCATGCTTCTACACGTTCATTACTCTTCCCAGATAACATAAAACACGCTGCTACCCACGTAGAATCTCATCGACACGTACAATCCCGTGAAAACTCCTCCCATGCACGTATTGCTCTGATTTCTTCTCACGGATTTTTCAGCCAAATTTGATCGACCAAAACACTTGTAATAGCTTTATACAACTCCCAGGAACAATCCCACAAATTTTCAGCCATTTAATCTCCCTATAACACGTCCAAAAATCCAAACAAAAATCTGCCAGTGAGTTTGCATGAGTTCCCGCCAAAACTGATTTTTGAAATGAAGAGGATGAAGTGCCCCGATCCAAAACAGGGGCGCCTTTATCAGCTGGGGTGCCTGGGGTGCCCTTATCCAAATTGAGGGTGCCTTTATCACTTTTCTCCCGGGGGTCCAAATAACACTTTTTGAGCAACTTTTTCCGCACACGTGTATTTCTCCAAAAACACCTACACACACATAAAAACACCAAAATTAGCACAAAAAATCGAGACCAACAATAGAGACAATGAGGACAATTCGGACACAATAATGTGTC